>CAXAJV010000097.1:2469024-3038024 GCA_963969225.1 Xylocopa violacea | reverse complement strand
CCTTAGGTTAGGATACATAACGTTATAGGCGTATATACTGTTCCGACCGTGAAGTAGGTGCCGACGCGCCAGTTATGTTGTAAAATATTACGCTCGACATGTTAGGTTGCCTTACGCTATGATATATAGCGATATAGACGTATATAATGTTCCCACCGAGAAGTGGGGCCCGGCGCGCCAGGAATGTAGTAAAATATTACATCCGAGATGTTAGGTTGCTTTAGGTTAGGATATATAACGTTATAGGCGTATATACTGTTCCGACCGAGATGTAGGTGCCGACGCGCCAGGAATGTTGTAAAATTTTACGCTCGAAATGTTAGGTTGCCTTAGGCTATGATATATAGCGATATAGACGTATATAATGTTCCCACCGAGAAGTAGGGGCCGTCGTGCCAGGAATGTAGTAAAATATTACGATCCACATTTTTGGTTGCCTTAAGTTAGGATATATGGCGTTATAGACGTATATAATGTTCCCACCGAGAAGTAGGGGCCAGCGCGCCAGGAATGTGGTAAAATATTACATCCGGTATGTTAGGTTGCCTTAGGCTAGGATATATAACTTTATAGACGTATATAATGTTCCCACCGAGAAGTAGGGGCCAGCGCGCCAGGAATGTAGGAAAATATTACATCCGAGATGTTAGGTTGCCTTAGGTTAGGATATGTAACGTTATAGATGTATATAATGTTCCCACCGAGAAGTATGGGTCTACGAGCCAGTAATGTGGTAAAATATTACATTCGACATGTTAGGTTGCCTTAGGTTAGGACATATAGCGTTATAGACGTATACAATGCTCCCACCGCGAAGTAGGGGCCGACACGCCAGGAATGTTGTAAAACATTACATCCGAGGTGTTAGGTTGCCTTATGATAGGATATATAACGTTATAGACGTATATAATGTTCCCACCGAGACGTAGGGGCCGAAGTGACGGGAATGTTGTAAAATATTACATTCGACATGTTAGTTTGCCTTAGGCTAGGATATTTAGCGTTATAGACGTATATAATGTTCCCACCGAGAAGTAGGAGCCGACGTGCCAGGAATGTAGTAAAATATTACATCCGAGATGTTAGGTTGCCTTAGGTTAGGATATGTAACGTTATAGATGTATATAATGTTCCCACCGCGAAGTAGGGGCCGAAGTGACGGGAATGTTGTAAAATATTACATCCGAGATGTTAGGTTGCCCTAGATTAGGATATATAACGTTATTGACTTATATAATGTTTCCACCGAGAAATAGGGGCCGACGCCCCATGAATGTTGTAAAATTTTACATTCGACATGTTAGGATTGCCTTAGGCTAGGATATATAACGTTATAGACGTATATACTGTCCCGTCCGAGAAGTAGGTGCCGACGCGCCAGGAATGTTGTAAAATATTACGCTCGACAAGATAGGTTGCCTTAGGCTAGGATATGTAATGTTATAGACGTATATAATGTTCCCACCGAGAAATAGGTGCTGACGCGCCAGGAATGTTGTAAAATATTACATCCGACATGTTAGGTTGCCTTAGGCTAGTATATATAACGTTATAGACGTATATAATGTTCCCACCGAGAAGTAGGGGCCGGCGCGCCACGAATGTAGTAAAATATTACATCCGAGATGTTAGGTTGCCTTAGGCTAGGATATATAACGTTATAGACGTATATAATTTTCCCACCGAGAAGTAGGGGCCGAAGTGACGGGAATGTTGTAAAATATTACGCTCGAAATGTTAGGTTGCCTTAGGCTATGATATATAGCGATATAGACGTATATAATGTTCTCACCGAGAAGTAGGGGCCGTCGTGCCAGGAATGTAGTAAAATATTACGATCCACATTTTTGGTTGCCTTAAGTCAGGATATATGGCGTTATAGACGTATATAATGTTCCCACCGAGAAGTAGGGTCCAGCGCGCCAGGAATGTGGTAAAATATTACATCCGGTATGTTAGGTTGCCTTAGGCTAGGATATATAACTTTATAGACGTATATAATGTTCCCACCGAGAAGTAGGTGCCGGTGCGCCACTAATGTAGTAAAATATTACATCCGAGATGTTAGGTTGCCTTAGACTAGGATATGTAACGTTATAGATGTATATAATGTTCCCACCGAGAAGTAGGGGCCGAAGCGACGGGAATGATGTAAAATATTACATCCGAGATGTTAGGTTGCCTTAGGTTAGGATATGCAACGTTATAGATGTATATAATGTTCCCACCGAGAAGTATGGGTCTACGAGCCAGGAATGTGGTAAAATATTACATTCGACACGTTAGGTTGCCTTAGGTTAGGACATATAGCGTTATAGACGTATACAATGCTCCCACCGCGAAATAGGGGCCGACACGCCAGGAATGTTGTAAAACATTACATCCGAGGTGTTAGGTTGCCTTATGATAGGATATATAACGTTATAGACGTATATACTGTTCCCACCGAGAAGTAGGGGCCGGCGCGCCAGGAATGTAGTAAAATATTACGTCCGAAATGTTAGGTTGCCTTAGGCTTGGATGTAAAACGATATAGACGTATATACTGTTCCCACCGAGAAGTAGGTGCCGACGCGCCACGAATGTAGTAAAATATTACATCCGAGATGTTAGGTTGCCTTAGGCTAGGATATATAACGTTATAGACGTATATAATGTTCCCACCGAGAAGTAGGGGCCGAAGTGACGGGAATGTTGTAAAATATTACATCCGATATGTTAGGTTGCCCTAGGTTAGGATATATAACGTTATAGACGTATATAATATTCCCACCGAGAACTACGGGCCTACACGCCAGGAATGTTATCAAATATTACATCCGAGATGTTAGGTTGCCTTAGGCTGGGATATATAACGATATAGACGTATATAATGTTCCCACCGAGAAGAAGGGGCCGACGCGCCACGAATGTAGTAAAATATTACATCCGAGATGTTAGGTTGCCTTAGGCTAGGATATATAATGTTATAGACGTATATAATGTTCCCACCGAGAAGTAGGGGCCGAAGTGACGGGAATGTTGTAAAATATTACATTCGATACGTTAGTTTGCCTTAGGCTAGGATATATAGCGTTATAGACGTATATAATGTTCCCACCGAGAAGTAGGGGCCGACGTGCCAGGAATGTAGTAAAATATTACATCCGAGATGTTAGGTTGCCTTAGGTTAGGATATGTAACGTTATAGATGTATATAATGTTCCCACTGCGAAGTAGGGGCCGAAGTGACGGGAATGTTGTAAAATATTACATCCGAGATGTTAGGATGCCCTAGGTTAGGATATATAACGTTATTGACTTATATAATGTTTCCACCGAGAAATAGGGGCCGACGCCCCAGGAATGTTGTAAAATTTTACATTCGACATGTTAGGATTGCCTTAGGCTAGGATATATAACGTTATCGACGTATATACTGTCCCGTCCGAGAAGTAGGTGCCGACGCGCCAGGAATGTTGTAAAATATTACGCTCGACAAGATAGGTTGCCTTAGGCTAGGATATGTAAAGTTATAGACGTATATAATGTTCCCACCGAGAAATAGGTGCCGACGCGCCAGGAATGTTGTAAAATATTACATCCGAGATGTTAGGTTGCCTTAGGCTAGTATATATAACGTTATAGACGTATATAATGTTCCCACCGAGAAGTAGGGGCCGGCGCGCCACGAATGTAGTAACATATTACATCCGAGATGTTAGGTTGCCTTAGGCTAGGATATATAACGTTATAGACGTATATAATTTTCCCACCGAGAAGTAGGGGCCGAAGTGACGGGAATGTTGTAAAATATTACATCCGAGATGTTAGGTTGCCCTAGGTTAGGATATATAACGTTATAGACGTATATAACATTCCCACCGAGAACTACTGGCCTACACGCCAGGAATGTTTTCAAATATTACATCCGAGATGTTAGGTTGCCTTAGGCTGGGATATATAACGTTATAGACGTATATAATGTTCCCACCGAGAAGTAGGGGCCGGCGCTGCACGAATGTAGTAAAATATTACATCCGAGATGTTAGGTTGCCTTAGGTTAGGATACATAACGTTATAGGCGTATATACTGTTCCGACCGTGAAGTAGGTGCCGACGCGCCAGTTATGTTGTAAAATATTACGCTCGACATGTTAGTTTGCCTTACGCTATGATATATAGCGATATAGACGTATATAATGTTCCCACCGAGAAGTGGGGCCCGGCGCGCCAGGAATGTAGTAAAATATTACATCCGAGATGTTAGGTTGCCTTAGGTTAGGATATATAACGTTATAGGCGTATATACTGTTCCGACCGAGATGTAGGTGCCGACGCGCCAGGAATGTTGTAAAATATTACGCTCGAAATGTTAGGTTGCCTTAGGCTATGATATATAGCGATATAGACGTATATAATGTTCCCACCGAGAAGTAGGGGCCGTCGTGCCAGGAATGTAGTAAAATATTACGATCCACATTTTTGGTTGCCTTAAGTTAGGATATATGGCGTTATAGACGTATATAATGTTCCCACCCAGAAGTAGGGGCCAGCGCGCCAGGAATGTGGTAAAATATTACATCCGGTATGTTAGGTTGCCTTAGGCTAGGATATATAACTTTATAGACGTATATAATGTTCCCACCGAGAAGTAGGTGCCGGTGCGCCACTAATGTAGTAAAATATTACATCCGAGATGTTAGGTTGCCTTAGAATAGGATATGTAACGTTATAGATGTATATAATGTTCTTACCGAGAAGTAGGGGCCCAAGTGACGGGAATGATGTAAAATATTACATCCGAGATGTTAGGTTGCCTTAGGTTAGGATATGCAACGTTATAGATGTATATACTGTTCCCACCGAGAAGTAGGGGCCGGCGCGCCAGGAATGTAGTAAAATATTACATCCGAGATGTTAGGTTGCCTTAGGCTAGGATATATAACGTTATAGACGTATATAATGTTCCCACCGAGAAGTAGGGGCCGAAGTGACGGGAATGTTGTAAAATATTACATCCGAGATGTTAGGTTGCCCTAGGTTAGGATATATAACGTTATAGACGTATATAATATTCCCACCGAGAACTACGGGCCTACACGCCAGGAATGTAGTAAAATATTACATCCGAGATGTTAGGTTGCCTTAGGTTAGTATATATAACGTCATAGACGTATATAATGTTCCCACCGAGAAGTAGGGGCCGAAGTGACGGGAATGTTGTAAAATATTACATTCGATACGTTAGTTTGCCTTAGGCTAGGATATATAACGTTATAGACGTATATAATGTTCCCACCGCGAAGTAGGGGCCGAAGTGACGGGAATGTTGTAAAATATTACATCCGAGATGTTAGGTTGCCCTAGGTTAGGATATATAACGTTATTGACTTATATAATGATTCCACCGAGAAATAGGGGCCGACGCCCCAGGAATGTTGTAAAATTTTACATTCGACATGTTAGAATTGCCTTAGGCTAGGATATATAACGTTATAGACGTATATACTGTCCCGTCCGAGAGGTAGGTGCCGACGCGCCAGGAATGTTGTAAAATATTACGCTCGACAAGATAGGTTGCCTTAGGCTAGGATATGTAAAGTTATAGACGTATATAATGTTCCCACCGAGAAATAGGTGCCGACGCGCCAGGAATGTTGTAAAATATTACATCCGAGATGTTAGGTTGCCTTAGGCTAGTATATATAACGTTATAGACGTATATAATGTTCCCACCGAGAAGTAGGGGCCGGCGCGCTACGAATGTAGTAAAATATTACATCCGAGATGTTAGGTTTCATTAGGTTAGGATATATAACGTTATAGACGTATATAATGTTCCCACCGAGAAGTAGGTGCCGACGCGCCAGGAATGTTGTAAAATATTACATCCGAAATGTCAGGATTGCCTTAGGCTAGGATATATAACGTTATAGACGTATATAATGTTCCCACCGAGAAGTAGGGGCCGGCGCTGCACGAATGTAGTAAAATATTACATCTGAGATGTTAGGTTGCCTTAGGTTAGGATATGTAACGTTATAGGCGTATATACTGTTCCGACCGTGAAGTAGGTGACGACGCGCCAGGTATGTTGTAAAATATTACGCTCGACATGTTAGGTTGCCTTAGGCTATGATATATAGCGATATAGACGTATATAATGTTCCCACCGAGAAGTGGGGCCCGGCGCGCCAGGAATGTAGTAAAATATTACATCCGAGATGTTAGGTTGCCTTAGGTTAGGATATATAACGTTATAGGCGTATATAATGTTCCCACCGAGAAGTAGGGGCCGAAGTGACGGGAATGTTGTAAAATATTACATCCGAGATGTTATGTTGCCTTAAGTTAGGATATATAACGTTATTGACTTATATAATGTTCCACCGAGAAATAGGGGCAGACGCCCCATGAATGTTGTAAAATTTTACATTCGACATGTTAGGATTGCCTTAGGCTAGGATATATAACGTTATAGACGTATATACTGTTCCGACAGAGAAGTAGGGGCCAGCGCGCCAGGAATGTGGTAAAATATTACATCCGGTATGTTAGGATGCCCTAGGCTAGGATATATAACTTTATAGACGTATATAATGTTCCCACCGAGAAATAGGTGCCGACGCGCCAGGAATGTTGTAATATATTACATCCGAGGTGTTAGGATTGCCTTAGGCTAGGATATATAACGTTATAGACGTATATAATGTTCCCACCGAGATGTGGGTGCCGACGCGCCAGGAATGTTCTAAAATATTACATCCGAGATGTTAGGTTGCCTTAGGTTAGGATATATAACGCTATTGACTTATATAATGTTCCCACCGAGAAGTAGTTGCCGACGCACAGGTAATGTTGTAAAATATTACATTCCACGTGTTAGGATTGCCTTAGGCTAGGATATATAGCGTTATAGACGTATACAATGCTCCCATCGCGAAATAGGGGCGACACGCCAGGAATGTTGTAAAACATTACATCCGAGGTGTTAGGTTGCCTTAGGTTAGGATATGTAACGTTATCGACGTATATACTGTTCCCACCGAGCAGTAGGTGCCGGCGCGCCTGGAATGTAGTAAAATATTACATCCGAGATGTTAGGTTGCCTTAGGCTAGGATATGTAACGTTATAGACGTATATAATGTTCCCACCGAGAAGTATGGGTCAACGAGCCAGGAATGTTGTTAAATATAACATACGACATGTTAGGTTGCCTTAGGTTAGGATATATAGCTTTATAGACGTATATAATGTTCCCACCGAGAAGTAGGGGCCGACGTGCCAGGAATGTAGTAAAATATTACATCCGAGATGTTAGGTTGCCTTAGGTTAGGATATGTAACGTTATAGATGTATATAATGTTCCCACCGAGAAGTATGGGTCTACGAGCCAGGAATGTGGTAAAATATTACATTCGACATGTTAGGTTGCCTTAGGTTGGGACATATAGCGTTATAGACGTATACAATGCTCCCACCGCGAAATAGGGGCCGACACGCCAGGAATGTTGTAAAACATTACATCCGAGGTGTTAGGTTGCCTTATGTTAGGATATATAACGTTATAGACGTATATACTGTTCCCACCGAGAAGTAGGGGCCGGCGCGCCAGGAATGTAGTAAAATATTACGTCCGAGATGTTAGGTTGCCTTAGGCTTGGATATAAAACGATATAGACGTATATACTGTTCCCACCGAGAAGTAGGTGCCGACGCCCCACGAATGTAGTAAAATATTACATCCGAGGTGTTAGGTTGCCTTAGGCTAGGAGATATAACGTTATAGACGTATATAATGTTCCCACCGAGAAGTAGGGGCCGAAGTGACGGGAATGTGGTAAAATATTACATTCGATACGTTAGTTTGCCTTAGGCTAGGATATATAACGTTATAGACGTATATAATGTTCCCACCGCGAAGTAGGGGCCGAAGTGACGGGAATGTTGTAAAATATTACATCCGAGATGTTAGGTTGCCCTAGGTTAGGATATATAACGTTATTGAGTTATATAATGTTCCCACCGAGAAATAGGGGCCGACGCGCCAGGAATGCTCCAAAATATTACATTCGACATGTTAGGATTGCCTTAGACTAGGATATATAACGTTATAGACGTATATGATATTCCCACCGAGAACTACGGGCCTACACGCCATGAATGTTATCAAATATTACATCCGAGATGTTAGGTTGCCCTAGGTTAGGATATATAACGTTATTGACTTATATAATGTTCCCACCGAGAAGTAGGGACCGACATGCCAGGAATGTTGTAAAATATTACATCCGAGGTGTTAGGTTGCCTTAGGGTGGGATATACAACGTTATAGATGTATATAATGTCCCCATCGAGAAGTAGGCGACGACACGCCAGGAATGTTGTAAAATATTACATCCCAAATGTTAGGTTGCGTTAGGTTAGCATATACAACGTTATAGACGTATATAATGTCCCCATCGAGAAGCAGGCGTCGACACGCCAGGAATGTTGTAAAATATTACATCCGAGATGTTAGGTTGCCTAAGGTTAGGATATACAAGGTTATAGATGTATATAATGTCCCCATCGAGAAGTAGGCGACGACACGCCAGGAATGTTGGAAAATAT
Source organism: Xylocopa violacea (assembly GCA_963969225.1). NCBI lineage: Eukaryota > Metazoa > Arthropoda > Insecta > Hymenoptera > Apidae > Xylocopa > Xylocopa violacea. Next base: position 3,029,428 of record CAXAJV010000097.1, on the reverse strand, counting down.
TACATTCGACATGTTAGGTTGCCTTAGGCTGGGATATATAACGTTATAGACGTATATAATGTTCCCACCGAGACGTAGTGACCGACATGCCAGGAATGTTGTAAAATATTACACCCAAGATGTTAGGTTCCCTTAGGTTAGGGTATATATCGTTACAGACGTATACAATGTTCCCACCGAGACGTAGTGACCGACATGCCAGGAATGTTGTAAAATATTACGTCCGAGATGTTAGGTTGCCTTAGGTTATAATATATATCGTTATAGACGTATATAATGATCCCACCGAGACGTAGGGACCGACATGCCAGGAAATTTTTAAAATATTACATCCGAGATGTTAGGTTCCCTTAGCTTAGGATATACAACGTTATAGACATATAGAATGTTCCCACCGAGAAGTAGGGACCGACATGCCAGGAATGTTGTAAAATATTACATCCGAGGTGTTAGGTTGCCTTAGGGTAGGATATACAACGTTATAGATATATATAATGTCCCCATCGAGAAGTATGCGACGACACGCCAGGAATGTTGTAAAATATTACATCCCAAATGTTAGGTTGCCTTAGGTTAGGATATACAACGTTATAGATGTATATAATGTCCCCATTGAGAAGTAGGCGACGACACGCCAGGAATGTTGTAAAATATTACATCCGAGATGTTAGGTTGCCTTTGGCTAGGATATATATCGTTATAGACGTATACAATGTTCCCACCGAGATGTAGGGACCGACATGCCAGGAATGTTGTAAAATATTACATCCGAGATGTTAGGTTGCCTTAGGTTAGGGCATATATCGTTACAGACGTATATAATATTCCCACCGAGACGTAGTGACCGACATGCCAGGAATGTTGTAAAATATTACATCCGAGATGTTAGGTTGCTTTAGGTTAGGATATATATCGTTATAGACGTATATAATGTCCAGATCGAGACGTGGGGACCGACCAGCCAGAATGTTGTAAAATATTATATCCGATACGTTAGGTTGCCTTAGGCTAGGATATATATCGTTATAGACGTATACAATGTTCCCACCGAGAAGTAGGGACTGACATGCCAGGAATGTTGTAAAATATTACATTCGAGATGTTAGGTTGCCTTAGGTTAGCATATACAACGTTATAGATGTATATAATGTCGCGATCGAGAAGCAGGCGACGACACGCCAGGAATGTTGTAAAATATTACATTCGACATGTTATGTTGCCTTAGGTTAGGATATACAAGGTTATAGATGTATATAATGTCACCATCGAGATGTAGACGACGACACGCCAGGAATGTTTGAAAATATTACATTCGACATGTTAGGTTGCCTTAGGCTAGGATATATAACGTTATAGACGTATATAATGTTCCCACAGAGAAGTAGGGACCGACATGCCAGGAATGTTGTGAAATATTACATCCGAGATGTAAGGTTCCCTTAGGTTAGGATATATATCGTTATAGACGTATATAACGTTCCCACCGAGACGTAGGGACCGACATGCCAGGAATGTTGTAAAATATTACATCCCAGATGTTAGGTTGCGTTAGGTTAGGATATACAACGTATATAAAGTCCCCATCGTGAAACAGGCGACGACACGACAGGAATGTTGTAAAATATTACATTCGACATGTTAGGTTGCCCTAGGCTAGGATATATATCGTTATGGACGTATACAATGTTCCCACCGAGAAATAGGGGCCGACGCGTCAGCAATGTTGTAAAATATTACACCCGAGATGTTAGGTTCCCTTAGGTTAGGGTATATATCGTTACAGACGTATACAATGTTCCCACCGAGACGTAGTGACCGACATGCCAGGAATGTTGTAAAATATTACATCCGAGATGTTAGGTTGCCTTAGGCTAGGATATATAATGTTATAGACGTATATAATGTTCCCACCGAGAAGTAGGGGCCGAAGTGACGGGAATGTTGTAAAATATTACATTCGATACGTTAGTTTGCCTTAGGCTAGGATATATAGCGTTATAGACGTATATAATGTTCCCACCGAGAAGTAGGGGCCGACGTGCCAGGAATGTAGTAAAATATTACATCCGAGATGTTAGGTTGCCTTAGGTTAGGATATGTAACGTTATAGATGTATATAATGTTCCCACTGCGAAGTAGGGGCCGAAGTGACGGGAATGTTGTAAAATATTACATCCGAGATGTTAGGATGCCCTAGGTTAGGATATATAACGTTATTGACTTATATAATGTTTCCACCGAGAAATAGGGGCCGACGCCCCAGGAATGTTGTAAAATTTTACATTCGACATGTTAGGATTGCCTTAGGCTAGGATATATAACGTTATCGACGTATATACTGTCCCGTCCGAGAAGTAGGTGCCGACGCGCCAGGAATGTTGTAAAATATTACGCTCGACAAGATAGGTTGCCTTAGGCTAGGATATGTAAAGTTATAGACGTATATAATGTTCCCACCGAGAAATAGGTGCCGACGCGCCAGGAATGTTGTAAAATATTACATCCGAGATGTTAGGTTGCCTTAGGCTAGTATATATAACGTTATAGACGTATATAATGTTCCCACCGAGAAGTAGGGGCCGGCGCGCCACGAATGTAGTAACATATTACATCCGAGATGTTAGGTTGCCTTAGGCTAGGATATATAACGTTATAGACGTATATAATTTTCCCACCGAGAAGTAGGGGCTGAAGTGACGGGAATGTTGTAAAATATTACATCCGAGATGTTAGGTTGCCCTAGGTTAGGATATATAACGTTATAGACGTATATAACATTCCCACCGAGAACTACTGGCCTACACGCCAGGAATGTTTTCAAATATTACATCCGAGATGTTAGGTTGCCTTAGGCTGGGATATATAACGTTATAGACGTATATAATGTTCCCACCGAGAAGTAGGGGCCGGCGCTGCACGAATGTAGTAAAATATTACATCCGAGATGTTAGGTTGCCTTAGGTTAGGATACATAACGTTATAGGCGTATATACTGTTCCGACCGTGAAGTAGGTGCCGACGCGCCAGTTATGTTGTAAAATATTACGCTCGACATGTTAGTTTGCCTTACGCTATGATATATAGCGATATAGACGTATATAATGTTCCCACCGAGAAGTGGGGCCCGGCGCGCCAGGAATGTAGTAAAATATTACATCCGAGATGTTAGGTTGCCTTAGGTTAGGATATATAACGTTATAGGCGTATATACTGTTCCGACCGAGATGTAGGTGCCGACGCGCCAGGAATGTTGTAAAATATTACGCTCGAAATGTTAGGTTGCCTTAGGCTATGATATATAGCGATATAGACGTATATAATGTTCCCACCGAGAAGTAGGGGCCGTCGTGCCAGGAATGTAGTAAAATATTACGATCCACATTTTTGGTTGCCTTAAGTTAGGATATATGGCGTTATAGACGTATATAATGTTCCCACCCAGAAGTAGGGGCCAGCGCGCCAGGAATGTGGTAAAATATTACATCCGGTATGTTAGGTTGCCTTAGGCTAGGATATATAACTTTATAGACGTATATAATGTTCCCACCGAGAAGTAGGTGCCGGTGCGCCACTAATGTAGTAAAATATTACATCCGAGATGTTAGGTTGCCTTAGAATAGGATATGTAACGTTATAGATGTATATAATGTTCTTACCGAGAAGTAGGGGCCCAAGTGACGGGAATGATGTAAAATATTACATCCGAGATGTTAGGTTGCCTTAGGTTAGGATATGCAACGTTATAGATGTATATACTGTTCCCACCGAGAAGTAGGGGCCGGCGCGCCAGGAATGTAGTAAAATATTACATCCGAGATGTTAGGTTGCCTTAGGCTAGGATATATAACGTTATAGACGTATATAATGTTCCCACCGAGAAGTAGGGGCCGAAGTGACGGGAATGTTGTAAAATATTACATCCGAGATGTTAGGTTGCCCTAGGTTAGGATATATAACGTTATAGACGTATATAATATTCCCACCGAGAACTACGGGCCTACACGCCAGGAATGTAGTAAAATATTACATCCGAGATGTTAGGTTGCCTTAGGTTAGTATATATAACGTCATAGACGTATATAATGTTCCCACCGAGAAGTAGGGGCCGAAGTGACGGGAATGTTGTAAAATATTACATTCGATACGTTAGTTTGCCTTAGGCTAGGATATATAACGTTATAGACGTATATAATGTTCCCACCGCGAAGTAGGGGCCGAAGTGACGGGAATGTTGTAAAATATTACATCCGAGATGTTAGGTTGCCCTAGGTTAGGATATATAACGTTATTGACTTATATAATGATTCCACCGAGAAATAGGGGCCGACGCCCCAGGAATGTTGTAAAATTTTACATTCGACATGTTAGAATTGCCTTAGGCTAGGATATATAACGTTATAGACGTATATACTGTCCCGTCCGAGAGGTAGGTGCCGACGCGCCAGGAATGTTGTAAAATATTACGCTCGACAAGATAGGTTGCCTTAGGCTAGGATATGTAAAGTTATAGACGTATATAATGTTCCCACCGAGAAATAGGTGCCGACGCGCCAGGAATGTTGTAAAATATTACATCCGAGATGTTAGGTTGCCTTAGGCTAGTATATATAACGTTATAGACGTATATAATGTTCCCACCGAGAAGTAGGGGCCGGCGCGCTACGAATGTAGTAAAATATTACATCCGAGATGTTAGGTTTCATTAGGTTAGGATATATAACGTTATAGACGTATATAATGTTCCCACCGAGAAGTAGGTGCCGACGCGCCAGGAATGTTGTAAAATATTACATCCGAAATGTCAGGATTGCCTTAGGCTAGGATATATAACGTTATAGACGTATATAATGTTCCCACCGAGAAGTAGGGGCCGGCGCTGCACGAATGTAGTAAAATATTACATCTGAGATGTTAGGTTGCCTTAGGTTAGGATATGTAACGTTATAGGCGTATATACTGTTCCGACCGTGAAGTAGGTGACGACGCGCCAGGTATGTTGTAAAATATTACGCTCGACATGTTAGGTTGCCTTAGGCTATGATATATAGCGATATAGACGTATATAATGTTCCCACCGAGAAGTGGGGCCCGGCGCGCCAGGAATGTAGTAAAATATTACATCCGAGATGTTAGGTTGCCTTAGGTTAGGATATATAACGTTATAGGCGTATATAATGTTCCCACCGAGAAGTAGGGGCCGAAGTGACGGGAATGTTGTAAAATATTACATCCGAGATGTTATGTTGCCTTAAGTTAGGATATATAACGTTATTGACTTATATAATGTTCCACCGAGAAATAGGGGCAGACGCCCCATGAATGTTGTAAAATTTTACATTCGACATGTTAGGATTGCCTTAGGCTAGGATATATAACGTTATAGACGTATATACTGTTCCGACAGAGAAGTAGGGGCCAGCGCGCCAGGAATGTGGTAAAATATTACATCCGGTATGTTAGGATGCCCTAGGCTAGGATATATAACTTTATAGACGTATATAATGTTCCCACCGAGAAATAGGTGCCGACGCGCCAGGAATGTTGTAATATATTACATCCGAGGTGTTAGGATTGCCTTAGGCTAGGATATATAACGTTATAGACGTATATAATGTTCCCACCGAGATGTGGGTGCCGACGCGCCAGGAATGTTCTAAAATATTACATCCGAGATGTTAGGTTGCCTTAGGTTAGGATATATAACGCTATTGACTTATATAATGTTCCCACCGAGAAGTAGTTGCCGACGCACAGGTAATGTTGTAAAATATTACATTCCACGTGTTAGGATTGCCTTAGGCTAGGATATATAGCGTTATAGACGTATACAATGCTCCCATCGCGAAATAGGGGCGACACGCCAGGAATGTTGTAAAACATTACATCCGAGGTGTTAGGTTGCCTTAGGTTAGGATATGTAACGTTATCGACGTATATACTGTTCCCACCGAGCAGTAGGTGCCGGCGCGCCTGGAATGTAGTAAAATATTACATCCGAGATGTTAGGTTGCCTTAGGCTAGGATATGTAACGTTATAGACGTATATAATGTTCCCACCGAGAAGTATGGGTCAACGAGCCAGGAATGTTGTTAAATATAACATACGACATGTTAGGTTGCCTTAGGTTAGGATATATAGCTTTATAGACGTATATAATGTTCCCACCGAGAAGTAGGGGCCGACGTGCCAGGAATGTAGTAAAATATTACATCCGAGATGTTAGGTTGCCTTAGGTTAGGATATGTAACGTTATAGATGTATATAATGTTCCCACCGAGAAGTATGGGTCTACGAGCCAGGAATGTGGTAAAATATTACATTCGACATGTTAGGTTGCCTTAGGTTGGGACATATAGCGTTATAGACGTATACAATGCTCCCACCGCGAAATAGGGGCCGACACGCCAGGAATGTTGTAAAACATTACATCCGAGGTGTTAGGTTGCCTTATGTTAGGATATATAACGTTATAGACGTATATACTGTTCCCACCGAGAAGTAGGGGCCGGCGCGCCAGGAATGTAGTAAAATATTACGTCCGAGATGTTAGGTTGCCTTAGGCTTGGATATAAAACGATATAGACGTATATACTGTTCCCACCGAGAAGTAGGTGCCGACGCCCCACGAATGTAGTAAAATATTACATCCGAGGTGTTAGGTTGCCTTAGGCTAGGAGATATAACGTTATAGACGTATATAATGTTCCCACCGAGAAGTAGGGGCCGAAGTGACGGGAATGTGGTAAAATATTACATTCGATACGTTAGTTTGCCTTAGGCTAGGATATATAACGTTATAGACGTATATAATGTTCCCACCGCGAAGTAGGGGCCGAAGTGACGGGAATGTTGTAAAATATTACATCCGAGATGTTAGGTTGCCCTAGGTTAGGATATATAACGTTATTGAGTTATATAATGTTCCCACCGAGAAATAGGGGCCGACGCGCCAGGAATGCTCCAAAATATTACATTCGACATGTTAGGATTGCCTTAGACTAGGATATATAACGTTATAGACGTATATGATATTCCCACCGAGAACTACGGGCCTACACGCCATGAATGTTATCAAATATTACATCCGAGATGTTAGGTTGCCCTAGGTTAGGATATATAACGTTATTGACTTATATAATGTTCCCACCGAGAAGTAGGGACCGACATGCCAGGAATGTTGTAAAATATTACATCCGAGGTGTTAGGTTGCCTTAGGGTGGGATATACAACGTTATAGATGTATATAATGTCCCCATCGAGAAGTAGGCGACGACACGCCAGGAATGTTGTAAAATATTACATCCCAAATGTTAGGTTGCGTTAGGTTAGCATATACAACGTTATAGACGTATATAATGTCCCCATCGAGAAGCAGGCGTCGACACGCCAGGAATGTTGTAAAATATTACATCCGAGATGTTAGGTTGCCTAAGGTTAGGATATACAAGGTTATAGATGTATATAATGTCCCCATCGAGAAGTAGGCGACGACACGCCAGGAATGTTGGAAAATATTACATTCGACATGTTAGGTTGCCTTAGGCTGGGATATATAACGTTATAGACGTATATAATGTTCCCACCGAGACGTAGTGACCGACATGCCAGGAATGTTGTAAAATATTACACCCAAGATGTTAGGTTCCCTTAGGTTAGGGTATATATCGTTACAGACGTATACAATGTTCCCACCGAGACGTAGTGACCGACATGCCAGGAATGTTGTAAAATATTACGTCCGAGATGTTAGGTTGCCTTAGGTTATAATATATATCGTTATAGACGTATATAATGATCCCACCGAGACGTAGGGACCGACATGCCAGGAAATTTTTAAAATATTACATCCGAGATGTTAGGTTCCCTTAGCTTAGGATATACAACGTTATAGACATATAGAATGTTCCCACCGAGAAGTAGGGACCGACATGCCAGGAATGTTGTAAAATATTACATCCGAGGTGTTAGGTTGCCTTAGGGTAGGATATACAACGTTATAGATATATATAATGTCCCCATCGAGAAGTATGCGACGACACGCCAGGAATGTTGTAAAATATTACATCCCAAATGTTAGGTTGCCTTAGGTTAGGATATACAACGTTATAGATGTATATAATGTCCCCATTGAGAAGTAGGCGACGACACGCCAGGAATGTTGTAAAATATTACATCCGAGATGTTAGGTTGCCTTTGGCTAGGATATATATCGTTATAGACGTATACAATGTTCCCACCGAGATGTAGGGACCGACATGCCAGGAATGTTGTAAAATATTACATCCGAGATGTTAGGTTGCCTTAGGTTAGGGCATATATCGTTACAGACGTATATAATATTCCCACCGAGACGTAGTGACCGACATGCCAGGAATGTTGTAAAATATTACATCCGAGATGTTAGGTTGCTTTAGGTTAGGATATATATCGTTATAGACGTATATAATGTCCAGATCGAGACGTGGGGACCGACCAGCCAGAATGTTGTAAAATATTATATCCGATACGTTAGGTTGCCTTAGGCTAGGATATATATCGTTATAGACGTATACAATGTTCCCACCGAGAAGTAGGGACTGACATGCCAGGAATGTTGTAAAATATTACATTCGAGATGTTAGGTTGCCTTAGGTTAGCATATACAACGTTATAGATGTATATAATGTCGCGATCGAGAAGCAGGCGACGACACGCCAGGAATGTTGTAAAATATTACATTCGACATGTTATGTTGCCTTAGGTTAGGATATACAAGGTTATAGATGTATATAATGTCACCATCGAGATGTAGACGACGACACGCCAGGAATGTTTGAAAATATTACATTCGACATGTTAGGTTGCCTTAGGCTAGGATATATAACGTTATAGACGTATATAATGTTCCCACAGAGAAGTAGGGACCGACATGCCAGGAATGTTGTGAAATATTACATCCGAGATGTAAGGTTCCCTTAGGTTAGGATATATATCGTTATAGACGTATATAACGTTCCCACCGAGACGTAGGGACCGACATGCCAGGAATGTTGTAAAATATTACATCCCAGATGTTAGGTTGCGTTAGGTTAGGATATACAACGTATATAAAGTCCCCATCGTGAAACAGGCGACGACACGACAGGAATGTTGTAAAATATTACATTCGACATGTTAGGTTGCCCTAGGCTAGGATATATATCGTTATGGACGTATACAATGTTCCCACCGAGAAATAGGGGCCGACGCGTCAGCAATGTTGTAAAATATTACACCCGAGATGTTAGGTTCCCTTAGGTTAGGGTATATATCGTTACAGACGTATACAATGTTCCCACCGAGACGTAGTGACCGACATGCCAGGAATGTTGTAAAATATTACGTCCGAGATGTTAGGTTGCCTTAGGTTATAATATATATCGTTATAGACGTATATAATGATCCCACCGAGACGTAGGGACCGACATGCCAGGAAATTTTTAAAATATTACATCCGAGATGTTAGGTTCCCTTAGGTTAGGATATGCAACGTTATAGACACATAGAATGTTCCCACCGAGAAGTAGGGACCGACATGCCAGGAATGTTGTAAAATATTATATCCGATATGTTAGGTTGCCTTACGTTATGATATATAACGTTATAGACGTATATAATGTTCCCACCGAGAAGTACGGGCCGACACGCAAGGAATGTTATCAACTATTACATCAGAGATGTTAAGTTGCCTTAGGTTAGGATATACAACGTTGTAGATTTAGATAATGTTACCACAGAGAACTAGGCACTTGCATGCCAGGAATGTTGTAAAATATTACGGTAGAGATGATAGTTTGCCTTAGTTTAGGATATATAACGTTATAGGCGTATAAACTGTTCCCACCGAGAAGTAGGTGCCGCCGCGCCAGGTATGTTGTAAAATATTACATTCGACATGTTAGGTTGCCTTAGGCTAGGTTATATAGCGTTATAGACGTATATAATGTGACCACCGAGAAGTAGGGGCCGACGTGCCAGGAATGTAGTAAAATATTACATCCGAGATGTTAGGTTGCCTTACGTTAGGATATATAACGTTATAGACGTATATAATGTTCCCAGCGAGATGTAGGAGCCGACATGCCAGGAATGTTGTGAAATATTACATTCGACATGTTAGGTTGCCTTAGGCAAGGATATATAGCGTTATAGACGAATATAATGTTCCTACCGAGAAGTAGGGGCCGACGTGCCAGGAATGTAGTAAAATATTACATCCGAGATGTTAGGTTGCCTTAGGATAGGATATATAACATTATAGACGTATATAATGTGACCACCGAGAAGTAGGAGCCGACGAGCCAGGAATGTTGTAAAATATTACACCCGAGATGTTAGGTTCGCTTAGGTTAGGGTATATATCGTTACAGACGTATACAATGTTCCCACCGAGAAGTAGGGACTGACATGCCAGGAATATTGTAAAATATTACATTCGAGATGTTATGTTGCCTTAGGTTAGCAAATACAACGTTATAGATGTATATAATGTCGCCATCGAGAAGCAGGCGACGACACGCCAGGAATGTTGTAAAATATTACATCCGAGATGTTAGGTTGCATTAGGCTAGGACATACATCGTTATAGACGTATACAATGATCACACAGAGTAGTAGGGACCGACATGCTAGGAATGTTGTAAAATATTACATCCGAGATGTTAGGTTCCCTTAGGTTAGGATATACAACGTTATAGACGTATTGAATGTTCCCACCGAGAAGCAGGCGACGACACGCCAGGAACGATGTAAAATATTACATTCGACATGTTAGGTCGCCTTAGGCTAGGATATGTAACGTTATAGACACATATAATGTTACCACCGAGAACTACGGGCCGACACGCCAGGAATGATGTAAAATATTACATTCGACATGTTAGGTCGCCTTAGGCTAGGATATACAACGTAATAGACGTATAGAATGTTCCCACCGAGAAATAGGGTCCGACGCGTCAGCAATGTTGTAAAATATTACACCCGAAATGTTAGGTTCCCTTAGGTTAGGATATACAACGTTATAGACGTATAGAATGTTCCCATTGAGAAGTAGGGACCGACATGCCAGGATTGTTGTAAAATATTACATCCGAGATGTTAGGTTGCCTTAGGTTAGGGTATATATCGTTACAGACCTATGTAATGTTCCCACCGAGACGTAGTGACCGACATGCCAGGAATGTTGTAAAATATTACATCCGAGATGTTAGGTTGCGTTAGGTTAGAATATACAACGTTATAGACGTATATAATGTCCCCATCGAGAAGCAGGCGACGACACGCCAGGAATGTTGTAAAATATAACATCCCAGATGTTATGTTGCCATACGTTAGGATATGTAACGTTATAGACGTATATAATGTTCCCACCGAAAAGTGGCAGCCGAAGCACCAGGAATATTGTAAAATATTACATCCGAGATGTTAGGTTGCCTTAGGTTAGGATATATATCGTTATAGACGTATATAATGTTCCCACCGAGACGTAGGAACCGACATGCCAGGAATGTTTTAAAATATTACATCCCAGATGTTAGGTTGCGTTAGGTTAGTATATACAAGGTTATAGACGTATATAATGTCCCCATCGAGAAGCAGGCGACGAGACGCCAGAATGTTGTAAAATATTACATCCGAGATGTTAGGTTGCCTTAGGTTAGGATATAGAACGTTATAGATGTATATAATGTCCCCATCGAGAAGTAGGCGACGACACGCCAGGAATATTGTAAAATTATACATGCGAGATGTTATGTTGCCTTACGTTAGGATATATAACGTTATAGACGTATATAATGTGACCACCGAGAAGTAGGAGCCGACGCGCCAGGCATGTTGTAAAATATTACATTCGACATGTTAGGTTACCCTAGGCTAGGATATATAGCGTTATAGACGTATATAATGTTCCCACCGAGAAGTGGTGGCCGCCGCGCCAGGTATGTTGTAAAATATTACATTCGACATGTTAGGTTGCCTTAGGCTAGGATATATAGCGTTATAGACGTATATAATGTTCCCACCGAGAAGTAGGGGCCGACGTGCCAGGAATGTAGTAATATATTGCATCCGAAATGTTAGGTTGCCTTATGTTAGGATACATAACGTTATTGACTTATATAATGTCCCCACCGAGAAGTAGGTGCCGACGCGCCTGGTATGTTGTAAAATACTACATTCGACATGTTAGGTTGCCTTAGGCTAGGATATATAGCGTTATAGAAGTATATAATGTTCCCACCGAGAAGTAGGGGCCGACGTGCCAGGAATGTAGTAATATATTGCATCCGAAATGTTAGGTTGCCTTAGGTTAGGATACATAACGTTATTGACTTATATAATGTCCCCACCGAGAAATAGGCGCCGACGCGCCGGGAATGCTGTAAAATATTACATCCGAGATGTTAGATTGCCTTAGGGTAGGACATATAACCTTATAGACGGATATAATGTTACCACAGAGAAGCAGGGGCCGAAGAGCCGGGAATGTTGTAAAATATTACATTCGGCATGTTAGGTTGCCTTAGGTTAGGATATATAACGTTATAGACGTATATAATGTTACCACAGAGAACTAGGCACTTGCATGCCAGGAATGTTGTAAAATGTTACGGTAGAGATGATAGTTTGCCTTAGTTTAGGATATATAACGTTATAGGCGCATATACTGTTCCCACTGAGAAGTAGGTGCCGACGCGCGAGGTGTGTTGTAAAATATTACATTCGACATGTTAGGTTGCCTTAGGCTAGGATATATAGCGTTATAGACTTATATAAGGTTCCCACCGAGAAGCAGGGGCGGACGTGTCAGGAACGTAGTAAAATATTACATCCGAGATGTTAGGTTGCCTTACGTTAGGATGTATAACGTTATAGACGTACATAATGTTCCCACCGAGATGTAGGAGCCGACATGCCAGGAATGTTGTAAAATATTACATTCGACATGTTAGGTTGCCTTAGGCTAGGATATATAGCGTTATAGACGAATATAATGTTCCCACCGAGAAGTAGGGGCCGACGTGCCAGGAATGTAGTAAAATATTACGGTAGAGATGATAGGTTGCCTTAGCTTAGGGTATATAACGTTATAGGCGTATATATTGTTCCCACCGAGAAGTAGGTGCCGACGCACCAGGTGTGCTGTAAAATATTACATTCGACATGTTAGGTTGCCTTAGGTTAGGATATATAACATTATTGACATATATAATGTTCCCACCGAGAAGTAGGTGCCGACGCGCCAGGCTAGATGTAATATATTACATTCGACATATTAGGTTGCCTTAGGCTAGGATATGTAGCGTTATAGAAGTATATAATGTTCCCACCGAGAAGTAGGGGCCGACGTGCCAGGAATGTAGTAAAACATCCGAGATGTTAGGTTGCCTTAGGTTAGGATATATAACGTTATTGGCTTATATAACTTTCCCACCGAGAAATAGGCGCCGACGCGCCGGGAATGCTATAAAATATTACATTCGACATGTTACGTTGCCTTAGGCTAGGATATATAGCGTTATAGACGTATACAATGTTCCCGCTGAGAAATAGGGGCTGACGCGTCAGGAATGTTGTAAAATATTACGCCCGAGATGTTAGGTTCCCTTAGGTTAGCATATACAACGTTATAGACGTATATAATGTTCCCACCGAGAAGTAGGGACCGGCATGCCAGGAATGTTGTAAAATGTTACATCCCAGAAGTTAGATTGCTTTGGGTTAGGATATACAACGTTATAGACGTATATAATGTCCCCATCGTGAAGCAGGCGACGACACGCCAGAATGTTGTAAAATATTACATCCGAGATGTTAGGTTCTCTTAGGTTAGGATATACAACTTTATAGTCGTATCTAATGTCCCCATTGAGAAGCAGGCGACGACACGCCAGAATGTTGTAAAATATTACATTCGACATGTTAGGTTGCCTTAGGCTAGGATATGTAACGTTATAGACTTATATAATGTTCCCACCGAGACGTGGGGACCGTCATGCCAGGAATGTTGTAAAATATTACATCCCAGAAGTTAGGTTGCTTTGGGTTAGGATATACAACATTATAGACGTATATAATGTCCCCATCGAGAAGCAGGCGACGACACGCCAGGAATGTTGTAAAATATTACATCCGAGATGTTAGGTTGCTTTATGTTAGGATATATATCGTTATAGACTTATATAATGTTCCCACCGAGACGTGGGGACCGACATGCCAGGAATGTTGTAAAATATGACATCCCAGATGTTAGGTTGCGTTAGGTTAAGATATGCAACGTTATAGACGTATATAATGTCCCCTTCGAGAAGCAGGTGACGACACGCCAGAATGTTGTAAAATATTACATTCGACATGTTAGGTTGCCTTAGGCCAGGATATATAACGTTATAGACGTATATAATATTCCCACAGAGAAATAGGGGCCGACGCGTCAGGAATGTTGTAAAATATTACACCCGAGATGTTAGGTTCCCTTAGGTTAGCATATACAACGTTATGGACGTATATAATGTTTCCACCGAGAAGTAGGGACCGACATGCTAGGAATGTTGTAAAATATTACATCCGAGATTTAGGTTGCTTTATGTTAGGATATATATCGTTATAGACTTATATAATGTTCCCACCGAGACGTGGGGACCAACGTGCCAGGAATGTTGTAAAATATTACATCCCAGAAGTTAGGTTGCTTTGGGTTAGGATATACAACGTTATAGACGTATATCATGTCCCCATCGAGAAGCAGGCGACGACACGCCAGGAATGTTGTAAAATATTACATCCGAGATGTTAGGTTGCCATAGTCTAGGACATATATCGTTATAGAAGTATACAATGTTCCCACCGAGAAATAGGGGCCGACGCGTCAGGAATGTTGTAAAACATTACACCCGAGATGTTAGGTTGCCTTAGGCTAGTATATATATCGTTATAGACGTATACAATTTTGCTACCGAGAAGTAGGGACCGACATGCCAGGAATGTTGTAAAATATTACACCCGAGATGTTAGGTTCCCTTAGGTTAGCATATACAACGTTATGGACGTATATAATGTTTCCACCGAGAAGTAGGGACCGACATGCCAGGAATGTTGTAAAACATTACACCCGAGATGTTAGGTTCCCTTAGGTTAGCATATACAACGTTATAGACGTATATAATGTTCCCACCGAGAAGTAGGGACCGACGCGTCAGGAATGTTGTAAAATAAAACGTCCCAGATGTTAGGTTGCTTTAGGTTAGGATATACAACGTTATAGACGTATATAATGTTCCCACCGAGAAGTGGGGGCCGACTAGCCAGGCATGTTATAAAATACTACATTCGACATATTAGGTTGCCTTAGGCTAGGATATATAGCGTTATAGACGTATATAATGTTCCCACCAACAAGTAGGGGCCGACGTGCCAGGAATGTAGTAAAATATTACATCCGCGATGTTAGGTTGCCTTAGGTTAGGATATATAACATTATTGACATATATAATGTTCCCACCGAGAAGTAGGTGCCGACGCGCCAGGCATGTTGTAAAATATTACATTTGACATATTAGGTTGCCTTAGGCTAGGATATGTAGCGTTATAGAAGTATATAATGTTCCCACCAAGAAGTAGTGCCGACGTGCCAGGAATGTTGTAAAATATTACATTCGGCATGTTAGGTTGCCTTAGGTTAGGATATATAACGTTTTAGACGTATATAATGTTACCACAGAGAACTAGGCACTTGCATGCCAGGAATGTTGTAAAATATTACGGTAGAGATGATAGGTTGCCTTCGTTTAGGGTATATAACGTTATAGGCGTATATACTGTTCCCACCGAGAAGAAGGTGCCGACGCACCAGGTGTGCTGTAGAATATTACATTCGACATGTTAGGTTGCCTTAGGCTAGGATATATAGCGTTATAGACGTATATAATGTTCCCACCGAGAAGTAGTGCCGACGTGCCAGGAATGTAGTAAAATATTACATCCGAGATGTTAGGTTGCCTTAGGATAGGATATATAACGTTATTGTCTTATATAACGTTCCCACCGAGAAAAAGGCGCCGACGCGCCGGGAATGCTGTAAAATATTACATTCGACATGTTAGGTTGCCTCAGGCTAGGATATATAGCGTTATAGACGTATAGAATGTTCCCACCGAGAAGTAGGGTCCGACGTGCCAGGAATGTAGTAAAATATAACATCATAGATGTTAGGTTGAATTAGGTTAGGTTATATAACGTTATAGACGTATATAATGTTACCACAGAGAACTAGGCACTTGCATGCCAGGAATGTTGTAAAATATTACGGTAGAGATGATAGTTTGCCTTAGTTTAGGATATATAACGTTATAGGCGTATATACTGTTCCCACTGAGAAGTAGGTGCCGACGCGCGAGGTGTGTTGTAAAATATTACATTCGACATGTTAGGTTGCCTTAGGCTAGGATATATAGCGTTATAGACTTATATAATGTTCCCACCGAGAAGCAGGGGCGGATGTGTCAGGAACGTAGTAAAATATTACATCCGAGCTGTTAGGTTGCCTTACGTTAGGATGTATAACGTTATAGACGTACATAATGTTCCCACCGAGATGTAGGAGCCGACATGCCAGGAATGTTGTAAAATATTACATTCGACATGTTAGGTTGCCTTAGGCTAGGATATATAGCGTTATAGACGAATATAATGTTCCCACCGAGAAGTAGGTACCGACGCGTCAGGAATGTTGTAAAATATTACATGCCAGATGTTAGGTTGCGTTAGGTTAGGATATACAACGTTATAGACGTATATAATGTCCCCTTCGAGAAGCAGGCGACGACACGCCAGAATGTTGTAAAATATTACATTCGACATGTTAGGTTGCCTTAGGCTAGGATATATAACGTTATAGACGTATATAATATTCCCACCGAGAAATAGGGGCGGACGCGTCAGGAATGTTATAAAATATTACGCCCGAGATGTTAGGTTCCCTTAGGTTAGCATATACAACGTTATAGGCGTATATAATGATCCCACCGAGAAGTAGGGACCGGCATGTCAGGAATGTTGTAAAATATTACATCCGAGATGTTAGGTTGCGTTAGGTTAAGATATGCAACGTTATAGACGTATATAATGTCCCCTTCGAGAAGCAGGCGACGACACGCCGGAATGTTGTAAAATATTACATTCGACATGTTAGGTTGCCTTAGGCCAGGATATATAACGTTATAGACGTATATAATATTCCCACCGAGAAATAGGGGCCGACGCGTCAGGAATGTTGTAAAATATTACACCCGAGATGTTAGGTTCCCTTAGGTTAGCATATACAACGTTATGGACGTATATAATGTTTCCACCGAGAAGTAGGGACCGACATGCCAGGAATGTTGTAAAATATTACATCCGAGATTTAGGTTGCTTTATGTTAGGATATATATCGTTATAGACTTATATAATGTTCCCAACGAGACGTGGGGACCAACATGCCAGGAATGTTGTAAAATATTACATCCCAGAAGTTAGGTTGCTTTGGGTTAGGATATACAACGTTATAGACGTATATAATGTCCCCATCGAGCAGCAGGCGACGACACGCCAGGAATGTTGTAAAATATTACATCCGAGATGTTAGGTTGCCATAGTCTAGGACATATATCGTTATAGACGTATACAATGTTCCCACCGAGAAATAGGGGCCGACGCGTCAGGAATGTTGTAAAACATAACACCCGAGATGTTAGGTTGCCTTAGGCTAGGATATATAACGTGATAGACGTATATAATGTTCCCACCGAGAAATAGGGGCCGACGCGTCAGGAATGTTGTAAAATATTACATCCCAGATGTTAGGTTGCGTTAGGTTAGGATATACAACGTTATAGACGTATATAATGTCCAGATCGAGACGTGGCTACCGACACGCCAGAATGTTGTAAAATATTACATCCGAGATGTTAGGTTGCCTTAGGCTAGTATATATATCGTTATAGACGTATACAATTTTGCCACCGAGAAGTAGGGACCGACATGCCCGGAATGTTGTAAAATATTACATCCGAGATGTTAGGTTGCGTTAGGTTAGGACATACAACGTTATAGACGTATCTAATGTCCCCATCGAGAAGCAGGCGACGACACGCCAGAATGTTGTAAAATATTACATCCGAGATGTTAGGTTCTCTTAGGTTAGGATATACAACTTTATAGTCGTATCTAATGTCCCCATTGAGAAGCAGGCGACGACACGCCAGAATGTTGTAAAATATTACATTCGACATGTTAGGTTGCCTTAGGCTAGGATATGTAACGTTATAGACTTATATAATGTTCCCACCGAGACGTGGGGACCGTCATGCCAGGAATGTTGTAAAATATTACATCCCAGAAGTTAGGTTGCTTTGAGTTAGGATATACAACATTATAGACGTATATAATGTTCCCACCGAGAAGTAGGGACCGACGCGTCAGGAATGTTGTAAAATAAAACATCCCAGATGTTAGGTTGCTTTAGGTTAGGATATACAACGTTATAGACGTATATAATGTTCCCACCGAGAAATGGGGGCCGACTAGCCAGGCATGTTATAAAATACTACATTCGACATATTAGGTTGCCTTAGGCTAGGATATATAGCGTTATAGACGTATATAATGTTCCCACCAACAAGTAGGGGCCGACGTGCCAGGAATGTAGTAAAATATTACATCCGCGATGTTAGGTTGCCTTTGGTTAGGATATATAACATTATTGACATATATAATGTTCCCACCGAGAAGTAGGTGCCGACGCGCCAGGCATGTTGTAAAATATTACATTTGACATATTAGGTTGCCTTAGGCTAGGATATGTAGCGTTATAGAAGTATATAATGTTCCCACCGAGAAGTAGGGGCCGACGTGCCAGGAATGTAGTAAAATATTACATCCGAGATGTTAGGTTGCCTTAGGTTAGGATATATAACGTTATTGGCTTATATAACTTTCCCACCGAGAAATAGGCGCCGACGCACCGGTAATGCTGTAAAATATTACATCCGAGATGTTAGATTGCCTTAGGGTAGGATATATAACCTTATAGACGGATATAATGTTACCACAGAGAAGCAGGGGCCGAAGCGCCGGGAATGTTGTAAAATATTACATTCGGCATGTTAGGTTGCCTTAGGTTAGGTTATATAACGTTTTAGACGTATATAATGTTACCACAGAGAACTAGGCACTTGCATGCCAGGAATGTTGTAAAATATTACGGTAGAGATGATAGGTTGCCTTAGTTTAGGGTATATAACGTTATAGGCGTATATACTGTTCCCACCGAGAAGAAGGTGCTGACGCACCAGGTGTGCTGTAAAATATTACATTCGACATGTTAGGTTGCCTTAGGCTAGGATATATAGCGTTATAGACGTATATAATGTTCCCACCGAGAAGTAGGGGCCGACGTGCCAGGAATGTAGTAAAATATTACATCCGAGATGTTAGGTTGCCTTAGGATAGGATATATAACGTTATTGTCTTATATAACGTTCCCACCGAGAAAAAGGCGCCGACGCGCCGGGAATGCTGTAAAATATTACATTCGACATGTTAGGTTGCCTCAGGCTAGGATATATAGCGTTATAGACGTATAGAATGTTCCCACCGAGAAGTAGGGTCCGACATGCCAGGAATGTAGTAAAATATAACATCGTAGATGTTAGGTTGCCTTAGGTTAGGATATATAACGTTATAGACGTATATAATGTTACCACAGAGAACTAGGCACTTGCATGCCAGGAATGTTGTAAAATATTACGGTAGAGATGATAGTTTGCCTTAGTTTAGGATATATAACGTTATAGGCGTATATACTGTTCCCACTGAGAAGTAGGTGCCGACGCGCGAGGTGTGTTGTAAAATATTACATTCGACATGTTAGGTTGCCTTAGGCTAGGATATATAGCGTTATAGACTTATATAATGTTCCCACCGAGAAGCAGGGGCGGACGTGTCAGGAACGTAGTAAAATATTACATCCGAGCTGTTAGGTTGCCTTACGTTAGGATGTATAACGTTATAGACGTACATAATGTTCCCACAGAGATGTAGGAGCCGACATGCCAGGAATGTTGTAAAATATTACATTCGACATGTTAGGTTGCCTTAGGCTAGGATATATAGCGTTATAGACGAATATAATGTTCCCACCGAGAAGTAGGTACCGACGCGTCAGGAATGTTGTAAAATATTACATGCCAGATGTTAGGTTGCGTTAGGTTAGGATATACAACGTTATAGACGTATATAATGTCCCCTTCGAGAAGCAGGCGACGACACGCCAGAATGTTGTAAAATATTACATTCGACATGTTAGGTTGCCTTAGGCTAGGATATATAACGTTATAGACGTATATAATATTCCCACCGAGAAATAGGGGCGGACGCGTCAGGAATGTTGTAAAATATTACGCCCGAGATGTTAGGTTCCCTTAGGTTAGCATATACAACGTTATAGACGTATATAATGTTCCCACCGAGAAGTAGGGACCGGCATGCCAGGAATGTTGTAAAATATTACATCCGAGATGTTAGGTTGCGTTAGGTTAAGATATGCAACGTTATAGACGTATATAATGTCCCCTTCGAGAAGCAGGCGACGACACGCCAGAATGTTGTAAAATATTACATTCGACATGTTAGGTTGCCTTAGGCCAGGATATATAACGTTATAGACGTATATAATATTCCCACCGAGAAATAGGGGCCGACGCGTCAGGAATGTTGTAAAATATTACACACGAGATGTTAGGTTCCCTTAGGTTAGCATATACAACGTTATGGACGTATATAATGTTTCCACCGAGAAGTAGGGACCGACATGCCAGGAATGTTGTAAAATATTACATCCGAGATTTAGGTTGCTTTATGTTAGGATATATATCGTTATAGACTTATATAATGTTCCCACCGAGACGTGGGGACCAACATGCCAGGAATGTTGTAAGATATTACATCCCAGAAGTTAGGTTGCTTTGGGTTAGGATATACAACGTTATAGACGTATATAATGTCCCCATCGGGAAGCAGGCGACGACACGCCAGGAATGTTGTAAAATATTACATCCGAGATGTTAGGTTGCCATAGTCTAGGACATATATCGTTATAGACGTATACAATGTTCCCACCGAGAAATAGGGGCCGACGCGTCAGGAATGTTGTAAAACATTGCACCCGAGATGTTAGGTTGCCTTAGGCTAGGATATATAACGTGATAGACGTATATAATGTTCCCACCGAGAAATAGGGGCCGACGCGTCAGGAATGTTGTAAAATATTACATCCCAGATGTTAGGTTGCGTTAGGTTAGGATATACAACGTTATGGATGTATATAATGTACAGATCGAGACGTGGCTACCGACACGCCAGTATGTTGTAAAATATTACATCCGAGATGTTAGGTTGCCTTAGGCTAGTATATATATCGTTATAGTCGTATACAATTTTGCCACCGAGAAGTAGGGACCGACATGCCAGGAATGTTGTAAAATATTACATCCGAGATGTTAGGTTGCGTTAGGTTAGGACATACAACGTTATAGACGTATCTAATGTCCCCATCGAGAAGCAGGCGACGACACACCAGAATGTTGTAAAATATTACATCCGATATGTTAGGTTGCCTTATGCTACGATATATATCTTTATAGACGTATACAATGTTCCCTCCAAGAAGTAGGGACCGAAATGCCAGGAATGTTGTAAAATATTACACCCGAGATGTTAGGTTCCCTTAGGTTAGCATATACAACGTTATAGACGTATATAATGTTCCCACCAAGAAGTAGGGACCGACGCGTCAGGAATGTTGTAAAATAAAACATCCCAGATGTTAGGTTGCTTTAGGTTAGGATATACAACCTTATAGACGTATATAATGTCCCCTTCGAGAAGCAGGCGACGACACGCCAGAATGTTGTAAAATATTACATTCGACATGTTAGGTTGCCTTAGGCTAGGATATGTAACGTTATAGACTTATATAATGTTCCCACCGAGACGTGGGGACCGACATGCCAGGAATGTTGTAAAATATTACATCCCAGAAGTTAGGTTGCTTTGGGTTAGGATATACAACGTTATAGACGTATATAATGTCCCCATCGAGAAGCAGGCGACGACACGCCAGGAATGTTGTAAAATATTACATCCGAGTTTTTAGGTTGCCTTAGTCTAGGACATATATCGTTATAGACGTATACAATGTTCCCACCGAGAAGTAGGGACCGACGCGTCAGGAATGTTGTAAAATATTACATCCCAGATGTTAGGTTGCGTTAGGTTAGGATATACAACGTTATAGACGTATATAATGTCCCCTTCGAGAAGCAGGCGACGACACGCCAGAATGTTGTAAAATATTACATCCGATATGCTAGGTTGCCTTAGGCTAGGATATACAACGTTATAGACGTATATAATATTCCCACCGAGAAATAGGGGCCGACGCGTCAGGAATGTTGTAAAATAAAACATCCGAGATGTTAGGTTGCTTTATGTTAGGATATATATCGTTATAGACTTATATAATGTTCCCACCGAGACGTGGAGACCGACATGCCAGGAATGTTGTAAAATGTTACATCCCAGAAGTTAGATTGCTTTGGGTGAGGATATACAACGTTATAGACGTATATAATGTCCCCATCGAGAAGCAGGCGACGACACGCCAGAATGTTGTAAAATATTACATCCGAGATGTTAGGTTCCCTTAGGTTAGGATATACAACGTTATAGACGTATCTAATGTCCCCACTGAGAAGCAGGCGACGACACGTCAGAATGTTGTGAAATGTTACATCCGATATGTTAGGTTGCCTTAGGCTAGGATATATAACGTGATAGACGTATATAATGTTCCCACCGAGAAATAGGCGCCGACGCGTCAGGAATGTTGTAAAATATGACATCCCAGATGATAGGTTGCGTTAGGTTAAGATATACAACGTTATAGACGTATATAATGTCCCCATCGAGAAGCAGGCGACGACGCGTCAGGAATGTTGTAAAATATTACACCCGAGATGTTAGGTTCCCTTAGGTTAGGATATACAACGTTATAGACATATAGAATGTTCCCACCGAGAAATAGGGGCCGACGGGACAGGAATGTTGTAAAATATTACACCCGAGATGTTAGATTCCCTTAGGTTAGGATATACAACGTTATAGACTTATAGAAAGTTCCCACGGAGATGTAGGGGCCGACAGGCCAGGAATGTTGTAAAATATTACATCCGAGATGTTACGTTGCTTTAGGTTAGGATATATATCGTTATAGACTAATATAATGTTCCCACCGAGATGTAGGGACCGACATGCCAGGAATGTTGTAAAATATTACATCCCAGAAGTTAGGTTTCTTTGGGTTAGGATATACAACGTTATAGACGTATCTAATGTCCCCATCGAGAAGCAGGCGACGACACGCCAGAATGTTGTAAAATATTACATCCGAGATGTTAGGTTCCCTTAGGTTTGGATATACAACGTTATAGACGTATCTAATGTCCCCATTGAGAAGCAGGCGACGACACGTCAGAATGTTGTGAAATGTTACATCCGATATGTTAGGTTGCCTTAGGCTAGGATATATAACGTGATAGACGTATATAATGTTCCCACCGAGAAATAGGCGCCGACGCGTCAGGAATGTTGTAAAATATGACATCCCAGATGATAGGTTGCGTTAGGTTAAGATATACAACGTTATAGACGTATATAATGTCCCCATCGAGAAGCAGGCGACGACGCGTCAGGAATGTTGTAAAATATTACACCCGAGATGTTAGGTTCCCTTAGGTTAGGATATACAACGTTATAGACATATAGAATGTTCCCACCGAGAAATAGGGGCCGACGGGACAGGAATGTTGTAAAATATTACACCCGAGATGTTAGATTCCCTTAGGTTAGGATATACAACGTTATAGACTTATAGAAAGTTCCCACGGAGATGTAGGGGCCGACAGGCCAGGAATGTTGTAAAATATTACATCCGAGATGATACGTTGCTTTAGGTTAGGATACATATCGTTATAGACTTATATAATGTTCCCACCGAGACGTGGGGACCGACATGCCAGGAATGTTGTAAAATATTACATCCCAGAAGTTAGGTTTCTTTGGCTTAGGATATACAACGTTATAGACGTATCTAATGTCCCCATCGAGAAGCAGGCGACGACACGCCAGAATATTGTAATACATTACATCCGATATGTTAGGTTGCCTTAGGCTAGGATATATAACGTGATAGACGTATAGAATGTTCCCACCGAGATGTAGGGACCGACATGCCACGAATATTGTAAAATATTACACCCCAGAAGTTAGGTTTCTTTGGGTTAGTATATACAACGTTATAGACATATAGAATGTTCCCACCGAGAAATAGGCGCCGACGGGACAGGAATGTTGTAAAATATTACACCCGAGATGTTAGGTTCCCTTAGGTTAGGATATACAACGTTATAGGCGTATGGAAAGTTCCCACGGAGATGTAGGGACCGACATGCCAGGAATGTTGTAAAATATTACATCCGAGATGTTACGTTGCTTTAGGTTAGGATATATATCGTTATAGACTAATATAATGTTCCCACCGAGATGTAGGGACCGACATGCCAGGAATGTTGTAAAATATTACATCCCAGAAGTTAGGTTTCTTTGGGTTAGGATATACAACGTTATAGACGTATCTAATGTCCCCATCGCGAAGCAGGCGGCGACACGCCAGAATGTTGTAATACATTACATCCGATATGTTAGGTTGCCTTAGGCTAGGATATATAACGTGATAGACGTATATAATGTACCCACCGAGAAGGAAGGACCGAAATGCCAGGAATGTTGTAAAATATTACACCCGAGATGTTAGGTTCCCTTAGGTTAGCATATACAACGTTATAGACGTATATAATGTTCCCACCAAGAAGTAGGGATCGACGCGTCAGGAATGTTGTAAAATAAAACATTCCAGATGTTAGGTTGCTTTAGGTTAGGATATACAACGTTATAGACGTATATAATGTCCCCTTCGCGAAGCAGGCGACGACACGCCAGAATGTTGTAAAATATTACATTCGACATGTTAGGTTGCCTTAGGCTAGGATATGTAACGTTATAGACTTATATAATGTTCCCACCGAGACGTGGGGACCGACATGCCAGGAATGTTGTAAAATATTACACCCGAAGTGTTAGGTTCCCTTAGGTTAGGATATACAACGTTATAGACGTATAGAAAGTGCCCAGCGAGATGTAGGGACCGACATGCCAGGAATGTTGTAAAATATTACATCCCAGAAGTTAGGTTGCTTTGGGTTAGGATATACAACGTTATAGACGTATACAATGTCCCCATCGAGAACCAGGCGACGACACGCCAGGAATGAAGTAAAATATTACATCCGAGATGTTAGGTTGCCTTAGGCTAGGATATACAACGTTATAGACGTATAGAATGTTCCCACCGAGATGTAGGCACCGACATGCCACGAATGTTGTAAAATATTACATCCCAGAAGTTAGGTTTCTTTGGGTTAGGATATACAACGTTATAGACATATAGAATGTTCCCACCGAGAAATAGGGGCCGACGGGACAGGAATGTTGTAAAATATTACACCCGAGATGTTAGGTTCCCTTAGGTTAGGATATACAACGTTATAGGCGTATAGAAAGTTCCCACGGAGATGTAGGGACCGACATGCCATGAATGTTGTAAAATATTACATCCGAGATGTTACATTGCTTTAGGTTCGGATATATATCGTTATAGACTAATATAATGTTCCCACCGAGATGTAGGGACCGACATGCCAGGAATGTTGTAAAATATTACATCCGAGATGTTATTTTGCCTTAGACTAGGACATATATCGTTATAGACGTATACAATGTTCCCACCGAGAAGTAGGGACGGACGCGTCAGGAATGTTGTAATATATTACATCCCAGATGTTAGGTTGCGTTAGGTTAGGATATACAACGTTATAGACGTATATAATGTCCCCATCGAGAAGCAGGCGACGACACGCCAGAATGTTGTAAAATGTTACACCCGAGATGTTAGCTTCCCTTAGGTTAGCATATACAACGTTATAGACGTATATAATTTTCCTACCGAGAAGTAGGGACCGACATGCCAGGAATGTTGTAAAATATTACATACGAGATGTTAGATTGCTTTGGGTTAGGATATACAACGTTATAAACGTATATAATGTCCCCATCGAGAAGCAGGCGACGACGCGTCAGGAATGTTGTAAAATATTACACCCGAGATGTTAGGTTCCCTTAGGTTAGGATATACAACGTTATAGACATATAGAATGTTCCCACCGAGACGTGGGGACCGACATGCCAGGAATGTTGTAAAATATTACATCCCAGAAGTTAGGTTGCTTTGGGTTAGGATATACAACGTTATAGACGTATATAATGTCCCCATCGAGAAGCAGGCGACGACACGCCAGGAATGTTGTAAAATATTACATCCGAGTTGTTAGGTTGCCTTAGTCTAGGACATATATCGTTATAGACGTATACAATGTTCCCACCGAGAAGTAGGGACCGACGCGTCAGGAATGTTGTAAAATATTACATCCCAGATGTTAGGTTGCGTTAGGTTAAGATATACAACGTTATAGACGTATGTAATGTCCCCTTCGAGAAGCAGGCGACGACACGCCAGAATGTTGTAAAATATTACATCCGATATGCTAGGTTGCCTTAGGCTAGGATATACAACGTTATAGACGTATATAATATTCCCACCGAGGAATAGGGGCCGACGCGTCAGGAATGTTGTAAAATATTACATCCGATATGCTAGGTTGCCTTAGGCTAGGATATACAACGTTATAGACGTATATAATATTCCCACCGAGAAATAGGGGCCGACGCGTCAGGAATGTTGTAAAATATTACACCCGAGATGTTAGGTTCCCTTAGATTAGCATATACAACGTTATAGAGGTATATAATGTTCCCATCGAGAAGCAGGCGACGACACGCCAGAATGTTGTAAAATATTACACCCGAGATGTTAGGTTCCCTTAGGTTAGCATATACAACGTTATAGACGTATATAATGTTCCCACCGAGAAGTAGG
Source organism: Xylocopa violacea (assembly GCA_963969225.1). Taxonomy (NCBI): domain Eukaryota; kingdom Metazoa; phylum Arthropoda; class Insecta; order Hymenoptera; family Apidae; genus Xylocopa; species Xylocopa violacea. Next base: position 3,002,258 of record CAXAJV010000097.1, on the reverse strand, counting down.
GACCGACGCGTCAGGAATGTTGTAAAATAAAACATCCGAGATGTTAGGTTGCTTTATGTTAGGATATATATCGTTATAGACTTATATAATGTTCCCACCGAGACGTGGGGACCGACATGCCAGGAATGTTGTAAAATGTTACATCCCAGAAGTTAGATTGCTTTGGGTGAGGATATACAACGTTATAGACGTATATAATGTCCCCATCGAGAAGCAGGCGACGACACGCCAGAATGTTGTAAAATATTACATCCGAGATGTTAGGTTCCCTTAGGTTAGGATATACAACGTTATAGACGTATCTAATGTCCCCATTGAGAAGCAGGCGACGACACGTCAGAATGTTGTGAAATGTTACATCCGATATGTTAGGTTGCCTTAGGCTAGGATATATAACGTGATAGACGTATATAATGTTCCCACCGAGAAATAGGCGCCGACGCGTCAGGAATGTTGTAAAATATGACATCCCAGATGTTAGGTTGCGTGAGGTTAAGATATACAACGTTATAGACGTATATAATGTCCCCTTCGAGAAGCAGGCGACGACACGCCAGAATGTTGTAAAATGTTACACCCGAGATGTTAGCTTCCCTTAGGTTAGCATATACAACGTTATAGACGTATATAATGTTCCCACCGAGAAGTAGGGACCGACATGCCAGGAATGTTGAAAAATATTACATAGGAGATGTTAGGTTGCTTTGGGTTATTATATACAACGTTATAGACGTATATAATGTCCCCATCGAGAAGCAGGCGACGACGCGTCAGGAATGTTGTAAAATATTACACCCGAGATGTTAGGTTCCCTTAGGTTAGGATATACAACGTTATAGACATATAGAATGTTCCCACCGAGAAATAGGGGCAGACGGGACAGGAATGTTGTAAAATATTACACCCGAGATGTTAGATTCCCTTAGGTTAGGATATACAACGTTATAGACGTATAGAAAGTTCCCACGGAGATGTAGGGGCCGACATGCCAGGAATGTTGTGAAATATTTCATCCCAGAAGTTAGGTTGCTTTGGGTTAGGATATACAACGTTATAGACGTATACAATGTCCCCATCGAGAAGCAGGCGACGACACGCCAGAATGTTGTGAAATGTTACATCCCATATGTTAGGTTGCCTTAGGCTAGGATATATAACGTGATAGACGTATATAATGTTCCCACCAAGAAGTAGGGATCGACGCGTCAGGAATGTTGTAAAATAAAACATTCCAGATGTTAGGTTGCTTTAGGTTAGGATATACAACGTTATAGACGTATATAATGTCCCCTTCGCGAAGCAGGCGACGACACGCCAGAATGTTGTAAAATATTACATTCGACATGTTAGGTTGCCTTAGGCTAGGATATGTAACGTTATAGACTTATATAATGTTCCCACCGAGACGTGGGGACCGACATGCCAGGAATGTTGTAAAATATTACACCCGAAGTGTTAGGTTCCCTTAGGTTAGGATATACAACGTTATAGACGTATAGAATGTTCCCACCGAGAAATTGGGGCCGACGGGTCAGGAATGTTGTAAAATATTACACCCGAGATGTTAGGTTCCCTTAGGTTAGGATATACAACGTTATAGACGTATAGAAAGTTCCCAGCGAGATGTAGGGACCGACATGCCAGGAATGTTGTAATATATTACATCCCAGATGTTAGGTTGCTTTAGGTTAGGATATACAACGTTATAGACGTATATAATGTCCCCTTCGAGAAGCAGGCGACGACACGCCAGAATGTTGTAAAATATTACATCCGAGATGTTAGGTTCCCTTAGGTTAGGATATACAACGTTATAGACGTATCTAATGTCCCCTTCGAGAAGCAGGCGACGACACGCCAGAATGTTGTAAAATATTACATTCGACATGTTAGGTTGCCTTAGGCTAGGATATACAACGTTATAGACGTATAGAATGTTCCCACCGAGAAATTGGGGCCGACGGGTCAGGAATGTTGTAAAATATTACACCCGAGATGTTAGGTTCCCTTAGGTTAGGATATACAACGTTATAGACGTATAGAAAGTTCCCAGCGAGATGTAGGGACCGACATGCCAGGAATGTTGTAAAATATTACATCCCAGAAGTTAGGTTGCTTTGGGTTAGGATATACAACGTTATAGACGTATATAATGTCCCCATCGAGAAGCAGGCGACGACACGCCAGGAATGTTGTAAAATATTACATCCGAGATGTTAGGTTGCCTTAGGCTAGGATATATAACGTGATAGACGTATATAATGTTCCCACCGAGAAGTAGGGACCGAAATGCCAGGAATGTTGTAAAATATTACATCCGAGATGTTAGGTTGCCTTAGGCTAGGACATATATCGTTATAGACGTATACAGTGTTCCCACCGAGAAGTAGGGACCGACGCGTCAGGAATGTTATAATATATTACATCCCAGATGTTAGGTTGCGTTAGGTTAAGATATACAACGTTATAGACGTATATAATGTCCCCTTCGAGAAGCAGGCGACGACACGCCAGAATGTTGTAAAATATTACATTCGACATGTTAGGTTGCCTTAGGCTAGGATATAAAACGTTATAGACGTCTAGAATGTTCCCACCGAGAAATTGGGGCCGACGGGTCAGGAATGTTGTAAAATATTACACCCGAGATGTTAGGTTCCCTTAGGTTAGGATATACAACGTTATAGACGTATAGAAAGTTCCCAGCGAGATGTAGGGACCGACATGCCAGGAATTTTGTAAAATATTACATCCCAGAAGTTAGGTTGCTTTGGGTTAGGATATTCAACGTTATAGACGTATATAATGTCCCCATCGAGAAGCAGGCGACGACACGCCAGAATGTTGTAACACATTACATCCGATATGTTAGGTTGCCTTAGGCTAGGATATATAACGTGATAGACGTATATAATGTTCCCACCGAGAAGTAGGGACCGAAATGCCAGGAATGTTGTAAAATATTACACCCGAGATGTTAGGTTCCCTTAGGTTAGGATATACAACGTTATAGACGTATAGAATGTTCCCACCGAGAAATTGGGGCCGACGGGTCAGGAATGTTGTAAAATATTACACCCGAGATGTTAGGTTCCCTTAGGTTAGGATATACAACGTTATAGACGTATAGAAAGTTCCCAGCGAGATGTAGGGACCGACATGCCAGGAATGTTGTAAAATATTACATCCGAGTTGTTAGGTTGCTTTAGATTTGGATATACATCGTTATAGACTTATATAATGTTCCCACCGAGACGTGGGGACCGACATGCCAGGAATATTGTAAAATATTACATCCCAGAAGTTAGGTTTCTTTGGGTTACGATAAACAACGTTATAGACGTATATAATGTCCCCTTCGAGAAGCAGGCGACGACACGCCAGAATGTTGTAAAATATTACATTCGACATGTTAGGTTGCCTTAGGCTAGGATATACAACGTTATAGACGTATAGAATGTTCCCACCGAGAAATTGTGGCCGACGGGTCAGGAATGTTGTAAAATATTACACCCGAGATGTTAGGTTCCCTTAGGTTAGGATATACAACGTTATAGACGTATAGAAAGTTCCCAGCGAGATGTAGGGACCGACATTACAGGAATTTTGTAAAATATTACATCCCAGAAGTTAGGTTGCTTTGGGTTAGGATATACAACGTTATAGACGTATAGAAAGTTCCCAGCGAGATGTAGGGACCGACATGCCAGGAATGTTGTAAAATATTACATCCGAGTTGTTAGGTTGCTTTAGATTTGGATATACATCGTTATAGACTTATATAATGTTCCCACCGAGACGTGGGGACCGACATGCCAGGAATGTTGTAAAATATTACATCCCAGAAGTTAGGTTTCTTTGGGTTAGGATATACAACGTTATAGACGTATACAATGTCCCCATCGAGAAGCAGGCGACGACACGCCAGGAATGTTGTAAAATATTACATTCTAGATGTTAGGGTCCCTTAGGATAGGATATACAACGTTCTAGACGTATCTAATGTCCCCATCGAGAAGCAGGCGACGACACGCCAGGAATGCTGTAAAATATTACATCCGAGATGTTAGGTTGCCTTAGGCTAGGATATACAACGTTATAGACGTATAGAATGTTCCCACCGAGAAATTGGGGCCGACGGGTCAGGAATGTTGTAAAATATTACACCCGAGATGTTAGGTTCGCCTAGATTAGAATATACAACGTTATAGACGTATAGAAAGTTCCCAGCGAGACGTAGGGACCGACATGCCAGGAATTTTGTAAAATATTACATCCCAGAAGTTAGGTTGCTTTGGGTTAGGATATACAACGTTATAGACGTATATAATGTTCCCATCGAGAAGCAGGCGACGACACGCCAGGAATGTTGTAAAACATTACATCCGATATGTTAGGTTGCCTTAGGCTAGGATATATAACGTGATAGACGTATATAATATTCCCACCGAGAAGTAGGGACCGAAATGCCAGGAATGTTGTAAAATATTACACCCGAGATGTTAGGTTCCCTTAGGTTAGGATATACAACGTTATAGACGTATAGAATGTTCCCACCGAGAAATTGGGGCCGACGGGTCAGGAATGTTGTAAAATATTACACCCGAGATGTTAGGTTCCCTTAGGTTAGGATATACAACGTTATAGACGTATAGAAAGTCCCCAGCGAGATGTAGGGACCGACATGCCAGGAATGTTGTAAAATATTACATCCGAGTTGTTAGGTTGCTTTAGATTTGGATATACATCGTTATCGACTTATATAATGTTCCCACCGAGACGTGGGGACCGACATGCCAGGAATGTTGTAAAATATTACATCCCAGAAGTTAGGTTTCTTTGGGTTACGATATACAACGTTATAGACGTATATAATGTCCCCTTCGAGAAGCAGGCGACGACACGCCAGAATGTTGTAAAATATTACATTCGACATGTTAGGTTGCCTTAGGCTGGGATATATAACGTTATAGACGTATAGAATGTTCCCACCGAGAAATTGGGGCCGACGGGTCAGGAATGTTGTAAAATATTACACCCGAGATGTTAGGTTCCCTTAGGTTAGGATATACAACGTTATAGACGTATAGAAAGTTCCCAGCGAGATGTAGGGACCGACATTCCAGGAATTTTGTAAAATATTACATCCCAGAAGTTAGGTTGCTTTGGGTTAGGATATACAACGTTATAGACGTATATAATGTTCCCACCGAGAAGTAGGGACCGAAATGCCAGGAATGTTGTAAAATATTACACCCGAGATGTTAGGTTCCCTTAGGTTAGGATATACAACGTTATAGACGTATAGAATGTTCCCACCGAGAAATTGGGGCCGACGGGTCAGGAATGTTGTAAAATATTACACCCGAGATGTTAGGTTCCCTTAGGTTAGGATATACAACGTTATAGACGTATAGAAAGTTCCCAGCGAGATGTAGGGACCGACATGCCAGGAATGTTGTAATATATTACATCCCAGATGTTAGGTTGCTTTAGGTTAGGATATACAACGTTATAGACGTATATAATGTCCCCTTCGAGAAGCAGGCGACGACACGCCAGAATGTTGTAAAATATTACATCCGAGATGTTAGGTTCCCTTAGGTTAGGATATACAACGTTATAGACGTATCTAATGTCCCCTTCGAGAAGCAGGCGACGACACGCCAGAATGTTGTAAAATATTACATTCGACATGTTAGGTTGCCTTAGGCTAGGATATACAACGTTATAGACGTATAGAATGTTCCCACCGAGAAATTGGGGCCGACGGGTCAGGAATGTTGTAAAATATTACACCCGAGATGTTAGGTTCCCTTAGGTTAGGATATACAACATTATAGACGTATAGAAAGTTCCCAGCGAGATGTAGGGACCGACATGCCAGGAATGTTGTAAAATATTACATCCCAGAAGTTAGGTTGCTTTGGGTTAGGATATACAACGTTATAGACGTATATAATGTCCCCATCGAGAAGCAGGCGACGACACGCCAGGAATGTTGTAAAATATTACATCCGAGATGTTAGGTTGCCTTAGGCTAGGATATATAACGTGATAGACGTATATAATGTTCCCACCGAGAAGTAGGGACCGAAATGCCAGGAATGTTGTAAAATATTACATCCGAGATGTTAGGTTGCCTTAGGCTAGGATATATATCGTTATAGACGTATACAGTGTTCCCACCGAGAAGTAGGGACCGACGCGTCAGGAATGTTATAATATATTACATCCCAGATGTTAGGTTGCGTTAGGTTAAGATATACAACGTTATAGACGTATATAATGTCCCCTTCGAGAGGCAGGCGACGACACGCCAGAATGTTGTAAAATATTACATTCGACATGTTAGGTTGCCTTAGGCTAGGATATAAAACGTTATAGACGTCTAGAATGTTCCCACCGAGGAATTGGGGCCGACGGGTCAGGAATGTTGTAAAATATTACACCCGAGATGTTAGGTTCGCCTAGGTTAGAATATACAACGTTATAGACGTATAGAAAGTTCCCAGCGAGACGTAGGGACCGACATGCCAGGAATTTTGTAAAATATTACATCCCAGAAGTTAGGTTGCTTTGGGTTAGGATATACAACGTTATAGACGTATATAATGTTCCCATCGAGAAGCAGGCGACGACACGCCAGGAATGTTGTAAAACATTACATCCGATATGTTAGGTTGCCTTAGGCTAGGATATATAACGTGATAGACGTATATAATATTCCCACCGAGAAGTAGGGACCGAAATGCCAGGAATGTTGTAAAATATTACACCCGAGATGTTAGGTTCCCTTAGGCTAGGATATACAACGTTATAGACGTATAGAATGTTCCCACCGAGAAATTGGGGCCGACGGGTCAGGAATGTTGTAAAATATTACACCCGAGATGTTAGGTTCCCTTAGGTTAGGATATACAACGTTATATACGTATAGAAAGTCCCCAGCGAGATGTAGGGACCGACATGCCAGGAATGTTGTAAAATATTACATCCGAGTTGTTAGGTTGCTTTAGGTTTGGATATACATCGTTATAGACTTATATAATGTTCCCACCGAGACGTGGGGACCGACATGCCAGGAATGTTGTAAAATATTACATCCCAGAAGTTAGGTTTCTTTGGGTTACGATATACAACGTTATAGACGTATATAATGTCCCCTTCGAGAAGCAGGCGACGACACGCCAGAATGTTGTAAAATATTACATTCGACATGTTAGGTTGCCTTAGGCTAGGATATACAACGTTATAGACGTATAGAATGTTCCCACCGAGAAATTGGGGCCGACGGGTCAGGAATGTTGTAAAATATTACACCCGAGATGTTAGGTTCCCTTAGGTTAGGATATACAACATTATAGACGTATAGAAAGTTCCCAGCGAGATGTAGGGACCGACATGCCAGGAATTTTGTAAAATATTACATCCCAGAAGTTAGGTTGCTTTGGGTTAGGATATACAACGTTATAGACGTATATAATGTTCCCATCGAGAAGCAGGCGACGACACGCCAGGAATGTTGTAAAACATTACATCCGATATGTTAGGTTGCCTTAGGCTAGGATATATAACGTGATAGACGTATATAATATTCCCACCGAGAAGTAGGGACCGAAATGCCAGGAATGTTGTAAAATATTACACCCGAGATGTTAGGTTCCCTTAGGTTAGGATATACAACGTTATAGAGGTATAGAATGTTCCCACCGAGAAATTGGGGCCGACGGGTCAGGAATGTTGTAAAATATTACACCCGAGATGTTAGGTTCCCTTAGGTTAGGATATACAACGTTATAGACGTATAGAAAGTTCCCAGCGAGATGTAGGGACCGACATGCCAGGAATGTTGTAAAATATTACATCCGAGTTGTTAGGTTGCTTTAGATTTGGATATACATCGTTATCGACTTATATAATGTTCCCACCGAGACGTGGGGACCGACATGCCAGGAATGTTGTAAAATATTACATCCCAGAAGTTAGGTTTCTTTGGGTTACGATATACAACGTTATAGACGTATATAATGTCCCCTTCGAGAAGCAGGCGACGACACGCCAGAATGTTGTAAAATATTACATTCGACATGTTAGGTTGCCTTAGGCTGGGATATACAACGTTATAGACGTATAGAATGTTCCCACCGAGAAATTGGGGCCGACGGGTCAGGAATGTTGTAAAATATTACACCCGAGATGTTAGGTTCCCTTAGGTTAGGATATACAACGTTATAGACGTATAGAAAGTTCCCAGCGAGATGTAGGGACCGACATTCCAGGAATTTTGTAAAATATTACATCCCAGAAGTTAGGTTGCTTTGGGTTAGGATATACAACGTTATAGACGTATATAATGTTCCCACCGAGAAGTAGGGACCGAAATGCCAGGAATGTTGTAAAATATTACACCCGAGATGTTAGGTTCCCTTAGGTTAGGATATACAACGTTATAGACGTATAGAATGTTCCCACCGAGAAATTGGGGCCGACGGGTCAGGAATGTTGTAAAATATTACACCCGAGATGTTAGGTTCCCTTAGGTTAGGATATACAACGTTATAGACGTATAGAAAGTTCCCAGCGAGATGTAGGGACCGACATGCCAGGAATGTTGTAATATATTACATCCCAGATGTTAGGTTGCTTTAGGTTAGGATATACAACGTTATAGACGTATATAATGTCCCCTTCGAGAAGCAGGCGACGACACGCCAGAATGTTGTAAAATATTACATCCGAGATGTTAGGTTCCCTTAGGTTAGGATATACAACGTTATAGACGTATCTAATGTCCCCTTCGAGAAGCAGGCGACGACACGCCAGAATGTTGTAAAATATTACATTCGACATGTTAGGTTGCCTTAGGCTAGGATATACAACGTTATAGACGTATAGAATGTTCCCACCGAGAAATTGGGGCCGACGGGTCAGGAATGTTGTAAAATATTACACCCGAGATGTTAGGTTCCCTTAGGTTAGGATATACAACGTTATAGACGTATAGAAAGTTCCCAGCGAGATGTAGGGACCGACATGCCAGGAATGTTGTAAAATATTACATCCCAGAAGTTAGGTTGCTTTGGGTTAGGATATACAACGTTATAGACGTATATAATGTTCCCATCGAGAAGCAGGCGACGACACGCCAGGAATGTTGTAAAACATTACATCCGATATGTTAGGTTGCCTTAGGCTAGGATATATAACGTGATAGACGTATATAATATTCCCACCGAGAAGTAGGGACCGAAATGCCAGGAATGTTGTAAAATATTACACCCGAGATGTTAGGTTCCCTTAGGCTAGGATATACAACGTTATAGACGTATAGAATGTTCCCACCGAGAAATTGGGGCCGACGGGTCAGGAATGTTGTAAAATATTACACCCGAGATGTTAGGTTCCCTTAGGTTAGGATATACAACGTTATATACGTATAGAAAGTCCCCAGCGAGATGTAGGGACCGACATGCCAGGAATGTTGTAAAATATTACATCCGAGTTGTTAGGTTGCTTTAGGTTTGGATATACATCGTTATAGACTTATATAATGTTCCCACCGAGACGTGGGGACCGACATGCCAGGAATGTTGTAAAATATTACATCCCAGAAGTTAGGTTTCTTTGGGTTACGATATACAACGTTATAGACGTATATAATGTCCCCTTCGAGAAGCAGGCGACGACACGCCAGAATGTTGTAAAATATTACATTCGACATGTTAGGTTGCCTTAGGCTAGGATATACAACGTTATAGACGTATAGAATGTTCCCACCGAGAAATTGGGGCCGACGGGTCAGGAATGTTGTAAAATATTACACCCGAGATGTTAGGTTCCCTTAGGTTAGGATATACAACATTATAGACGTATAGAAAGTTCCCAGCGAGATGTAGGGACCGACATGCCAGGAATTTTGTAAAATATTACATCCCAGAAGTTAGGTTGCTTTGGGTTAGGATATACAACGTTATAGACGTATATAATGTTCCCATCGAGAAGCAGGCGACGACACGCCAGGAATGTTGTAAAACATTACATCCGATATGTTAGGTTGCCTTAGGCTAGGATATATAACGTGATAGACGTATATAATATTCCCACCGAGAAGTAGGGACCGAAATGCCAGGAATGTTGTAAAATATTACACCCGAGATGTTAGGTTCCCTTAGGTTAGGATATACAACGTTATAGAGGTATAGAATGTTCCCACCGAGAAATTGGGGCCGACGGGTCAGGAATGTTGTAAAATATTACACCCGAGATGTTAGGTTCCCTTAGGTTAGGATATACAACGTTATAGACGTATAGAAAGTTCCCAGCGAGATGTAGGGACCGACATGCCAGGAATGTTGTAAAATATTACATCCGAGTTGTTAGGTTGCTTTAGATTTGGATATACATCGTTATCGACTTATATAATGTTCCCACCGAGACGTGGGGACCGACATGCCAGGAATGTTGTAAAATATTACATCCCAGAAGTTAGGTTTCTTTGGGTTACGATATACAACGTTATAGACGTATATAATGTCCCCTTCGAGAAGCAGGCGACGACACGCCAGAATGTTGTAAAATATTACATTCGACATGTTAGGTTGCCTTAGGCTGGGATATACAACGTTATAGACGTATAGAATGTTCCCACCGAGAAATTGGGGCCGACGGGTCAGGAATGTTGTAAAATATTACACCCGAGATGTTAGGTTCCCTTAGGTTAGGATATACAACGTTATAGACGTATAGAAAGTTCCCAGCGAGATGTAGGGACCGACATTCCAGGAATTTTGTAAAATATTACATCCCAGAAGTTAGGTTGCTTTGGGTTAGGATATACAACGTTATAGACGTATATAATGTTCCCACCGAGAAGTAGGGACCGAAATGCCAGGAATGTTGTAAAATATTACACCCGAGATGTTAGGTTCCCTTAGGTTAGGATATACAACGTTATAGACGTATAGAATGTTCCCACCGAGAAATTGGGGCCGACGGGTCAGGAATGTTGTAAAATATTACACCCGAGATGTTAGGTTCCCTTAGGTTAGGATATACAACGTTATAGACGTATAGAAAGTTCCCAGCGAGATGTAGGGACCGACATGCCAGGAATGTTGTAATATATTACATCCCAGATGTTAGGTTGCTTTAGGTTAGGATATACAACGTTATAGACGTATATAATGTCCCCTTCGAGAAGCAGGCGACGACACGCCAGAATGTTGTAAAATATTACATCCGAGATGTTAGGTTCCCTTAGGTTAGGATATACAACGTTATAGACGTATCTAATGTCCCCTTCGAGAAGCAGGCGACGACACGCCAGAATGTTGTAAAATATTACATTCGACATGTTAGGTTGCCTTAGGCTAGGATATACAACGTTATAGACGTATAGAATGTTCCCACCGAGAAATTGGGGCCGACGGGTCAGGAATGTTGTAAAATATTACACCCGAGATGTTAGGTTCCCTTAGGTTAGGATATACAACGTTATAGACGTATAGAAAGTTCCCAGCGAGATGTAGGGACCGACATGCCAGGAATGTTGTAAAATATTACATCCCAGAAGTTAGGTTGCTTTGGGTTAGGATATACAACGTTATAGACGTATATAATGTCCCCATCGAGAAGCAGGCGACGACACGCCAGAATGTTGTGAAATGTTACATCCGATATGTTAGGTTCCCTTAGGTTAGGATATATAACGTGATAGACGTATATAATGTTCCCACCGAGAAACAGGGGCCGAAGCGTCAGGAATGTTGTAAAATATGACATCCCAGAAGTTAGGTTGCGTTAGGTTAAGATATACAACGTTATAGACGTATATAATGTCCCCTTCGAGAAGCAGGCGACGACACGCCAGAATGTTGTAAAATATTACATTCGACATGTTAGGTTGCCTTAGGCTAGGATATACAACGTTATAGACGTATAGAATGTTCCCACCGAGAAATTGGGGCCGACGGGTCAGGAATGTTGTAAAATATTACACCCGAGATGTTAGGTTCCCTTAGGTTAGGATATACAACGTTATAGACGTATAGAATGTTCCCACCGAGATGTAGGGACCGACATGCCAGGAATGTTGTAAAATATGACATCCCAGAAGTTAGGTTGCGTTAGGTTAAGATATACAACGTTATAGACGTATATAATGTCCCCGTCGAGAAGCAGGCGACGACACGCCAGAATGTTGTAAAATATTACATTCGACATGTTAGGTTGCCTTAGGCTGGGATATACAACGTTATAGACGTATAGAATGTTCCCACCGAGAAATTGGGGCCGACGGGTCAGGAATGTTGTAAAATATTACACCCGAGATGTTAGGTTCCCTTAGGTTAGGATATACAACGTTATAGACGTATAGAAAGTTCCCAGCGAGATGTAGGGACCGACATGCCAGGAATTTTGTAAAATATTACATCCCAGAAGTTAGGTTGCTTTGGGTTAGGATATACAACGTTATAGACGTATATAATGTCCCCATCGAGAAGCAGGCGACGACACGCCAGGAATGTTGTAAAATATTACATCCGAGATGTTAGGTTGCCTTAGATTAGGATATACAACGTTATAGACGTATATAATGTCCCCATCGAGAAGCAGGCGACGACACGCCAGGAATGTTGTAAAATATTACATCCGAGATGTTAGGTTGCCTTAGGTTAGGATATACAACGTTATAGACGTATATAATGTCCCCATCGAGAAGCAGGCGACGACACGCCAGGAATGTTGTAAAATATTACATCCGAGATGTTAGGTTGCCTTAGGTTAGGATATACAACGTTATAGACGTATATAATGTCCCCATCGAGAAGCAGGCGACGACACGCCAGAATGTTGTAAAATATTACATTCGACATGTTAGGTTGCCTTAGGCTAGGATATACAACGTTATAGACGTATAGAATGTTCCCACCGAGAAATTGGGGCCGACGGGTCAGGAATGTTGTAAAATATTACACCCGAGATGTTAGGTTCCCTTAGGTTAGGATATACAACGTTATAGACGTATAGAAAGTTCCCAGCGAGATGTAGGGACCGGCATGCCAGGAATTTTGTAAAATATTACATCCCAGAAGTTAGGTTGCTTTGGGTTAGGGTATTCAACGTTATAGACGTATATAATGTCCCCATCGAGAAGCAGGCGACGACACGCCAGGAATGTTGTAAAATATTACATCCGAGATGTTAGGTTGCCTTAGGCCAGGATATACAACGTTATAGACGTATAGAATGTTCCCACCGAGATGTAGGGTCCGACATGACAGGAATGTTGTAAAATATTACATCCGAGTTGTTAGGTTGCTTTAGGTTTGGATATACATCGTTATAGACTTATATAATGTTCCCACCGAGACGTGGGGACCGACATGCCAGGAATGTTGTAATATATTACATCCCAGATGTTAGGTTGCGTTAGGTTAAGATATACAACGTTATAGACGTATATAATGTCCCCTTCGAGAAGCAGGCGACGACACGCCAATGTTGTAAAATATTACATTCGACATGTTAGGTTGCCTTAGGCTGGGATATACAACGTTATAGACGTATAGAATGTTCCCACCGAGAAATTGGGGCCGACGGGTCAGGAATGTTGTAAAATATTACACCCGAGATGTTAGGTTCCCTTAGGTTAGGATATACAACGTTATAGACGTATAGAAAGTTCCCAGCGAGATGTAGGGACCGACATGCCAGGAATTTTGTAAAATATTACATCCCAGAAGTTAGGTTGCTTTGGGTTAGGATATACAACGTTATATACGTATATAATGTCCCCATCGAGAAGCAGGCGACGACACGCCAGAAATGTTGTAAAATATTACATCCGAGATGTTAGGTTGCCTTAGGTTAGGATATACAACGTTATAGACGTATATAATGTCCCCATCGAGAAGCAGGCGACGACACGCCAGGAATGTTGTAAAATATTACATCCGAGATGTTAGGTTGCCTTAGGTTAGGATATACAACGTTATAGACGTATATAATGTCCCCATTGAGAAGCAGGCGACGACACGCCAGAATGTTGTAAAATATTACATCCGAGATGTTAGGTTCCCTTAGGTTAGGATATACAACGTTATAGACGTATCTAATGTCCCCATCGAGAAGCAGGCGACGACACGCCAGAATGTTGTAAAACATTACATTCGATATGTTAGGTTGCCTTAGGCTAGGATATATAACGTGATAGACGTATATAATATTCCCACCGAGAAGTAGGGACCGAAATGCCAGGAATGTTGTAAAATATTACACCCGAGATGTTAGGTTCCCTTAGGTTAGGATATACAACGTTATAGACATATAGAATGTTCCCACCGAGAAATTGGGGCCGACGGGTCAGGAATGTTGTAAAATATTACACCCGAGATGTTAGGTTCCCTTAGGTTAGGATATACAACCTTATAGACGTATAGAAAGTTCCCAGCGAGATGTAGGGACCGACATGCCAGGAATGTTGTAAAATATTACATCCCAGAACTTAGGTTGCTTTGGGTTAGGATATACAACGTTATAGACGTATACAATGTCCCCATCGAGAAGCAGGCGACGACACGCCAGGAATGTTGTAAAATATTACATCCGAGATGTTAGGTTGCCTTAGGTTAGGATATACAACGTTATAGACGTATATAATGTTCCCACCGAGAAGTAGGGACCGAAATGCCAGGAATGTTGTAAAATATTACACCCGAGATGTTAGGTTCCCTTAGGTTAGGATATACAACGTTATAGACGTATAGAAAGTTCCCAGCGAGATGTAGGGACCGACATGCCAGGAATTTTGTAAAACATTACATCCCAGAAGTTAGGTTGCTTTGGGTTAGGATATACAAGGTTATAGACGTATATAATGTTCCCATCGAGAAGCAGGCGACGACACGCCAGGAATGTTGTAAAATATTACATCCGAAATGTTAGGTTGCCTTAGGCTAGGATATACAACGTTATAGACGTATATAATGTCCCCATCGAGAAGCAGGCGACGACACTCCAGAATGTTGTAAAATATTACATCCGAGATGTTAGGTTCCCTTAGGTTAGGATATAGAACGTTATAGACGTATCTAATGTTCCCACCGAGATGTAGGGTCCGACATGACAGGAATGTTGTAAAATATTACATCCGAGTTGTTAGGTTGCTTTAGGTTTGGATATACATCGTTATAGACTTATATAATGTTCCCACCGAGACGTGGGGACCGACATGCCAGGAATGTTGTAATATATTACATCCCAGATGTTAGGTTGCGTTAGGTTAGGATATACAACGTTATAGACGTATATAATGTCCCCTTCGAGAAGCAGGCGACGACGCGCCAGAATGTTGTAAAACATTACATCCGATATGTTAGGTTGCCTTAGGCTAGGATATATAACGTGATAGACGTATATAATGTTCCCACCGAGAAGTAGGGACCGAAAGGCCAGGAATGTTGTAAAATATTACATCCGAGATGTTAGGTTGCCTTAGGCTAGGACATATATCGTTATAGACGTATACAGTGTTCCCACCGAGAAGTAGGGACCGACGCGTCAGGAATGTTATAATATATTACATCCCAGATGTTAGGTTGCGTTAGGTTAAGATATACAACGTTATAGACGTATATAATGTCCCCTTCGAGAAGCAGGCGACGACACGCCAGAATGTTGTAAAATATTACATTCGACATGTTAGGTTGCCTTAGGCTAGGATATACAACGTTATAGACGTCTAGAATGTTCCCACCGAGAAATTGGGGCCGACGGGTCAGGAATGTTGTAAAATATTACACCCGAGATGTTAGGTTCCCTTAGGTTAGGATATACAACGTTATAGACGTATAGAAAGTCCCCAGCGAGATGTAGGGACCGACATGCCAGTAATGTTGTAAAATATTACATCCCAGAAGTTAGGTTGCTTTGGGTTAGGATATACAACGTTATAGACGTATACAATGTCCCCATCGAGAAGCAGGCGACGACACGCTAGGAATGTTGTAAAATATTACATTCTAGATGTTAGGGTCCCTTAGGATAGGATATACAACGTTCTAGACGTATCTAATGTCCCCATCGAGAAGCAGGCGACGACACGCCAGGAATGCTGTAAAATATTACATCCGAGATGTTAGGTTGCCTTAGGCTAGGATATACAACGTTATAGACGTATAGAATGTTCCCACCGAGAAATTGGGGCCGACGGGTCAGGAATGTTGTAAAATATTACACCCGAGATGTTAGGTTCCCTTAGGTTAGGATATACAACGTTATAGACGTATAGAAAGTCCCCAGCGAGATGTAGGGACCGACATGCCAGGAATGTTGTAAAATATTACAGCCCAGAAGTTAGGTTGCTTTGGGTTAGGATATACAACGTTATAGACGTATATAATGTCCCCATCGAGAAGCAGGCGACGACACGCCAGGAATGTTGTAAAATATTACGTCCGAGATGTTAGGTTGCCTTAGGCCAGGATATACAACGTTATAGACGTATAGAATGTTCCCACCGAGATGTAGGGTCCGACATGCCAGGAATGTTGTAATATATTACATCCCAGATGTTAGGTTGCGTTAGGTTAGGATATACAACGTTATAGACGTATATAATGTCCCCTTCGAGAAGCAGGCGACGACACGCCAGAATGTTGTAAAATATTACATTCGACATGTTAGGTTGCCTTAGGCTAGGATATACAACGTTATAGACGTATAGAATGTTCCCACCGAGAAATTGGGGCCGACGGGTCAGGAATGTTGTAAAATATTACACCCGAGATGTTAGGTTCCCCTAGGTTAGAATATACAACGTTATAGACGTATAGAAAGTTCCCAGCGAGACGTAGGGACCGACATGCCAGGAATTTTGTAAAATATTACATCCCAGAAGTTAGGTTGCTTTGGGTTAGGATATACAACGTTATAGACGTATATAATGTTCCCATCGAGAAGCAGGCGACGACACGCCAGGAATGTTGTAAAACATTACATCCGATATGTTAGGTTGCCTTAGGCTAGGATATATAACGTGATAGACGTATATAATATTCCCACCGAGAAGTAGGGACCGAAATGCCAGGAATGTTGTAAAATATTACACCCGAGATGTTAGGTTCCCTTAGGTTAGGATATACAACGTTATAGAGGTATAGAATGTTCCCACCGAGAAATTGGGGCCGACGGGTCAGGAATGTTGTAAAATATTACACCCGAGATGTTAGGTTCCCTTAGGTTAGGATATACAACGTTATAGACGTATAGAAAGTTCCCAGCGAGATGTAGGGACCGACATGCCAGGAATGTTGTAAAATATTACATCCGAGTTGTTAGGTTGCTTTAGATTTGGATATACATCGTTATAGACTTATATAATGTTCCCACCGAGACGTGGGGACCGACATGCCAGGAATGTTGTAAAATATTACATCCCAGAAGTTAGGTTTCTTTGGGTTACGATATACAACGTTATAGACGTATATAATGTCCCCTTCGAGAAGCAGGCGACGACACGCCAGAATGTTGTAAAATATTACATTCGACATGTTAGGTTGCCTTAGGCTAGGATATACAACGTTATAGACGTATAGAATGTTCCCACCGAGAAATTGGGGCCGACGGGTCAGGAATGTTGTAAAATATTACACCCGAGATGTTAGGTTCCCTTAGGTTAGGATATACAACGTTATAGACGTATAGAAAGTTCCCAGCGAGATGTAGGGACCGACATTCCAGGAATTTTGTAAAATATTACATCCCAGAAGTTAGGTTGCTTTGGGTTAGGATATACAACGTTATAGACGTATATAATGTTCCCACCGAGAAGCAGGCGACGACACGCCAGGAATGTTGTAAAACATTACATCCGATATGTTAGGTTGCCTTAGGCTAGGATATATAACGTGATAGACGTATATAATATTCCCACCGAGAAATTGGGGCCGACGGGTCAGGAATGTTGTAAAATATTACACCCGAGATGTTAGGTTCCCTTAGGTTAGGATATACAACGTTATAGACGTATAGAAAGTTCCCAGCGAGATGTAGGGACCGACATGCCAGGAATTGTGTAAAATATTACATCCCAGAAGTTAGGTTGCTTTGGGTTAGGATATACAACGTTATAGACGTATATAATGTCCCCATCGAGAAGCAGGCGACGACACGCCAGAATGTTGTAAAATATTACATCCGAGATGTTAGGTTCCCTTGGGTTAGGATATACAACGTTATAGACGTATCTCATGTCCCCATCGAGAAGCAGGCGACGACACGCCAGAACGTTGTAAAACATTACATCCGATATGTTAGGTTGCCTTAGGCTAGGATATATAACGTGATAGACGTATATAATGTTCCCACCGAGAAGTAGGGACCGAAATGCCAGGAATGTTGTAAAATATTACATCCGAGATGTTAGGTTGCCTTAGGCTAGGACATATATCGTTATAGACGTATACAGTGTTCCCACCGAGAAGTAGGGACCGACGCGTCAGGAATGTTATAATATATTACATCCCAGATGTTAGGTTGCGTTCGGTTAAGATATACAACGTTATAGACGTATATAATGTCCCCTTCGAGAAGCAGGCGACGACACGCCAGAATGTTGTAAAATATTACATTCGACATGTTAGGTTGCCTTAGGCTAGGATATACAACGTTATAGACGTATAGAATGTTCCCACCGAGAAATTGGGGCCGACGTGTCAGGAATGTTGTAAAATATTACACCCGAGATGTTAGGTTCCCTTAGGTTAGGATATACAACGTTATAGACGTATAGAAAGTTCCCAGCGAGATGTAGGGACCGACATGCCAGGAATGTTGTAAAATATTACATCCCAGAAGTTAGGTTGCTTTGGGTTAGGATATACAACGTTATAGACGTATATAATGTCCCCATCGAGAAGCAGGCGACGACACGCCAGGAATGTTGTAAAATATTACATCCGAGATGTTAGGTTGCCTTAGGCTAGGATATATAACGTGATAGACGTATATAATGTTCCCACCGAGAAGTAGGGACCGAAATGCCAGGAATGTTGTAAAATATTACATCCGAGATGTTAGGTTGCCTTAGGCTAGGACATATATCGTTATAGACGTATACAGTGTTCCCACCGAGAAGTAGGGACCGACGCGTCAGGAATGTTATAATATATTACATCCCAGATGTTAGGTTGCGTTAGGTTAAGATATACAACGTTATAGACGTATATAATGTCCCCTTCGAGAAGCAGGCGACGACACGCCAGAATGTTGTAAAATATTACATTCGACATGTTAGGTTGCCTTAGGCTAGGATGTATAACGTGATAGACGTATATAATATTCCCACCGAGAAGTAGGGACCGAAATGCCAGGAATGTTGTAAAATATTACACCCGAGATGTTAGGTTCCCTTAGGTTAGGATATACAACGTTATAGAGGTATAGAATGTTCCCACCGAGAAATTGGGGCCGACGGGTCAGGAATGTTGTAAAATATTACACCCGAGATGTTAGGTTCCCTTAGGTTAGGATATACAACGTTATAGACGTATAGAAAGTTCCCAGCGAGATGTAGGGACCGACATGCCAGGAATGTTGTAAAATATTACATCCGAGTTGTTAGGTTGCTTTAGGTTTGGATATACATCGTTATAGACTTATATAATGTTCCCACCGAGACGTGGGGACCGACATGCCAGGAATGTTGTAAAATATTACATCCCAGAAGTTAGGTTTCTTTGGGTTACGATATACAACGTTATAGACGTATATAATGTCCCCTTCGAGAAGCAGGCGACGACACGCCAGAATGTTGTAAAATATTACATTCGACATGTTATGTTGCCTTAGGCTAGGATATACAACGTTATAGACGTATAGAATGTTCCCACCGAGAAATTGGGGCCGACGGGTCAGGAATGTTGTAAAATATTACACCCGAGATGTTAGGTTCCCTTAGGTTAGAATTTACAACGTTATAGACGTATAGAAAGTTCCCAGCGAGATGTAGGGACCGACATGCCAGGAATTTTGTAAAATATTACATCCCAGAAGTTAGGTTGCTTTGGGTTAGGATATACAACGTTATAGACGTATATAATGTTCCCATCGAGAAGCAGGCGACGACACGCCAGGAATGTTGTAAAACATTACATCCGATATGTTAGGTTGCCTTAGGCTAGGATATATAACGTGATAGACGTATATAATATTCCCACCGAGAAGTAGGGACCGAAATGCCAGGAATGTTGTAAAATATTACACCCGAGATGTTAGGTTCCCTTAGGTTAGGATATACAACGTTATAGAGGTATAGAATGTTCCCACCGAGAAATTGGGGCCGACGGGTCAGGAATGTTGTAAAATATTACACCCGAGATGTTAGGTTCCCTTAGGTTAGGATATACAACGTTATAGACGTATAGAAAGTTCCCAGCGAGATGTAGGGACCGACATGCCAGGAATGTTGTAAAATATTACATCCGAGTTGTTAGGTTGCTTTAGATTTGGATATACATCGTTATAGACTTATATAATGTTCCCACCGAGACGTGGGGACCGACATGCCAGGAATATTGTAAAATATTACATCCCAGAAGTTAGGTTTCTTTGGGTTACGATATACAACGTTATAGACGTATATAATGTCCCCTTCGAGAAGCAGGCGACGACACGCCAGAATGTTGTAAAATATTACATTCGACATGTTAGGTTGCCTTAGGCTAGGATATACAACGTTATAGACGTATAGAATGTTCCCACCGAGAAATTGGGGCCGACGGGTCAGGAATGTTGTAAAATATTACACCCGAGATGTTAGGTTCCCTTAGGTTAGGATATACAACGTTATAGACGTATAGAAAGTTCCCAGCGAGATGTAGGGACCGACATTACAGGAATTTTGTAAAATATTACATCCCAGAAGTTAGGTTGCTTTGGGTTAGGATATACAACGTTATAGACGTATAGAAAGTTCCCAGCGAGATGTAGGGACCGACATGCCAGGAATGTTGTAAAATATTACATCCGAGTTGTTAGGTTGCTTTAGATTTGGATATACATCGTTATAGACTTATATAATGTTCCCACCGAGACGTGGGGACCGACATGCCAGGAATGTTGTAAAATATTACATCCCAGAAGTTAGGTTTCTTTGGGTTACGATATACAACGTTATAGACGTATATAATGTCCCCTTCGAGAAGCAGGCGACGACACGCCAGAATGTTGTAAAATATTACATTCGACATGTTAGGTTGCCTTAGGCTAGGATATAAAACGTTATAGACATCTAGAATGTTCCCACCGAGAAATTGGGGCCGACGGGTCAGGAATGTTGTAAAATATTACACCCGAGATGTTAGGTTCCCTTAGGTTAGGATATACAACATTATAGACGTATAGAAAGTTCCCAGCGAGATGTAGGGACCGACATGCCAGGAATTTTGTAAAATATTACATCCCAGAAGTTAGGTTGCTTTGGGTTAGGATATTCAACGTTATAGACGTATATAATGTCCCCATCGAGAAGCAGGCGACGACACGCCAGAATGTTGTAAAACATTACATCCGATATGTTAGGTTGCCTTAGGCTAGGATATATAACGTGATAGACGTATATAATGTTCCCACCGAGAAGTAGGGACCGAAATGCCAGGAATGTTGTAAAATATTACACCCGAGATGTTAGGTTCCCTTAGGTTAGGATATACAACGTTATAGACGTATAGAATGTTCCCACCGAGAAATTGGGGCCGACGGGTCAGGAATGTTGTAAAATATTACACCCGAGATGTTAGGTTCCCTTAGGTTAGGATATACAACGTTATAGACGTATAGAAAGTTCCCAGCGAGATGTAGGGACCGACATGCCAGGAATGTTGTAATATATTACATCCCAGATGTTAGGTTGCTTTAGGTTAGGATATACAACGTTATAGACGTATATAATGTTCCCACCGAGAAGTAGGGACCGAAATGCCAGGAATGTTGTAAAATATTACATCCGAGATGTTAGGTTCCCTTAGGTTAGGATATACAACGTTATAGACGTATCTAATGTCCCCTTCGAGAAGCAGGCGACGACACGCCAGAATGTTGTAAAATATTACATTCGGCATGTTAGGTTGCCTTAGGCTAGGATATACAACGTTATAGACGTATAGAATGTTCCCACCGAGAAATTGGGGCCGACGGGTCAGGAATGTTGTAAAATATTACACCCGAGATGTTAGGTTCCCTTAGGTTAGGATATACAACGTTATAGACGTATAGAAAGTTCCCAGCGAGATGTAGGGACCGACATGCCAGGAATGTTGTAAAATATTACATCCCAGAAGTTAGGTTGCTTTGGGTTAGGATATACAACGTTATAGACGTATATAATGTCCCCATCGAGAAGCAGGCGACGACACGCCAGGAATGTTGTAAAATATTACATCCGAGATGTTAGGTTGCCTTAGGCCAGGATATACAACGTTATACACGTATAGAATGTTCCCATCGAGATGTAGGGTCCGACATGACAGGAATGTTGTAAAATATTACATCCGAGTTGTTAGGTTGCTTTAGGTTTGGATATACATCGTTATAGACGTATAGAATGTCCCCTTCGAGAAGCAGGCGACGACACGCCAGAATGTTGTAAAACATTACATCCGATATGTTAGGTTGCCTTAGGCTAGGATATATAACGTGATAGACGTATATAATGTTCCCACCGAGAAGTAGGGACCGAAATGCCAGGAATGTTGTAAAATATTACATCCGAGATGTTAGGTTGCCTTAGGCTAGGACATATATCGTTATAGACGTATACAGTGTTTCCACCGAGAAGTAGGGACCGACGCGTCAGGAATGTTATAATATATTACATCCCAGATGTTAGGTTGCGTTAGGTTAAGACATACAACGTTATAGACGTATATAATGTCCCCTTCGAGAAGCAGGCGACCACACGCCAGAATGTTGTAAAATATTACATTCGACATGTTAGGTTGCCTTAGGCTAGGATATACAACGTTATAGACGTATAGAATGTTCCCACCGAGAAATTGGGGCCGACGGGTCAGGAATGTTGTAAAATATTACACCCGAGATGTTAGGTTCCCTTAGGTTAGGATATACAACGTTATAGACGTATAGAAAGTTCCCAGCGAGATGTAGGGACCGACATGCCAGGAATGTTGTAAAATATTACATCCCAGAAGTTAGGTTGCTTTGGGTTAGGATATACAACGTTATAGACGTATATAATGTCCCCATCGAGAAGCAGGCGACGACACGCCAGGAATGTTGTAAAATATTACATCCTAGATGTTAGGTTCCCTTAGGATAGGATATACAACGTTCTAGACGTATCTAATGTCCCCATCGAGAAGCAGGCGACGACACGCCAGAATGTTGTGAAATGTTACATCCGATATGTTAGGTTCCCTTAGGTTAGGATATATAACGTGATAGACGTATATAATGTTCCCACCGAGAAACAGGGGCCGAAGCGTCAGGAATGTTGTAAAATATGACATCCCAGAAGTTAGGTTGCGTTAGGTTAAGATATACAACGTTATAGACGTATATAATGTCCCCTTCGAGAAGCAGGCGACGACACGCCAGAATGTTGTAAAATATTACATTCGACATGTTAGGTTGCCTTAGGCTAGGATATACAACGTTATAGACGTATAGAATGTTCCCACCGAGAAATTGGGGCCGACGGGTCAGGAATGTTGTAAAATATTACACCCGAGATGTTAGGTTCCCTTAGGTTAGGATATACAACGTTATAGACGTATAGAATGTTCCCACCGAGATGTAGGGACCGACATGCCAGGAATGTTGTAAAATATGACATCCCAGAAGTTAGGTTGCGTTAGGTTAAGATATACAACGTTATAGACGTATATAATGTCCCCGTCGAGAAGCAGGCGACGACACGCCAGAATGTTGTAAAATATTACATTCGACATGTTAGGTTGCCTTAGGCTAGGATATACAACGTTATAGACGTATAGAATGTTCCCACCGAGAAATTGGGGCCGACGGGTCAGGAATGTTGTAAAATATTACACCCGAGATGTTAGCTTCCCTTAGGTTAGGATATACAACGTTATAGACGTATAGAAAGTTCCCAGCGAGATGTAGGGACCGGCATGCCAGGAATTTTGTAAAATATTACATCCCAGAAGTTAGGTTGCTTTGGGTTAGGATATACAACGTTATAGACGTATATAATGTCCCCATCGAGAAGCAGGCGACGACACGCCAGGAATGTTGTAAAATATTACATCCTAGATGTTAGGTTCCCTTAGGATAGGATATACAACGTTCTAGACGTATCTAATGTCCCCATCGAGAAGCAGGCGACGACACGCCAGAATGTTGTGAAATGTTACATCCGATATGTTAGGTTCCCTTAGGTTAGGATATATAACGTGATAGACGTATATAATGTTCCCACCGAGAAACAGGGGCCGAAGCGTCAGGAATGTTGTAAAATATGACATCCCAGAAGTTAGGTTGCGTTAGGTTAAGATATACAACGTTATAGACGTATATAATGTCCCCTTCGAGAAGCAGGCGACGACACGCCAGAATGTTGTAAAATATTACATTCGACATGTTAGGTTGCCTTAGGCCAGGATATACAACGTTATAGACGTATAGAATGTTCCCACCGAGATGTAGGGTCCGACATGACAGGAATGTTGTAAAATATTACATCCGAGTTGTTAGGTTGCTTTAGGTTTGGATATACACCGTTATAGACTTATATAATGTTCCCACCGAGACGTGGGGACCGACATGCCAGGAATGTTGTAATATATTACATCCCAGATGTTAGGTTGCGTTAGGTTAAGATATACAACGTTATAGACGTATATAATGTCCCCTTCGAGAAGCAGGCGACGACACGCCAGAATGTTGTAAAATATTACAATCGACATGTTAGGTTGCCTTAGGCTGGGATATACAACGTTATAGACGTATAGAATGTTCCCAACGAGAAATTGGGGCCGACGGGTCAGGAATGTTGTAAAATATTACACCCGAGATGTTAGGTTCCCTTAGGTTAGGATATACAACGTTATAGACGTATAGAAAGTTCCCAGCGAGATGTAGGGACCGACATGCCAGGAATTTTGTAAAATATTACATCCCAGAAGTTAGGTTGCTTTGGGTTAGGATATACAACGTTATAGACGTATATAATGTCCCCATCGAGAAGCAGGCGACGACACGCCAGGAATGTTGTAAAATATTACATCCGAGATGTTAGGTTGCCTTAGGTTAGGATATACAACGTTATAGACGTATATAATGTCCCCATCGAGAAGCAGGCGACGACACGCCAGGAATGTTGTAAAATATTACATCCGAGATGTTAGGCTGCCTTAGGTTAGGATATACAACGTTATAGACGTATGTAATGTCCCCATCGAGAAGCAGGCGACGACACGCCAGAATGTTGTAAAATATTACATCCGAGATGTTAGGTTCCCTTAGGTTAGGATATACAACGTTATAGACGTATCTAATGTCCCCATCGAGAATCAGGCGACGACACGCCAGAATGTTGTAAAACATTACATCCGATATGTTAGGTTGCCTTAGGCTAGGATATATAACGTGATAGACGTATATAATATTCCCACCGAGAAGTAGGGACCGAAATGCCAGGAATGTTGTAAAATATTACACCCGAGATGTTAGGTTCCCTTAGGTTAGGATATACAACGTTATAGACGTCTAGAATGTTCCCACCGAGAAATTGGGGCCGACGGGTCAGGAATGTTGTAAAATATTACACCCGAGATGTTAGGTTCCCTTAGGTTAGGATATACAACGTTATAGACGTATAGAAAGTCCCCAGCGAGATGTAGGGACCGACATGCCAGTAATGTTTTAAAATATTACATCCCAGAAGTTAGGTTGCTTTGGGTTAGGATATACAACGTTATAGACGTATACAATGTCCCCATCGAGAAGCAGGCGACGACACGCTAGGAATGTTGTAAAATATTACATTCTAGATGTTAGGGTCCCTTAGGATAGGATATACAACGTTCTAGACGTATCTAATGTCCCCATCGAGAAGCAGGCGACGACACGCCAGGAATGCTGTAAAATATTTCATCCGAGATGTTAGGTTGCCTTAGGCTAGGATATACAACGGTATAGACGTATAGAATGTTCCCACCGAGAAATTGGGGCCGACGGGTCAGGAATGTTGTAAAATATTACACCCGAGATGTTAGGTTCCCTTAGGTTAGGATATACAACGTTATAGACGTATAGAAAGTCCCCAGCGAGATGTAGGGACCGACATGCCAGGAATGTTGTAAAATATTACAGCCCAGAAGTTAGGTTGCTTTGGGTTAGGATATACAACGTTATAGACGTATATAATGTTCCCATCGAGAAGCAGGCGACGACACGCCAGGAATGTTGTAAAACATTACATCCGATATGTTAGGTTGCCTTAGGCTAGGATATATAACGTGATAGACGTATATAATATTCCCACCGAGAAGTAGGGACCGAAATGCCAGGAATGTTGTAAAATATTACACCCGAGATGTTAGGTTCCCTTAGGTTAGGATATACAACGTTATAGAGGTATAGAATGTTCCCACCGAGAAATTGGGGCCGACGGGTCAGGAATGTTGTAAAATATTACACCCGAGATGTTAGGTTCCCTTAGGTTAGGATATACAACGTTATAGACGTATAGAAAGTTCCCAGCGAGATGTAGGGACCGACATGCCAGGAATGTTGTAAAATATTACATCCGAGTTGTTAGGTTGCTTTAGATTTGGATATACATCGTTATAGACTTATATAATGTTCCCACCGAGACGTGGGGACCGACATGCCAGGAATGTTGTAAAATATTACACCCCAGAAGTTAGGTTTCTTTGGGTTACGATATACAACGTTATAGACGTATATAATGTCCCCTTCGAGAAGCAGGCGACGACACGCCAGAATGTTGTAAAATATTACATTCGACATGTTAGGTTGCCTTAGGCTAGGATATACAACGTTATAGACGTATAGAATGTTCCCACCGAGAAATTGGGGCCGACGGGTCAGGAATGTTGTAAAATATTACACCCGAGATGTTAGGTTCCCTTAGGTTAGGATATACAACGTTATAGACGTATAGAAAGTTCCCAGCGAGATGTAGGGACCGACATTCCAGGAATTTTGTAAAATATTACATACCAGAAGTTAGGTTGCTTTGGGTTAGGATATACAACGTTATAGACGTATATAATGTTCCCACCGAGAAGCAGGCGACGACACGCCAGGAATGTTGTAAAACATTACATCCGATATGTTAGGTTGCCTTAGGCTAGGATATATAACGTGATAGACGTATATAATATTCCCACCGAGAAATTGGGGCCGACGGGTCAGGAATGTTGTAAAATATTACACCCGAGATGTTAGGTTCCCTTAGGTTAGGATATACAACGTTATAGACGTATAGAAAGTTCCCAGCGAGATGTAGGGACCGACATGCCAGGAATTGTGTAAAATATTACATCCCAGAAGTTAGGTTGCTTTGGGTTAGGATATACAACGTTATAGACGTATATAATGTCCCCATCGAGAAGCAGGCGACGACACGCCAGAATGTTGTAAAATATTACATCCGAGATGTTAGGTTCCCTTGGGTTAGGATATACAACGTTATAGACGTATCTCATGTCCCCATCGAGAAGCAGGCGACGACACGCCAGAACGTTGTAAAACATTACATCCGATATGTTAGGTTGCCTTAGGCTAGGATATATAACGTGATAGACGTATATAATGTTCCCACCGAGAAGTAGGGACCGAAATGCCAGGAATGTTGTAAAATATTACACCCGAGATGTTAGGTTCCCTTAGGTTAGGATATACAACGTTATAGACGTATAGAATGTTCCCACCGAGAAATTGGGGCCGACGGGTCAGGAATGTTGTAAAATATTACACCCGAGATGTTAGGTTCCCTTAGGTTAGGATATACAACGTTATAGACGTATAGAAAGTTCCCAGCGAGATGTAGGGACCGACATGCCAGGAATGTTGTAAAATATTACATCCCAGATGTTAGGTTGCTTTAGGTTAGGATATACAACGTTATAGACGTATATAATGTTCCCACCGAGAAGTAGGGACCGAAATGCCAGGAATGTTGTAAAATATTACATCCGAGATGTTAGGTTCCCTTAGGTTAGGATATACAACGTTATAGACGTATCTAATGTCCCCTTCGAGAAGCAGGCGACGACACGCCAGAATGTTGTAAAATATTACATTCGACATGTTAGGTTGCCTTAGGCTAGGATATATAACGTGATAGACGTATATAATGTTCCCACCGAGAAGTAGGGACCGAAGTGCCAGGAATGTTGTAAAATATTACATCCGAGATGTTAGGTTGCCTTAGGCTAGGACATATATCGTTATAGACGTATACAGTGTTTCCACCGAGAAGTAGGGACCGACGCGTCAGGAATGTTATAATATATTACATCCCAGATGTTAGGTTGCGTTAGGTTAAGGTATACAACGTTATAGACGTATATAATGTCCCCTTCGAGAAGCAGGCGACCACACGCCAGAATGTTGTAAAATATTACATTCGACATGTTAGGTTGCCTTAGGCTAGGATATACAACGTTATAGACGTATAGAATGTTCCCACCGAGAAATTGGGGCCGACGTGTGAGGAATGTTGTAAAATATTACACCCGAGATGTTAGGTTCCCTTAGGTTAGGATATACAACGTTATAGACGTATAGAAAGTTCGCAGCGAGATGTAGGGACCGACATGCCAGGAATGTTGTAAAATATTACATCCCAGAAGTTAGGTTGCTTTGGGTTAGGATATACAACGTTATAGACGTATATAATGTCCCCATCGAGAAGCAGGCGACGACACGCCAAGGAATGTTGTAAAATATTACATCCTAGATGTTAGGTTCCCTTAGGATAGGATATACAACGTTCTAGACGTATCTAATGTCCCCATCGAGAAGCAGGCGACGACACGCCAGAATGTTGTGAAATGTTACATCCGATATGTTAGGTTCCCTTAGGTTAGGATATATAACGTGATAGACGTATATAATGTTCCCACCGAGAAACAGGGGCCGAAGCGTCAGGAATGTTGTAAAATATGACATCCCAGAAGTTAGGTTGCGTTAGGTTAAGATATACAACGTTATAGACGTATATAATGTCCCCTTCGAGAAGCAGGCGACGACACGCCAGAATGTTGTAAAATATTACATTCGACATGTTAGGTTGCCTTAGGCTAGGATATACAACGTTATAGACGTATAGAATGTTCCCACCGAGAAATTGGGGCCGACGGGTCAGGAATGTTGTAAAATATTACACCCGAGATGTTAGGTTCCCTTAGGTTAGGATATACAACGTTATAGACGTATAGAATGTTCCCACCGAGATGTAGGGACCGACATGCCAGGAATGTTGTAAAATATGACATCCCAGAAGTTAGGTTGCGTTAGGTTAAGATATACAACGTTATAGACGTATATAATGTCCCCGTCGAGAAGCAGGCGACGACACGCCAGAATGTTGTAAAATATTACATTCGACATGTTAGGTTGCCTTAGGCTAGGATATACAACGTTATAGACGTATAGAATGTTCCCACCGAGAAATTGGGGCCGACGGGTCAGGAATGTTGTAAAATATTACACCCGAGATGTTAGCTTCCCTTAGGTTAGGATATACAACGTTATAGACGTATAGAAAGTTCCCAGCGAGATGTAGGGACCGGCATGCCAGGAATTTTGTAAAATATTACATCCCAGAAGTTAGGTTGCTTTGGGTTAGGATATACAACGTTATAGACGTATATAATGTCCCCATCGAGAAGCAGGCGACGACACGCTAGGAATGTTGTAAAATATTACATTCTAGATGTTAGGGTCCCTTAGGATAGGATATACAACGTTCTAGACGTATCTAATGTCCCCATCGAGAAGCAGGCGACGACACGCCAGGAATGCTGTAAAATATTTCATCCGAGATGTTAGGTTGCCTTAGGCTAGGATATACAACGGTATAGACGTATAGAATGTTCCCACCGAGAAATTGGGGCCGACGGGTCAGGAATGTTGTAAAATATTACACCCGAGATGTTAGGTTCCCTTAGGTTAGGATATACAACGTTATAGACGTATAGAAAGTCCCCAGCGAGATGTAGGGACCGACATGCCAGGAATGTTGTAAAATATTACAGCCCAGAAGTTAGGTTGCTTTGGGTTAGGATATACAACGTTATAGACGTATATAATGTTCCCATCGAGAAGCAGGCGACGACACGCCAGGAATGTTGTAAAACATTACATCCGATATGTTAGGTTGCCTTAGGCTAGGATATATAACGTGATAGACGTATATAATATTCCCACCGAGAAGTAGGGACCGAAATGCCAGGAATGTTGTAAAATATTACACCCGAGATGTTAGGTTCCCTTAGGTTAGGATATACAACGTTATAGAGGTATAGAATGTTCCCACCGAGAAATTGGGGCCGACGGGTCAGGAATGTTGTAAAATATTACACCCGAGATGTTAGGTTCCCTTAGGTTAGGATATACAACGTTATAGACGTATAGAAAGTTCCCAGCGAGATGTAGGGACCGACATGCCAGGAATGTTGTAAAATATTACATCCGAGTTGTTAGGTTGCTTTAGATTTGGATATACATCGTTATAGACTTATATAATGTTCCCACCGAGACGTGGGGACCGACATGCCAGGAATGTTGTAAAATATTACACCCCAGAAGTTAGGTTTCTTTGGGTTACGATATACAACGTTATAGACGTATATAATGTCCCCTTCGAGAAGCAGGCGACGACACGCCAGAATGTTGTAAAATATTACATTCGACATGTTAGGTTGCCTTAGGCTAGGATATACAACGTTATAGACGTATAGAATGTTCCCACCGAGAAATTGGGGCCGACGGGTCAGGAATGTTGTAAAATATTACACCCGAGATGTTAGGTTCCCTTAGGTTAGGATATACAACGTTATAGACGTATAGAAAGTTCCCAGCGAGATGTAGGGACCGACATTCCAGGAATTTTGTAAAATATTACATCCCAGAAGTTAGGTTGCTTTGGGTTAGGATATACAACGTTATAGACGTATATAATGTTCCCACCGAGAAGCAGGCGACGACACGCCAGGAATGTTGTAAAACATTACATCCGATATGTTAGGTTGCCTTAGGCTAGGATATATAACGTGATAGACGTATATAATATTCCCACCGAGAAATTGGGGCCGACGGGTCAGGAATGTTGTAAAATATTACACCCGAGATGTTAGGTTCCCTTAGGTTAGGATATACAACGTTATAGACGTATAGAAAGTTCCCAGCGAGATGTAGGGACCGACATGCCAGGAATTGTGTAAAATATTACATCCCAGAAGTTAGGTTGCTTTGGGTTAGGATATACAACGTTATAGACGTATATAATGTCCCCATCGAGAAGCAGGCGACGACACGCCAGAATGTTGTAAAATATTACATCCGAGATGTTAGGTTCCCTTGGGTTAGGATATACAACGTTATAGACGTATCTCATGTCCCCATCGAGAAGCAGGCGACGACACGCCAGAACGTTGTAAAACATTACATCCGATATGTTAGGTTGCCTTAGGCTAGGATATATAACGTGATAGACGTATATAATGTTCCCACCGAGAAGTAGGGACCGAAATGCCAGGAATGTTGTAAAATATTACACCCGAGATGTTAGGTTCCCTTAGGTTAGGATATACAACGTTATAGACGTATAGAATGTTCCCACCGAGAAATTGGGGCCGACGGGTCAGGAATGTTGTAAAATATTACACCCGAGATGTTAGGTTCCCTTAGGTTAGGATATACAACGTTATAGACGTATAGAAAGTTCCCAGCGAGATGTAGGGACCGACATGCCAGGAATGTTGTAAAATATTACATCCCAGATGTTAGGTTGCTTTAGGTTAGGATATACAACGTTATAGACGTATATAATGTTCCCACCGAGAAGTAGGGACCGAAATGCCAGGAATGTTGTAAAATATTACATCCGAGATGTTAGGTTCCCTTAGGTTAGGATATACAACGTTATAGACGTATCTAATGTCCCCTTCGAGAAGCAGGCGACGACACGCCAGAATGTTGTAAAATATTACATTCGACATGTTAGGTTGCCTTAGGCTAGGATATACAACGTTATAGACGTATAGAATGTTCCCACCGAGAAATTGGGGCCGACGGGTCAGGAATGTTGTAAAATATTACACCCGAGATGTTAGGTTCCCTTAGGTTAGGATATACAACGTTATAGACGTATAGAAAGTTCCCAGCGAGATGTAGGGACCGACATGCCAGGAATGTTGTAAAATATTACATCCCAGAAGTTAGGTTGCTTTGGGTTAGGATATACAACGTTATAGACGTATATAATGTCCCCATCGAGAAGCAGGCGACGACACGCCAGGAATGTTGTAAAATATTACATCCGAGATGTTAGGTTGCCTTAGGCCAGGATATACAACGTTATACACGTATAGAATGTTCCCATCGAGATGTAGGGTCCGACATGACAGGAATGTTGTAAAATATTACATCCGAGTTGTTAGGTTGCTTTAGGTTTGGATATACATCGTTATAGACGTATAGAATGTCCCCTTCGAGAAGCAGGCGACGACACGCCAGAATGTTGTAAAACATTACATCCGATATGTTAGGTTGCCTTAGGCTAGGATATATAACGTGATAGACGTATATAATGTTCCCACCGAGAAGTAGGGACCGAAATGCCAGGAATGTTGTAAAATATTACATCCGAGATGTTAGGTTGCCTTAGGCTAGGACATATATCGTTATAGACGTATACAGTGTTTCCACCGAGAAGTAGGGACCGACGCGTCAGGAATGTTATAATATATTACATCCCAGATGTTAGGTTGCGTTAGGTTAAGGTATACAACGTTATAGACGTATATAATGTCCCCTTCGAGAAGCAGGCGACCACACGCCAGAATGTTGTAAAATATTACATTCGACATGTTAGGTTGCCTTAGGCTAGGATATACAACGTTATAGACGTATAGAATGTTCCCACCGAGAAATTGGGGCCGACGGGTGAGGAATGTTGTAAAATATTACACCCGAGATGTTAGGTTCCCTTAGGTTAGGATATACAACGTTATAGACGTATAGAAAGTTCGCAGCGAGATGTAGGGACCGACATGCCAGGAATGTTGTAAAATATTACATCCCAGAAGTTAGGTTGCTTTGGGTTAGGATATACAACGTTATAGACGTATATAATGTCCCCATCGAGAAGCAGGCGACGACACGCCAAGGAATGTTGTAAAATATTACATCCTAGATGTTAGGTTCCCTTAGGATAGGATATACAACGTTCTAGACGTATCTAATGTCCCCATCGAGAAGCAGGCGACGACACGCCAGAATGTTGTGAAATGTTACATCCGATATGTTAGGTTCCCTTAGGTTAGGATATATAACGTGATAGACGTATATAATGTTCCCACCGAGAAACAGGGGCCGAAGCGTCAGGAATGTTGTAAAATATGACATCCCAGAAGTTAGGTTGCGTTAGGTTAAGATATACAACGTTATAGACGTATATAATGTCCCCTTCGAGAAGCAGGCGACGACACGCCAGAATGTTGTAAAATATTACATTCGACATGTTAGGTTGCCTTAGGCTAGGATATACAACGTTATAGACGTATAGAATGTTCCCACCGTGAAATTGGGGCCGACGGGTCAGGAATGTTGTAAAATATTACACCCGAGATGTTAGGTTCCCTTAGGTTAGGATATACAACGTTATAGACGTATAGAATGTTCCCACCGAGATGTAGGGACCGACATGCCAGGAATGTTGTAAAATATGACATCCCAGAAGTTAGGTTGCGTTAGGTTAAGATATACAACGTTATAGACGTATATAATGTCCCCGTCGAGAAGCAGGCGACGACACGCCAGAATGTTGTAAAATATTACATTCGACATGTTAGGTTGCCTTAGGCTAGGATATACAACGTTATAGACGTATAGAATGTTCCCACCGAGAAATTGGGGCCGACGGGTCAGGAATGTTGTAAAATATTACACCCGAGATGTTAGCTTCCCTTAGGTTAGGATATACAACGTTATAGACGTATAGAAAGTTCCCAGCGAGATGTAGGGACCGGCATGCCAGGAATTTTGTAAAATATTACATCCCAGAAGTTAGGTTGCTTTGGGTTAGGATATACAACGTTATAGACGTATATAATGTCCCCATCGAGAAGCAGGCGACGACACGCCAGGAATGTTGTAAAATATTACATCCGAGATGTTAGGTTGCCTTAGGCCAGGATATACAACGTTATAGACGTATAGAATGTTCCCACCGAGATGTAGGGTCCGACATGACAGGAATGTTGTAAAATATTACATCCGAGTTGTTAGGTTGCTTTAGGTTTGGATATACATCGTTATAGACTTATATAATGTTCCCACCGAGACGTGGGGACCGACATGCCAGGAATGTTGTAATATATTACATCCCAGATGTTAGGTTGCGTTAGGTTAAGATATACAACGTTATAGACGTATATAATGTCCCCTTCGAGAAGCAGGCGACGACACGCCAGAATGTTGTAAAATATTACATTCGACATGTTAGGTTGCCTTAGGCTGGGATATACAACGTTATAGACGTATAGAATGTTCCCAACGAGAAATTGGGGCCGACGGGTCAGGAATGTTGTAAAATATTACACCCGAGATGTTAGGTTCCCTTAGGTTAGGATATACAACATTATAGACGTATAGAAAGTTCCCAGCGAGATGTAGGGACCGACATGCCAGGAATTTTGTAAAATATTACATCCCAGAAGTTAGGTTGCTTTGGGTTAGGATATTCAACGTTATAGACGTATATAATGTCCCCATCGAGAAGCAGGCGACGACACGCCAGAATGTTGTAAAACATTACATCCGATATGTTAGGTTGCCTTAGGCTAGGATATATAACGTGATAGACGTATATAATGTTCCCACCGAGAAGTAGGGACCGAAATGCCAGGAATGTTGTAAAATATTACACCCGAGATGTTAGGTTCCCTTAGGTTAGGATATACAACGTTATAGACGTATAGAATGTTCCCACCGAGAAATTGGGGCCGACGGGTCAGGAATGTTGTAAAATATTACACCCGAGATGTTAGGTTCCCTTAGGTTAGGATATACAACGTTATAGACGTATAGAAAGTTCCCAGCGAGATGTAGGGACCGACATGCCAGGAATGTTGTAATATATTACATCCCAGATGTTAGGTTGCTTTAGGTTAGGATATACAACGTTATAGACGTATATAATGTTCCCACCGAGAAGTAGGGACCGAAATGCCAGGAATGTTGTAAAATATTACATCCGAGATGTTAGGTTCCCTTAGGTTAGGATATACAACGTTATAGACGTATCTAATGTCCCCTTCGAGAAGCAGGCGACGACACGCCAGAATGTTGTAAAATATTACATTCGACATGTTAGGTTGCCTTAGGCTAGGATATACAACGTTATAGACGTATAGAATGTTCCCACCGAGAAATTGGGGCCGACGGGTCAGGAATGTTGTAAAATATTACACCCGAGATGTTAGGTTCCCTTAGGTTAGGATATACAACGTTATAGACGTATAGAAAGTTCCCAGCGAGATGTAGGGACCGACATGCCAGGAATGTTGTAAAATATTACATCCCAGAAGTTAGGTTGCTTTGGGTTAGGATATACAACGTTATAGACGTATATAATGTCCCCATCGAGAAGCAGGCGACGACACGCCAGGAATGTTGTAAAATATTACATCCGAGATGTTAGGTTGCCTTAGGCCAGGATATACAACGTTATACACGTATAGAATGTTCCCATCGAGATGTAGGGTCCGACATGACAGGAATGTTGTAAAATATTACATCCGAGTTGTTAGGTTGCTTTAGGTTTGGATATACATCGTTATAGACGTATAGAATGTCCCCTTCGAGAAGCAGGCGACGACACGCCAGAATGTTGTAAAACATTACATCCGATATGTTAGGTTGCCTTAGGCTAGGATATATAACGTGATAGACGTATATAATGTTCCCACCGAGAAGTAGGGACCGAAATGCCAGGAATGTTGTAAAATATTACATCCGAGATGTTAGGTTGCCTTAGGCTAGGACATATATCGTTATAGACGTATACAGTGTTTCCACCGAGAAGTAGGGACCGACGCGTCAGGAATGTTATAATATATTACATCCCAGATGTTAGGTTGCGTTAGGTTAAGGTATACAACGTTATAGACGTATATAATGTCCCCTTCGAGAAGCAGGCGACCACACGCCAGAATGTTGTAAAATATTACATTCGACATGTTAGGTTGCCTTAGGCTAGTATATACAACGTTATAGACGTATAGAATGTTCCCACCGAGAAATTGGGGCCGACGGGTGAGGAATGTTGTAAAATATTACACCCGAGATGTTAGGTTCCCTTAGGTTAGGATATACAACGTTATAGACGTATAGAAAGTTCGCAGCGAGATGTAGGGACCGACATGCCAGGAATGTTGTAAAATATTACATCCCAGAAGTTAGGTTGCTTTGGGTTAGGATATACAACGTTATAGACGTATATAATGTCCCCATCGAGAAGCAGGCGACGACACGCCAGGAATGTTGTAAAATATTACATCCTAGATGTTAGGTTCCCTTAGGATAGGATATACAACGTTCTAGACGTATCTAATGTCCCCATCGAGAAGCAGGCGACGACACGCCAGAATGTTGTGAAATGTTACATCCGATATGTTAGGTTCCCTTAGGTTAGGATATATAACGTGATAGACGTATATAATGTTCCCACCGAGAAACAGGGGCCGAAGCGTCAGGAATGTTGTAAAATATGACATCCCAGAAGTTAGGTTGCGTTAGGTTAAGATATACAACGTTATAGACGTATATAATGTCCCCTTCGAGAAGCAGGCGACGACACGCCAGAATGTTGTAAAATATTACATTCGACATGTTAGGTTGCCTTAGGCTAGGATATACAACGTTATAGACGTATAGAATGTTCCCACCGAGAAATTGGGGCCGACGGGTCAGGAATGTTGTAAAATATTACACCCGAGATGTTAGGTTCCCTTAGGTTAGGATATACAACGTTATAGACGTATAGAATGTTCCCACCGAGATGTAGGGACCGACATGCCAGGAATGTTGTAAAATATGACATCCCAGAAGTTAGGTTGCGTTAGGTTAAGATATACAACGTTATAGACGTATATAATGTCCCCGTCGAGAAGCAGGCGACGACCCGCCAGAATGTTGTAAAATATTACATTCGACATGTTAGGTTGCCTTAGGCTAGGATATACAACGTTATAGACGTATAGAATGTTCCCACCGAGAAATTGGGGCCGACGGGTCAGGAATGTTGTAAAATATTACACCCGAGATGTTAGCTTCCCTTAGGTTAGGATATACAACGTTATAGACGTATAGAAAGTTCCCAGCGAGATGTAGGGACCGGCATGCCAGGAATTTTGTAAAATATTACATCCCAGAAGTTAGGTTGCTTTGGGTTAGGATATACAACGTTATAGACGTATATAATGTCCCCATCGAGAAGCAGGCGACGACACGCCAGGAATGTTGTAAAATATTACATCCGAGATGTTAGGTTGCCTTAGGCCAGGATATACAACGTTATAGACGTATAGAATGTTCCCACCGAGATGTAGGGTCCGACATGCCAGTAATGTTTTAAAATATTACACCCGAGATGTTAGGTTCCCTTAGGTTAGGATATACAACGTTATAGACGTATAGAAAGTCCCCAGCGAGATGTAGGGACCGACATGCCAGGAATGTTGTAAAATATTACAGCCCAGAAGTTAGGTTGCTTTGGGTTAGGATATACAACGTTATAGACGTATATAATGTCCCCATCGAGAAGCAGGCGACGACACGCCAGGAATGTTGTAAAATATTACGTCCGAGATGTTAGGTTGCCTTAGGCCAGGATATACAACGTTATAGACGTATAGAATGTTCCCACCGAGATGTAGGGTCCGACATGCCAGGAATGTTGTAATATATTACATCCCAGATGTTAGGTTGCGTTAGGTTAGGATATACAACGTTATAGACGTATATAATGTCCCCTTCGAGAAGCAGGCGACGACACGCCAGAATGTTGTAAAATATTACATTCGACATGTTAGGTTGCCTTAGGCTAGGATATACAACGTTATAGACGTATAGAATGTTCCCACCGAGAAAATGGGGCCGACGGGTCAGGAATGTTGTAAAATATTACACCCGAGATGTTAGGTTCCCCTAGGTTAGAATATACAACGTTATAGACGTATAGAAAGTTCCCAGCGAGACGTAGGGACCGACATGCCAGGAATTTTGTAAAATATTACATCCCAGAAGTTAGGTTGCTTTGGGTTAGGATATACAACGTTATAGACGTATATAATGTTCCCATCGAGAAGCAGGCGACGACACGCCAGGAATGTTGTAAAACATTACATCCGATATGTTAGGTTGCCTTAGGCTAGGATATATAACGTGATAGACGTATATAATATTCCCACCGAGAAGTAGGGACCGAAATGCCAGGAATGTTGTAAAATATTACACCCGAGATGTTAGGTTCCCTTAGGTTAGGATATACAACGTTATAGAGGTATAGAATGTTCCCACCGCGAAATTGGGGCCGACGGGTCAGGAATGTTGTAAAATATTACACCCGAGATGTTAGGTTCCCTTAGGTTAGGATATACAACGTTATAGACGTATAGAAAGTTCCCAGCGAGATGTAGGGACCGACATGCCAGGAATGTTGTAAAATATTACATCCGAGTTGTTAGGTTGCTTTAGATTTGGATATACATCGTTATAGACTTATATAATGTTCCCACCGAGACGTGGGGACCGACATGCCAGGAATGTTGTAAAATATTACATCCCAGAAGTTAGGTTTCTTTGGGTTACGATATACAACGTTATAGACGTATGTAATGTCCCCTTCGAGAAGCAGGCGACGACACGCCAGAATGTTGTAAAATATTACATTCGACATGTTAGGTTGCCTTAGGCTAGGATATACAACGTTATAGACGTATAGAATGTTCCCACCGAGAAATTGGGGCCGACGGGTCAGGAATGTTGTAAAATATTACACCCGAGATGTTAGGTTCCCTTAGGTTAGGATATACAACGTTATAGACGTATAGAAAGTTCCCAGCGAGATGTAGGGACCGACATTCCAGGAATTTTGTAAAATATTACATCCCAGAAGTTAGGTTGCTTTGGGTTAGGATATACAACGTTATAGACGTATATAATGTTCCCACCGAGAAGCAGGCGACGACACGCCAGGAATGTTGTAAAACATTACATCCGATATGTTAGGTTGCCTTAGGCTAGGATATATAACGTGATAGACGTATATAATATTCCCACCGAGAAATTGGGGCCGACGGGTCAGGAATGTTGTAAAATATTACACCCGAGATGTTAGGTTCCCTTAGGTTAGGATATACAACGTTATAGACGTATAGAAAGTTCCCAGCGAGATGTAGGGACCGACATGCCAGGAATTGTGTAAAATATTACATCCCAGAAGTTAGGTTGCTTTGGGTTAGGATATACAACGTTATAGACGTATATAATGTCCCCATCGAGAAGCAGGCGACGACACGCCAGAATGTTGTAAAATATTACATCCTAGATGTTAGGTTCCCTTAGGATAGGATATACAACGTTCTAGACGTATCTAATGTCCCCATCGAGAAGCAGGCGACGACACGCCAGAATGTTGTGAAATGTTACATCCGATATGTTAGGTTCCCTTAGGTTAGGATATATAACGTGATAGACGTATATAATGTTCCCACCGAGAAACAGGGGCCGAAGCGTCAGGAATGTTGTAAAATATGACATCCCAGAAGTTAGGTTGCGTTATGTTAAGATATACAACGTTATAGACGTATATAATGTCCCCTTCGAGAAGCAGGCGACGACACGCCAGAATGTTGTAAAATATTACATTCGACATGTTAGGTTGCCTTAGGCTAGGATATACAACGTTATAGACGTATAGAATGTTCCCACCGAGAAATTGGGGCCGACGGGTCAGGAATGTTGTAAAATATTACACCCGAGATGTTAGGTTCCCTTAGGTTAGGATATACAACGTTATAGACGTATAGAATGTTCCCACCGAGATGTAGGGACCGACATGCCAGGAATGTTGTAAAATATGACATCCCAGAAGTTAGGTTGCGTTAGGTTAAGATATACAACGTTATAGACGTATATAATGTCCCCGTCGAGAAGCAGGCGACGACACGCCAGAATGTTGTAAAATATTACATTCGACATGTTAGGTTGCCTTAGGCTAGGATATACAACGTTATAGACGTATAGAATGTTCCCACCGAGAAATTGGGGCCGACGGGTCAGGAATGTTGTAAAATATTACACCCGAGATGTTAGGTTCCCTTAGGTTAGGATATACAACGTTATAGACGTATAGAAAGTTCCCAGCGAGATGTAGGGACCGGCATGCCAGGAATTTTGTAAAATATTACATCCCAGAAGTTAGGTTGCTTTGGGTTAGGATATACAACGTTATAGACGTATATAATGTCCCCATCGAGAAGCAGGCGACGACACGCCAGGAATGTTGTAAAATATTACATCCGAGATGTTAGGTTGCCTTAGGCCAGGATATACAACGTTATAGACGTATAGAATGTTCCCACCGAGATGTAGGGTCCGACATGACAGGAATGTTGTAAAATATTACATCCGAGTTGTTAGGTTGCTTTAGGTTTGGATATACATCGTTATAGACTTATATAATGTTCCCACCGAGACGTGGGGACCGACATGCCAGGAATGTTGTAATAT
This sequence comes from Xylocopa violacea, assembly GCA_963969225.1. Lineage (NCBI taxonomy): Eukaryota > Metazoa > Arthropoda > Insecta > Hymenoptera > Apidae > Xylocopa > Xylocopa violacea. The sequence goes on along the minus strand of CAXAJV010000097.1, from coordinate 2,961,221 downwards.
ATTACATCCCAGATGTTAGGTTGCGTTAGGTTAAGATATACAACGTTATAGACGTATATAATGTCCCCTTCGAGAAGCAGGCGACGACACGCCAGAATGTTGTAAAATATTACATTCGACATGTTAGGTTGCCTTAGGCTGGGATATACAACGTTATAGACGTATAGAATGTTCCCAACGAGAAATTGGGGCCGACGGGTCAGGAATGTTGTAAAATATTACACCCGAGATGTTAGGTTCCCTTAGGTTAGGATATACAACGTTATAGACGTATAGAAAGTTCCCAGCGAGATGTAGGGACCGACATGCCAGGAATTTTGTAAAATATTACATCCCAGAAGTTAGGTTGCTTTGGGTTAGGATATACAACGTTATAGACGTATATAATGTCCCCATCGAGAAGCAGGCGACGACACGCCAGGAATGTTGTAAAATATTACATCCGAGATGTTAGGTTGCCTTAGGTTAGGATATACAACGTTATAGACGTATATAATGTCCCCATCGAGAAGCAGGCGACGACACGCCAGGAATGTTGTAAAATATTACATCCGAGATGTTAGGCTGCCTTAGGTTAGGATATACAACGTTATAGACGTATGTAATGTCCCCATCGAGAAGCAGGCGACGACACGCCAGAATGTTGTAAAATATTACATCCGAGATGTTAGGTTCCCTTAGGTTAGGATATACAACGTTATAGACGTATCTAATGTCCCCATCGAGAATCAGGCGACGACACGCCAGAATGTTGTAAAACATTACATCCGATATGTTAGGTTGCCTTAGGCTAGGATATATAACGTGATAGACGTATATAATATTCCCACCGAGAAGTAGGGACCGAAATGCCAGGAATGTTGTAAAATATTACACCCGAGATGTTAGGTTCCCTTAGGTTAGGATATACAACGTTATAGACGTCTAGAATGTTCCCACCGAGAAATTGGGGCCGACGGGTCAGGAATGTTGTAAAATATTACACCCGAGATGTTAGGTTCCCTTAGGTTAGGATATACAACGTTATAGACGTATAGAAAGTCCCCAGCGAGATGTAGGGACCGACATGCCAGTAATGTTTTAAAATATTACATCCCAGAAGTTAGGTTGCTTTGGGTTAGGATATACAACGTTATAGACGTATACAATGTCCCCATCGAGAAGCAGGCGACGACACGCTAGGAATGTTGTAAAATATTACATTCTAGATGTTAGGGTCCCTTAGGATAGGATATACAACGTTCTAGACGTATCTAATGTCCCCATCGAGAAGCAGGCGACGACACGCCAGGAATGCTGTAAAATATTTCATCCGAGATGTTAGGTTGCCTTAGGCTAGGATATACAACGTTATAGACGTATAGAATGTTCCCACCGAGAAATTGGGGCCGACGGGTCAGGAATGTTGTAAAATATTACACCCGAGATGTTAGGTTCCCTTAGGTTAGGATATACAACGTTATAGACGTATAGAAAGTCCCCAGCGAGATGTAGGGACCGACATGCCAGGAATGTTGTAAAATATTACACCCCAGAAGTTAGGTTGCTTTGGGTTAGGATATACAACGTTATAGACGTATATAATGTCCCCATCGAGAAGCAGGCGACGACACGCCAGGAATGTTGTAAAATATTACGTCCGAGATGTTAGGTTGCCTTAGGCCAGGATATACAACGTTATAGACGTATAGAATGTTCCCACCGAGATGTAGGGTCCGACATGCCAGGAATGTTGTAATATATTACATCCCAGATGTTAGGTTGCGTTAGGTTAGGATATACAACGTTATAGACGTATATAATGTCCCCTTCGAGAAGCAGGCGACGACACGCCAGAATGTTGTAAAATATTACATTCGACATGTTAGGTTGCCTTAGGCTAGGATATACAACGTTATAGACGTATAGAATGTTCCCACCGAGAAATTGGGGCCGACGGGTCAGGAATGTTGTAAAATATTACACCCGAGATGTTAGGTTCCCCTAGGTTAGAATATACAACGTTATAGACGTATAGAAAGTTCCCAGCGAGACGTAGGGACCGACATGCCAGGAATTTTGTAAAATATTACATCCCAGAAGTTAGGTTGCTTTGGGTTAGGATATACAACGTTATAGACGTATATAATGTTCCCATCGAGAAGCAGGCGACGACACGCCAGGAATGTTGTAAAACATTACATCCGATATGTTAGGTTGCCTTAGGCTAGGATATATAACGTGATAGACGTATATAATATTCCCACCGAGAAGTAGGGACCGAAATGCCAGGAATGTTGTAAAATATTACACCCGAGATGTTAGGTTCCCTTAGGTTAGGATATACAACGTTATAGAGGTATAGAATGTTCCCACCGAGAAGTTGGGGCCGACGGGTCAGGAATGTTGTAAAATATTACACCCGAGATGTTAGGTTCCCTTAGGTTAGGATATACAACGTTATAGACGTATAGAAAGTTCCCAGCGAGATGTAGGGACCGACATGCCAGGAATGTTGTAAAATATTACATCCGAGTTGTTAGGTTGCTTTAGATTTGGATATACATCGTTATAGACTTATATAATGTTCCCACCGAGACGTGGGGACCGACATGCCAGGAATGTAGTAAAATATTACATCCCAGAAGTTAGGTTTCTTTGGGTTACGATATACAACGTTATAGACGTATATAATGTCCCCTTCGAGAAGCAGGCGACGACACGCCAGAATGTTGTAAAATATTACATTCGACATGTTAGGTTGCCTTAGGCTAGGATATACAACGTTATAGACGTATAGAATGTTCCCACCGAGAAATTGGGGCCGACGGGTCAGGAATGTTGTAAAATATTCCACCCGAGATGTTAGGTTCCCTTAGGTTAGGATATACAACGTTATAGACGTATAGAAAGTTCCCAGCGAGATGTAGGGACCGACATGCCAGGAATGTTGTAAAATATTACATCCCAGAAGTTAGGTTGCTTTGGGTTAGGATATACAACGTTATAGACGTATATAATGTCCCCATCGAGAAGCAGGCGACGACACGCCAGGAATGTTGTAAAATATTACATCCGAGATGTTAGGTTGCCTTAGGCTAGGATATATAACGTGATAGACGTATATAATGTTCCCACCGAGATGTAGGGACCGAAATGCCAGGAATGTTGTAAAATATTACATCCGAGATGTTAGGTTGCCTTAGGCTAGGACATATATCGTTATAGACGTATACAGTGTTCCCACCGAGAAGTAGGGACCGACGCGTCAGGAATGTTATAATATATTACATCCCAGATGTTAGGTTGCGTTAGGTTAAGATATACAACGTTATAGACGTATATAATGTCCCCTTCGAGAAGCAGGCGACGACACCCCAGAATGTTGTAAAATATTACATTCGACATGTTAGGTTGCCTTAGGCTAGGATATACAACGTTATAGACGTATAGAATGTTCCCACCGAGAAATTGGGGCCGACGGGTCAGGAATGTTGTAAAATATTACACCCGAGATGTTAGGTTCCCTTAGGTTAGGATATACAACGTTATAGACGTATAGAAAGTTCCCAGCGAGATGTAGGGACCGACATTCCAGGAATTTTGTAAAATATTACATCCCAGAAGTTAGGTTGCTTTGGGTTAGGATATACAACGTTATAGACGTATATAATGTTCCCACCGAGAAGCAGGCGACGACACGCCAGGAATGTTGTAAAACATTACATCCGATATGTTAGGTTGCCTTAGGCTAGGATATATAACGTGATAGACGTATATAATATTCCCACCGAGAAATTGGGGCCGACGGGTCAGGAATGTTGTAAAATATTACACCCGAGATGTTAGGTTCCCTTAGGTTAGGATATACAACGTTATAGACGTATAGAAAGTTCCCAGCGAGATGTAGGGACCGACATGCCAGGAATGTTGTAAAATATTACATCCCAGAAGTTAGGTTGCTTTTTGTTAGGATATACAACGTTATAGACGTATATAATGTCCCCATCGAGAAGCAGGCGACGACACGCCAGGAATGTTGTAAAATATTACATCCGAGATGTTAGGTTGCCTTAGGCCAGGATATACAACGTTATAGACGTATAGAATGTTCCCAGCGAGATGTAGGGTCCGACATGACAGGAATGTTGTAAAATATTACATCCGAGTTGTTAGGTTGCTTTAGGTTTGGATATACATCGTTATAGACGTATAGAATGTCCCCTTCGAGAAGCAGGCGACGACACGCCAGAATGTTGTAAAACATTACATCCGATATGTTAGGTTGCCTTAGGCTAGGATATATAACGTGATAGACGTATATAATGTTCCCACCGAGAAGTAGGGACCGAAATGCCAGGAATGTTGTAAAATATTACATCCGAGATGTTAGGTTGCCTTAGGCTAGGACATATATCGTTATAGACGTATACAGTGTTCCCACCGAGAAGTAGGGACCGACGCGTCAGGAATGTTATAATATATTACATCCCAGATGTTAGGTTGCGTTCGGTTAAGATATACAACGTTATAGACGTATATAATGTCCCCTTCGAGAAGCAGGCGACGACACGCCAGAATGTTGTAAAATATTACATTCGACATGTTAGGTTGCCTTAGGCTAGGATATACAACGTTATAGACGTATAGAATGTTCCCACCGAGAAATTGGGGCCGACGGGTCAGGAATGTTGTAAAATATTACAACCGAGATGTTAGGTTCCCTTAGGTTAGGATATACAACGTTATAGACGTATAGAAAGTTCCCAGCGAGATGTAGGGACCGACATGCCAGGAATGTTGTAAAATATTACATCCCAGAAGTTAGGTTGCTTTGGGTTAGGATATACAACGTTATAGACGTATATAATGTCCCCATCGAGAAGCAGGCGACGACACGCCAGGAATGTTGTAAAATATTACACCCGAGATGTTAGGTTCCCTTAGGTTAGGATATACAACGTTATAGACGTATCTAATGTCCCCATCGAGAAGCAGGCGACGACACGCCAGAATGTTGTGAAATGTTACATCCGATATGTTAGGTTGCCTTGGGCTAGGATATATAACGTGATAGACGTATATAATGTTCCCACCGAGAAATAGGGGCCGACGCGTCAGGAATGTTGTAAAATATGACATCCCAGATGTTAGGTTGGGTTAGGTTAAGATATACAACGTTATAGACGTATATAATGTCCCCTTCGAGAAGCAGGCGACGACACGCCAGAATGTTGTAAAATATTACATTCGACATGTTAGGTTGCATTAGGCTAGGATATACAACGTTATAGACGTATAGAATGTTCCCACCGAGAAATTGGGGCCGACGGGTCAGGAATGTTGTAAAATATTACACGCGAGATGTTAGGTTCCCTTAGGTTAGGATATACAACGTTATAGACGTATAGAAAGTTCCCAGCGAGATGTAGGGACCGACATGCCAGGAATGTTGTAAAATATTACATCCCAGAAGTTAGGTTGCTTTGGGTTAGGATATACAACGTTATAGACGTATATAATGTCCCCATCGAGAAGCAGGCGACGACACGACAGGAATGTTGTAAAATATTACATCCGAGATGCTAGGTTGCCTTAGGCCAGGATATACAACGTTATAGACGTATAGAATGTTCCCATCGAGATGTAGGGTCCGACATGACAGGAATGTTGTAAAATATTACATCCGAGTTGTTAGGTTGCTTTAGGTTTGGATATACATCGTTATAGACGTATAGAATGTCCCCTTCGAGAAGCAGGCGACGACACGCCAGAATGTTGTAAAACATTACATCCGATATGTTAGGTTGCCTTAGGCTAGTATATATAACGTGATAGACGTATATAATGTTCCCACCGAGAAGTAGGGACCGAAATGCCAGGAATGTTGTAAAATATTACATCCGAGATGTTAGGTTGCCTTAGGCTAGGACATATATCGTTATAGACGTATACAGTGTTCCCACCGAGAAGTAGGGACCGACGCGTCAGGAATGTTATAATATATTACATCCCAGATGTTAGGTTGCGTTAGCTTAAGATATACAACGTTATAGACGTATATAATGTCCCCTTCGAGAAGCCGGCGACGACACGCCAGAATGTTGTAAAATATTACATTCGACATGTTAGGTTGCCTTAGGCTAGGATATACAACGTTATAGACGTATAGAATGTTCCCACCGAGAAATTGGGGCCGACGGGTCAGGAATGTTGTAAAATATTACACCCGAGATGTTAGGTTCCCTTAGGTTAGGATATACAACGTTATAGACGTATAGAAAGTTCCCAGCGAGATGTAGGGACCGACATGCCAGGAATTTTGTAAAATATTACATCCCAGAAGTTAGGTTGCTTTGGGTTAGGATATACAACGTTATAGACGTATATAATGTCCCCATCGAGAAGCAGGCGACGACACGCCAGAATGTTGTAAAATATTACATCCGAGTTGTTAGGTTGCTTTAGGTTTGGATATACATCGTTATAGACGTATATAATATTCCCACGGAGAAATAGGGGCCGACGCGTCAGGAATGTTGTAAAATATTACACCCGAGATGTTAGGTTCCCTTATGTTAGCATATACAACGTTATAGACGTATATAATGTTCCCACCGAGAAGTAGGGACCGACATGCCAGGAATGTTGTAAAATATTACATACGAGATGTTAGGTTGCTTTGGGTTAGGATATACAACGTTATCGACATATATAATGTCCCCATCGAAAAGCAGGCGACGACACGCCAGAATGTTGTAAAATATTACACCCGAGATGTTAGGTTCCCTTAGGTTAGGATATACAACGTTATAGACGTATCTAATGTCCCCATCGAGAAGCAGGCGACGACACGCCAGAATGTTGTGAAATGTTACATCCGATATGTTAGGTTGCCTTGGGCTAGGATATATAACGTGATAGACGTATATAATGTTCCCACCGAGAAATAGGGGCCGACGCGTCAGGAATGTTGTAAAATATGACATCCCAGATGTTAGGTTGGGTTAGGTTAAGATATACAACGTTATAGACGTATATAATGTCCCCTTCGAGAAGCAGGCGACGACACGCCAGAATGTTGTAAAATATTACATTCGACATGTTAGGTTGCCTTAGGCTAGGATATACAACGTTATAGACGTATAGAATGTTCCCACCGAGAAATTGGGGCCGACGGGTCAGGAATGTTGTAAAATATTACACGCGAGATGTTAGGTTCCCTTAGGTTAGGATATACAACGTTATAGACGTATAGAAAGTTCCCAGCGAGATGTAGGGATCGACATGCCAGGAATGTTGTAAAATATTACATCCCAGAAGTTAGGTTGCTTTGGGTTAGGATATTCAACGTTATAGACGTATATAATGTCCCCATCGAGAAGCAGGCGACGACACGACAGGAATGTTGTAAAATATTACATCCGAGATGTTAGGTTGCCTTAGGCCAGGATATACAACGTTATAGACGTATAGAATGTTCCCATCGAGATGTAGGGTCCGACATGACAGGAATGTTGTAAAATATTACATCCGAGTTGTTAGGTTGCTTTAGGTTTGGATATACATCGTTATAGACGTATAGAATGTCCCCTTCGAGAAGCAGGCGACGACACGCCAGAATGTTGTAAAATATTACATTCGACATGTTAGGTTGCCTTAGGCTAGGATATACAACGTTATAGACGTATAGAATGTTCCCACCGAGAAATTGGGGCCGACGGGTCAGGAATGTTGTAAAATATTACACCCGAGATGTTAGGTTCCCTTAGGTTAGGATATACAACGTTATAGACGTATAGAAAGTTCCCAGCGAGATGTAGGGACCGACATGCCAGGAATGTTGTAAAATATTACATCCCAGAAGTTAGGTTGCTTTGGGTTAGGATATACAACGTTATAGACGTATATAATGTCCCCATCGAGAAGCAGGCGACGACACGCCAGAATGTTGTAAAATATTACATCCGAGTTGTTAGGTTACTTTAGGTTTGGATATACATCGTTATAGACTTATATAATGTTCCCACCGAGACGTGGGGACCGACATGCCAGGAATGTTGTAAAATATTACATCCCAGAAGTTAGGTTTCTTTGGGTTACGATATACAACGTTATAGACGTATATAATGTCCCCTTCGAGAAGCAGGCGACGACACGCCAGAATGTTGTAAAATATTACATTCGACATGTTAGGTTGCCTTAGGCTAGGATATATAACGTTATAGACGTATATAATATTCCCACGGAGAAATAGGGGCCGACGCGTCAGGAATGTTGTAAAATATTACACCCGAGATGTTAGGTTCCCTTATGTTAGCATATACAACGTTATAGACGTATATAATGTTCCCACCGAGAAGTAGGGACCGACATGCCAGGAATGTTGTAAAATATTACATACGAGATGTTAGGTTGCTTTGGGTTAGGATATACAACGTTATCGACATATATAATGTCCCCATCGAAAAGCAGGCGACGACACGCCAGAATGTTGTAAAATATTACACCCGAGATGTTAGGTTCCCTTAGGTTAGGATATACAACGTTATAGACGTATCTAATGTCCCCATCGAGAAGCAGGCGACGACACGCCAGAATGTTGTGAAATGTTACATCCGATATGTTAGGTTGCCTTGGGCTAGGATATATAACGTGATAGACGTATATAATGTTCCCACCGAGAAATAGGGGCCGTCGCGTCAGGAATGTTGTAAAATATGACATCCCAGATGTTAGGTTGGGTTAGGTTAAGATATACAACGTTATAGACGTATATAATGTCCCCTTCGAGAAGCAGGCGACGACACGCCAGAATGTTGTAAAATATTACATTCGACATGTTAGGTTGCCTTAGGCTAGGATATACAACGTTATAGACGTATAGAATGTTCCCACCGAGAAATTGGGGCCGACGGGTCGGGAATGTTGTAAAATATTACACGCGAGATGTTAGGTTCCCTTAGGTTAGGATATACAACGTTATAGACGTATAGAAAGTTCCCAGCGAGATGTAGGGACCGACATGCCAGGAATGTTGTAAAATATTACATCCCAGAAGTTAGGTTGCTTTGGGTTAGGATATACAACGTTATAGACGTATATAATGTCCCCATCGAGAAGCAGGCGACGACACGACAGGAATGTTGTAAAATATTACATCCGAGATGCTAGGTTGCCTTAGGCCAGGATATACAACGTTATAGACGTATAGAATGTTCCCATCGAGATGTAGGGTCCGACATGACAGGAATGTTGTAAAATATTACATCCGAGTTGTTAGGTTGCTTTAGGTTTGGATATACATCGTTATAGACGTATAGAATGTCCCCTTCGAGAAGCAGGCGACGACACGCCAGAATGTTGTAAAACATTACATCCGATATGTTAGGTTGCCTTAGGCTAGGATATATAACGTGATAGACGTATATAATGTTCCCACCGAGAAGTAGGGACCGAAATGCCAGGAATGTTGTAAAATATTACATCCGAGATGTTAGGTTGCCTTAGGCTAGGACATATATCGTTATAGACGTATACAGTGTTCCCACCGAGAAGTAGGGACCGACGCGTCAGGAATGTTATAATATATTACATCCCAGATGTTAGGTTGCGTTAGCTTAAGATATACAACGTTATAGACGTATATAATGTCCCCTTCGAGAAGCAGGCGACGACACGCCAGAATGTTGTAAAATATTACATTCGACGTTAGGTTGCCTTAGGCTAGGATATACAACGTTATAGACGTATAGAATGTTCCCACCGAGAAATTGGGGCCGACGGGTCAGGAATGTTGTAAAATATTACACCCGAGATGTTAGGTTCCCTTAGGTTAGGATATACAACGTTATAGACGTATAGAAAGTTCCCAGCGAGATGTAGGGACCGACATGCCAGGAATTTTGTAAAATATTACATCCCAGAAGTTAGGTTGCTTTGGGTTAGGATATACAACGTTATAGACGTATATAATGTCCCCATCGAGAAGCAGGCGACGACACGCCAGAATGTTGTAAAATATTACATCCGAGTTGTTAGGTTGCTTTAGGTTTGGATATACATCGTTATAGACGTATATAATATTCCCACGGAGAAATAGGGGCCGACGCGTCAGGAATGTTGTAAAATATTACACCCGAGATGTTAGGTTCCCTTATGTTAGCATATACAACGTTATAGACGTATATAATGTTCCCACCGAGAAGTAGGGACCGACATGCCAGGAATGTTGTAAAATATTACATACGAGATGTTAGGTTGCTTTGGGTTAGGATATACAACGTTATCGACATATATAATGTCCCCATCGAAAAGCAGGCGACGACACGCCAGAATGTTGTAAAATATTACACCCGAGATGTTAGGTTCCCTTAGGTTAGGATATACAACGTTATAGACGTATCTAATGTCCCCATCGAGAAGCAGGCGACGACACGCCAGAATGTTGTGAAATGTTACATCCGATATGTTAGGTTGCCTTGGGCTAGGATATATAACGTGATAGACGTATATAATGTTCCCACCGAGAAATAGGGGCCGACGCGTCAGGAATGTTGTAAAATATGACATCCCAGATGTTAGGTTGGGTTAGGTTAAGATATACAACGTTATAGACGTATATAATGTCCCCTTCGAGAAGCAGGCGACGACACGCCAGAATGTTGTAAAATATTACATTCGACATGTTAGGTTGCCTTAGGCTAGGATATACAACGTTATAGACGTATAGAATGTTCCCACCGAGAAATTGGGGCCGACGGGTCAGGAATGTTGTAAAATATTACACGCGAGATGTTAGGTTCCCTTAGGTTAGGATATACAACGTTATAGACGTATAGAAAGTTCCCAGCGAGATGTAGGGATCGACATGCCAGGAATGTTGTAAAATATTACATCCCAGATGTTAGGTTGCTTTGGGTTAGGATATACAACGTTATAGACGTATATAATGTCCCCATCGAGAAGCAGGCGACGACACGACAGGAATGTTGTAAAATATTACATCCGAGATGTTAGGTTGCCTTAGGCCAGGATATACAACGTTATAGACGTATAGAATGTTCCCATCGAGATGTAGGGTCCGACATGACAGGAATGTTGTAAAATATTACATCCGAGTTGTTAGGTTGCTTTAGGTTTGGATATACATCGTTATAGACGTATAGAATGTCCCCTTCGAGAAGCAGGCGACGACACGCCAGAATGTTGTAAAATATTACATTCGACATGTTAGGTTGCCTTAGGCTAGGATATACAACGTTATAGACGTATAGAATGTTCCCACCGAGAAATTGGGGCCGACGGGTCAGGAATGTTGTAAAATATTACACCCGAGATGTTAGGTTCCCTTAGGTTAGGATATACAACGTTATAGACGTATAGAAAGTTCCCAGCGAGATGTAGGGACCGACATGCCAGGAATGTTGTAAAATATTACATCCCAGAAGTTAGGTTGCTTTGGGTTAGGATATACAACGTTATAGACGTATATAATGTCCCCATCGAGAAGCAGGCGACGACACGCCAGGAATGTTGTAAAATATTACATCCGAGATGTTAGGTTGCCTTAGGCCAGGATATACAACGTTATAGACGTATAGAATGTTCCCATCGAGATGTAGGGTCCGACATGACAGGAATGTTGTAAAATATTACATCCGAGTTGTTAGGTTGTTTTAGGTTTGGATATACATCGTTATAGACGTATAGAATGTCCCCTTCGAGAAGCAGGCGACGACACGCCAGAATGTTGTAAAACATTACATCCGATATGTTAGGTTGCCTTAGGCTAGTATATATAACGTGATAGACGTATATAATGTTCCCACCGAGAAGTAGGGACCGAAATGCCAGGAATGTTGTAAAATATTACATCCGAGATGTTAGGTTGCCTTAGGCTAGGACATATATCGTTATAGACGTATACAGTGTTCCCACCGAGAAGTAGGGACCGACGCGTCAGGAATGTTATAATATATTACATCCCAGATGTTAGGTTGCGTTAGCTTAAGATATACAACGTTATAGACGTATATAATGTCCCCTTCGAGAAGCAGGCGACGACACGCCAGAATGTTGTAAAATATTACATTCGACATGTTAGGTTGCCTTAGGCTAGGATATACAACGTTATAGACGTATAGAATGTTCCCACCGAGAAATTGGGGCCGACGGGTCAGGAATGTTGTAAAATATTACACCCGAGATGTTAGGTTCCCTTAGGTTAGGATATACAACGTTATAGACGTATAGAAAGTTCCCAGCGAGATGTAGGGACCGACATGCCAGGAATTTTGTAAAATATTACATCCCAGAAGTTAGGTTGCTTTGGGTTAGGATATACAACGTTATAGACGTATATAATGTCCCCATCGAGAAGCAGGCGACGACACGCCAGAATGTTGTAAAATATTACATCCGAGTTGTTAGGTTACTTTAGGTTTGGATATACATCGTTATAGACTTATATAATGTTCCCACCGAGACGTGGGGACCGACATGCCAGGAATGTTGTAAAATATTACATCCCAGAAGTTAGGTTTCTTTGGGTTACGATATACAACGTTATAGACGTATATAATGTCCCCTTCGAGAAGCAGGCGACGACACGCCAGAATGTTGTAAAATATTACATTCGACATGTTAGGTTGCCTTAGGCTAGGATATATAACGTTATAGACGTATATAATATTCCCACGGAGAAATAGGGGCCGACGCGTCAGGAATGTTGTAAAATATTACACCCGAGATGTTAGGTTCCCTTATGTTAGCATATACAACGTTATAGACGTATATAATGTTCCCACCGAGAAGTAGGGACCGACATGCCAGGAATGTTGTAAAATATTACATACGAGATGTTAGGTTGCTTTGGGTTAGGATATACAACGTTATCGACATATATAATGTCCCCATCGAAAAGCAGGCGACGACACGCCAGAATGTTGTAAAATATTACACCCGAGATGTTAGGTTCCCTTAGGTTAGGATATACAACGTTATAGACGTATCTAATGTCCCCATCGAGAAGCAGGCGACGACACGCCAGAATGTTGTGAAATGTTACATCCGATATGTTAGGTTGCCTTGGGCTAGGATATATAACGTGATAGACGTATATAATGTTCCCACCGAGAAATAGGGGCCGTCGCGTCAGGAATGTTGTAAAATATGACATCCCAGATGTTAGGTTGGGTTAGGTTAAGATATACAACGTTATAGACGTATATAATGTCCCCTTCGAGAAGCAGGCGACGACACGCCAGAATGTTGTAAAATATTACATTCGACATGTTAGGTTGCCTTAGGCTAGGATATACAACGTTATAGACGTATAGAATGTTCCCACCGAGAAATTGGGGCCGACGGGTCAGGAATGTTGTAAAATATTACACGCGAGATGTTAGGTTCCCTTAGGTTAGGATATACAACGTTATAGACGTGTAGAAAGTTCCCAGCGAGATGTAGGGACCGACATGCCAGGAATGTTGTAAAATATTACATCCCAGAAGTTAGGTTGCTTTGGGTTAGGATATACAACGTTATAGACGTATATAATGTCCCCATCGAGAAGCAGGCGACGACACGACAGGAATGTTGTAAAATATTACATCCGAGATGTTAGGTTGCCTTAGGCCAGGATATACAACGTTATAGACGTATAGAATGTTCCCATCGAGATGTAGGGTCCGACATGACAGGAATGTTGTAAAATATTACATCCGAGTTGTTAGGTTGCTTTAGGTTTGGATATACATCGTTATAGACGTATAGAATGTCCCCTTCGAGAAGCAGGCGACGACACGCCAGAATGTTGTAAAATATTACATTCGACATGTTAGGTTGCCTTAGGCTAGGATATACAACGTTATAGACGTATAGAATGTTCCCACCGAGAAATTGGGGCCGACGGGTCAGGAATGTTGTAAAATATTACACCCGAGATGTTAGGTTCCCTTAGGTTAGGATATACAACGTTATAGACGTATAGAAAGTTCCCAGCGAGATGTAGGGACCGACATGCCAGGAATGTTGTAAAATATTACATCCCAGAAGTTAGGTTGCTTTGGGTTAGGATATACAACGTTATAGACGTATATAATGTCCCCATCGAGAAGCAGGCGACGACACGCCAGGAATGTTGTAAAATATTACATCCGAGATGTTAGGTTGCCTTAGGCCAGGATATACAACGTTATAGACGTATAGAATGTTCCCATCGAGATGTAGGGTCCGACATGACAGGAATGTTGTAAAATATTACATCCGAGTTGTTAGGTTGCTTTAGGTTTGGATATACATCGTTATAGACGTATAGAATGTCCCCTTCGAGAAGCAGGCGACGACAGGCCAGAATGTTGTAAAACATTACATCCGATATGTTAGGTTGCCTTAGGCTAGGATATATAACGTGATAGACGTATATAATGTTCCCACCGAGAAGTAGGGACCGACATGCCAGGAATGTTGTAAAATATTACATACGAGATGTTAGGTTGCTTTGGGTTAGGATATACAACGTTATCGACATATATAATGTCCCCATCGAAAAGCAGGCGACGACACGCCAGAATGTTGTAAAATATTACACCCGAGATGTTAGGTTCCCTTAGGTTAGGATATACAACGTTATAGACGTATCTAATGTCCCCATCGAGAAGCAGGCGACGACACGCCAGAATGTTGTGAAATGTTACATCCGATATGTTAGGTTGCCTTGGGCTAGGATATATAACGTGATAGACGTATATAATGTTCCCACCGAGAAATAGGGGCCGACGCGTCAGGAATGTTGTAAAATATGACATCCCAGATGTTAGGTTGGGTTAGGTTAAGATATACAACGTTATAGACGTATATAATGTCCCCTTCGAGAAGCAGGCGACGACACGCCAGAATGTTGTAAAATATTACATTCGACATGTTAGGTTGCCTTAGGCTAGGATATACAACGTTATAGACGTATAGAATGTTCCCACCGAGAAATTGGGGCCGACGGGTCAGGAATGTTGTAAAATATTACACGCGAGATGTTAGGTTCCCTTAGGTTAGGATATACAACGTTATAGACGTATAGAAAGTTCCCAGCGAGATGTAGGGATCGACATGCCAGGAATGTTGTAAAATATTACATCCCAGAAGTTAGGTTGCTTTGGGTTAGGATATACAACGTTATAGACGTATATAATGTCCCCATCGAGAAGCAGGCGACGACACGACAGGAATGTTGTAAAATATTACATCCGAGATGTTAGGTTGCCTTAGGCCAGGATATACAACGTTATAGACGTATAGAATGTTCCCATCGAGATGTAGGGTCCGACATGACAGGAATGTTGTAAAATATTACATCCGAGTTGTTAGGTTGCTTTAGGTTTGGATATACATCGTTATAGACGTATAGAATGTCCCCTTCGAGAAGCAGGCGACGACACGCCAGAATGTTGTAAAATATTACATTCGACATGTTAGGTTGCCTTAGGCTAGGATATACAACGTTATAGACGTATAGAATGTTCCCACCGAGAAATTGGGGCCGACGGGTCAGGAATGTTGTAAAATATTACACCCGAGATGTTAGGTTCCCTTAGGTTAGGATATACAACGTTATAGACGTATAGAAAGTTCCCAGCGAGATGTAGGGACCGACATGCCAGGAATGTTGTAAAATATTACATCCCAGAAGTTAGGTTGCTTTGGGTTAGGATATACAACGTTATAGACGTATATAATGTCCCCATCGAGAAGCAGGCGACGACACGCCAGGAATGTTGTAAAATATTACATCCGAGATGTTAGGTTGCCTTAGGCCAGGATATACAACGTTATAGACGTATAGAATGTTCCCATCGAGATGTAGGGTCCGACATGACAGGAATGTTGTAAAATATTACATCCGAGTTGTTAGGTTGTTTTAGGTTTGGATATACATCGTTATAGACGTATAGAATGTCCCCTTCGAGAAGCAGGCGACGACACGCCAGAATGTTGTAAAACATTACATCCGATATGTTAGGTTGCCTTAGGCTAGGATATATAACGTGATAGACGTATATAATGTTCCCACCGAGAAGTAGGGACCGAAATGCCAGGAATGTTGTAAAATATTACATCCGAGATGTTAGGTAGCCTTAGGCTAGGACATATATCGTTATAGACGTATACAGTGTTCCCACCGAGAAGTAGGGACCGACGCGTCAGGAATGTTATAATATATTACATCCCAGATGTTAGGTTGCGTTAGCTTAAGATATACAACGTTATAGACGTATATAATGTCCCCTTCGAGAAGCAGGCGACGACACGCCAGAATGTTGTAAAATATTACATTCGACATGTTAGGTTGCCTTAGGCTAGGATATACAACGTTATAGACGTATAGAATGTTCCCACCGAGAAATTGGGGCCGACGGGTCAGGAATGTTGTAAAATATTACACCCGAGATGTTAGGTTCCCTTAGGTTAGGATATACAACGTTATAGACGTATAGAAAGTTCCCAGCGAGATGTAGGGACCGACATGCCAGGAATTTTGTAAAATATTACATCCCAGAAGTTAGGTTGCTTTGGGTTAGGATATACAACGTTATAGACGTATATAATGTCCCCATCGAGAAGCAGGCGACGACACGCCAGAATGTTGTAAAATATTACATCCGAGTTGTTAGGTTACTTTAGGTTTGGATATACATCGTTATAGACTTATATAATGTTCCCACCGAGACGTGGGGACCGACATGCCAGGAATGTTGTAAAATATTACATCCCAGAAGTTAGGTTTCTTTGGGTTACGATATACAACGTTATAGACGTATATAATGTCCCCTTCGAGAAGCAGGCGACGACACGCCAGAATGTTGTAAAATATTACATTCGACATGTTAGGTTGCCTTAGGCTAGGATATATAACGTTATAGACGTATATAATATTCCCACGGAGAAATAGGGGCCGACGCGTCAGGAATGTTGTAAAATATTACACCCGAGATGTTAGGTTCCCTTATGTTAGCATATACAACGTTATAGACGTATATAATGTTCCCACCGAGAAGTAGGGACCGACATGCCAGGAATGTTGTAAAATATTACATACGAGATGTTAGGTTGCTTTGGGTTAGGATATACAACGTTATCGACATATATAATGTCCCCATCGAAAAGCAGGCGACGACACGCCAGAATGTTGTAAAATATTACACCCGAGATGTTAGGTTCCCTTAGGTTAGGATATACAACGTTATAGACGTATATAATGTCCCCTTCGAGAAGCAGGCGACGACACGCCAGAATGTTGTAAAATATTACATTCGACATGTTAGGTTGCCTTAGGCTAGGATATACAACGTTATAGACGTATAGAATGTTCCCACCGAGAAATTGGGGCCGACGGGTCAGGAATGTTGTAAAATATTACACGCGAGATGTTAGGTTCCCTTAGGTTAGGATATACAACGTTATAGACGTGTAGAAAGTTCCCAGCGAGATGTAGGGACCGACATGCCAGGAATGTTGTAAAATATTACATCCCAGAAGTTAGGTTGCTTTGGGTTAGGATATACAACGTTATAGACGTATATAATGTCCCCATCGAGAAGCAGGCGACGACACGACAGGAATGTTGTAAAATATTACATCCGAGATGTTAGGTTGCCTTAGGCCAGGATATACAACGTTATAGACGTATAGAATGTTCCCATCGAGATGTAGGGTCCGACATGACAGGAATGTTGTAAAATATTACATCCGAGTTGTTAGGTTGCTTTAGGTTTGGATATACATCGTTATAGACGTATAGAATGTCCCCTTCGAGAAGCAGGCGACGACACGCCAGAATGTTGTAAAATATTACATTCGACATGTTAGGTTGCCTTAGGCTAGGATATACAACGTTATAGACGTATAGAATGTTCCCACCGAGAAATTGGGGCCGACGGGTCAGGAATGTTGTAAAATATTACACCCGAGATGTTAGGTTCCCTTAGGTTAGGATATACAACGTTATAGACGTATAGAAAGTTCCCAGCGAGATGTAGGGACCGACATGCCAGGAATGTTGTAAAATATTACATCCCAGAAGTTAGGTTGCTTTGGGTTAGGATATACAACGTTATAGACGTATATAATGTCCCCATCGAGAAGCAGGCGACGACACGCCAGGAATGTTGTAAAATATTACATCCGAGATGTTAGGTTGCCTTAGGCCAGGATATACAACGTTATAGACGTATAGAATGTTCCCATCGAGATGTAGGGTCCGACATGACAGGAATGTTGTAAAATATTACATCCGAGTTGTTAGGTTGTTTTAGGTTTGGATATACATCGTTATAGACGTATAGAATGTCCCCTTCGAGAAGCAGGCGACGACACGCCAGAATGTTGTAAAACATTACATCCGATATGTTAGGTTGCCTTAGGCTAGGATATATAACGTGATAGACGTATATAATGTTCCCACCGAGAAGTAGGGACCGAAATGCCAGGAATGTTGTAAAATATTACATCCGAGATGTTAGGTTGCCTTAGGCTAGGACATATATCGTTATAGACGTATACAGTGTTCCCACCGAGAAGTAGGGACCGACGCGTCAGGAATGTTATAATATATTACATCCCAGATGTTAGGTTGCGTTAGCTTAAGATATACAACGTTATAGACGTATATAATGTCCCCTTCGAGAAGCAGGCGACGACACGCCAGAATGTTGTAAAATATTACATTCGACATGTTAGGTTGCCTTAGGCTAGGATATACAACGTTATAGACGTATAGAATGTTCCCACCGAGAAATTGGGGCCGACGGGTCAGGAATGTTGTAAAATATTACACCCGAGATGTTAGGTTCCCTTAGGTTAGGATATACAACGTTATAGACGTATAGAAAGTTCCCAGCGAGATGTAGGGACCGACATGCCAGGAATTTTGTAAAATATTACATCCCAGAAGTTAGGTTGCTTTGGGTTAGGATATACAACGTTATAGACGTATATAATGTCCCCATCGAGAAGCAGGCGACGACACGCCAGAATGTTGTAAAATATTACATCCGAGTTGTTAGGTTACTTTAGGTTTGGATATACATCGTTATAGACTTATATAATGTTCCCACCGAGACGTGGGGACCGACATGCCAGGAATGTTGTAAAATATTACATCCCAGAAGTTAGGTTTCTTTGGGTTACGATATACAACGTTATAGACGTATATAATGTCCCCTTCGAGAAGCAGGCGACGACACGCCAGAATGTTGTAAAATATTACATTCGACATGTTAGGTTGCCTTAGGCTAGGATATATAACGTTATAGACGTATATAATATTCCCACGGAGAAATAGGGGCCGACGCGTCAGGAATGTTGTAAAATATTACACCCGAGATGTTAGGTTCCCTTATGTTAGCATATACAACGTTATAGACGTATATAATGTTCCCACCGAGAAGTAGGGACCGACATGCCAGGAATGTTGTAAAATATTACATACGAGATGTTAGGTTGCTTTGGGTTAGGATATACAACGTTATCGACATATATAATGTCCCCATCGAAAAGCAGGCGACGACACGCCAGAATGTTGTAAAATATTACACCCGAGATGTTAGGTTCCCTTAGGTTAGGATATACAACGTTATAGACGTATCTAATGTCCCCATCGAGAAGCAGGCGACGACACGCCAGAATGTTGTGAAATGTTACATCCGATATGTTAGGTTGCCTTGGGCTAGGATATATAACGTGATAGACGTATATAATGTTCCCACCGAGAAATAGGGGCCGACGCGTCAGGAATGTTGTAAAATATGACATCCCAGATGTTAGGTTGGGTTAGGTTAAGATATACAACGTTATAGACGTATATAATGTCCCCTTCGAGAAGCAGGCGACGACACGCCAGAATGTTGTAAAATATTACATTCGACATGTTAGGTTGCCTTAGGCTAGGATATACAACGTTATAGACGTATAGAATGTTCCCACCGAGAAATTGGGGCCGACGGGTCAGGAATGTTGTAAAATATTACACGCGAGATGTTAGGTTCCCTTAGGTTAGGATATACAACGTTATAGACGTGTAGAAAGTTCCCAGCGAGATGTAGGGACCGACATGCCAGGAATGTTGTAAAATATTACATCCCAGAAGTTAGGTTGCTTTGGGTTAGGATATACAACGTTATAGACGTATATAATGTCCCCATCGAGAAGCAGGCGACGACACGACAGGAATGTTGTAAAATATTACATCCGAGATGATAGGTTGCCTTAGGCCAGGATATACAACGTTATAGACGTATAGAATGTTCCCATCGAGATGTAGGGTCCGACATGACAGGAATGTTGTAAAATATTACATCCGAGTTGTTAGGTTGCTTTAGGTTTGGATATACATCGTTATAGACGTATAGAATGTCCCCTTCGAGAAGCAGGCGACGACACGCCAGAATGTTGTAAAATATTACATTCGACATGTTAGGTTGCCTTAGGCTAGGATATACAACGTTATAGACGTATAGAATGTTCCCACCGAGAAATTGGGGCCGACGGGTCAGGAATGTTGTAAAATATTACACCCGAGATGTTAGGTTCCCTTAGGTTAGGATATACAACGTTATAGACGTATAGAAAGTTCCCAGCGAGATGTAGGGACCGACATGCCAGGAATGTTGTAAAATATTACATCCCAGAAGTTAGGTTGCTTTGGGTTAGGATATACAACGTTATAGACGTATATAATGTCCCCATCGAGAAGCAGGCGACGACACGCCAGGAATGTTGTAAAATATTACATCCGAGATGTTAGGTTGCCTTAGGCCAGGATATACAACGTTATAGACGTATAGAATGTTCCCATCGAGATGTAGGGTCCGACATGACAGGAATGTTGTAAAATATTACATCCGAGTTGTTAGGTTGCTTTAGGTTTGGATATACATAGTTATAGACGTATAGAATGTCCCCTTCGAGAAGCAGGCGACGACAGGCCAGAATGTTGTAAAACATTACATCCGATATGTTAGGTTGCCTTAGGCTAGGATATATAACGTGATAGACGTATATAATGTTCCCACCGAGAAGTAGGGACCGACATGCCAGGAATGTTGTAAAATATTACATACGAGATGTTAGGTTGCTTTGGGTTAGGATATACAACGTTATCGACATATATAATGTCCCCATCGAAAAGCAGGCGACGACACGCCAGAATGTTGTAAAATATTACACCCGAGATGTTAGGTTCCCTTAGGTTAGGATATACAACGTTATAGACGTATCTAATGTCCCCATCGAGAAGCAGGCGACGACACGCCAGAATGTTGTGAAATGTTACATCCGATATGTTAGGTTGCCTTGGGCTAGGATATATAACGTGATAGACGTATATAATGTTCCCACCGAGAAATAGGGGCCGACGCGTCAGGAATGTTGTAAAATATGACATCCCAGATGTTAGGTTGGGTTAGGTTAAGATATACAACGTTATAGACGTATATAATGTCCCCTTCGAGAAGCAGGCGACGACACGCCAGAATGTTGTAAAATATTACATTCGACATGTTAGGTTGCCTTAGGCTAGGATATACAACGTTATAGACGTATAGAATGTTCCCACCGAGAAATTGGGGCCGACGGGTCAGGAATGTTGTAAAATATTACACGCGAGATGTTAGGTTCCCTTAGGTTAGGATATACAACGTTATAGACGTATAGAAAGTTCCCAGCGAGATGTAGGGATCGACATGCCAGGAATGTTGTAAAATATTACATCCCAGAAGTTAGGTTGCTTTGGGTTAGGATATACAACGTTATAGACGTATATAATGTCCCCATCGAGAAGCAGGCGACGACACGACAGGAATGTTGTAAAATATTACATCCGAGATG
Source organism: Xylocopa violacea (assembly GCA_963969225.1). NCBI lineage: Eukaryota > Metazoa > Arthropoda > Insecta > Hymenoptera > Apidae > Xylocopa > Xylocopa violacea. The sequence continues at coordinate 2,939,360 of CAXAJV010000097.1, read as the reverse complement.
TTAGGTTGCCTTAGGCCAGGATATACAACGTTATAGACGTATAGAATGTTCCCATCGAGATGTAGGGTCCGACATGACAGGAATGTTGTAAAATATTACATCCGAGTTGTTAGGTTGCTTTAGGTTTGGATATACATCGTTATAGACGTATAGAATGTCCCCTTCGAGAAGCAGGCGACGACACGCCAGAATGTTGTAAAATATTACATTCGACATGTTAGGTTGCCTTAGGCTAGGATATACAACGTTATAGACGTATAGAATGTTCCCACCGAGAAATTGGGGCCGACGGGTCAGGAATGTTGTAAAATATTACACCCGAGATGTTAGGTTCCCTTAGGTTAGGATATACAACGTTATAGACGTATAGAAAGTTCCCAGCGAGATGTAGGGACCGACATGCCAGGAATGTTCTAAAATATTACATCCGAGATGTTAGGTTGCCTTAGGCTAGGACATATATCGTTATAGACGTATACAGTGTTCCCACCGAGAAGTAGGGACCGACGCGTCAGGAATGTTATAATATATTACATCCCAGATGTTAGGTTGCGTTAGCTTAAGATATACAACGTTATAGACGTATATAATGTCCCCTTCGAGAAGCAGGCGACGACACGCCAGAATGTTGTAAAATATTACATTCGACATGTTAGGTTGCCTTAGGCTAGGATATACAACGTTATAGACGTATAGAATGTTCCCACCGAGAAATTGGGGCCGACGGGTCAGGAATGTTGTAAAATATTACACCCGAGATGTTAGGTTCCCTTAGGTTAGGATATACAACGTTATAGACGTATAGAAAGTTCCCAGCGAGATGTAGGGACCGACATGCCAGGAATTTTGTAAAATATTACATCCCAGAAGTTAGGTTGCTTTGGGTTAGGATATACAACGTTATAGACGTATATAATGTCCCCATCGAGAAGCAGGCGACGACACGCCAGAATGTTGTAAAATATTACATCCGAGTTGTTAGGTTACTTTAGGTTTGGATATACATCGTTATAGACTTATATAATATTCCCACCGAGACGTGGGGACCGACATGCCAGGAATGTTGTAAAATATTACATCCCAGAAGTTAGGTTTCTTTGGGTTACGATATACAACGTTATAGACGTATATAATGTCCCCTTCGAGAAGCAGGCGACGACACGCCAGAATGTTGTAAAATATTACATTCGACATGTTAGGTTGCCTTAGGCTAGGATATATAACGTTATAGACGTATATAATATTCCCACGGAGAAATAGGGGCCGACGCGTCAGGAATGTTGTAAAATATTACACCCGAGATGTTAGGTTCCCTTATGTTAGCATATACAACGTTATAGACGTATATAATGTTCCCACCGAGAAGTAGGGACCGACATGCCAGGAATGTTGTAAAATATTACATACGAGATGTTAGGTTGCTTTGGGTTAGGATATACAACGTTATCGACATATATAATGTCCCCATCGAAAAGCAGGCGACGACACGCCAGAATGTTGTAAAATATTACACCCGAGATGTTAGGTTCCCTTAGGTTAGGATATACAACGTTATAGACGTATCTAATGTCCCCATCGAGAAGCAGGCGACGACACGCCAGAATGTTGTGAAATGTTACATCCGATATGTTAGGTTGCCTTGGGCTAGGATATATAACGTGATAGACGTATATAATGTTCCCACCGAGAAATAGGGGCCGACGCGTCAGGAATGTTGTAAAATATGACATCCCAGATGTTAGGTTGGGTTAGGTTAAGATATACAACGTTATAGACGTATATAATGTCCCCTTCGAGAAGCAGGCGACGACACGCCAGAATGTTGTAAAATATTACATTCGACATGTTAGGTTGCCTTAGGCTAGGATATACAACGTTATAGACGTATAGAATGTTCCCACCGAGAAATTGGGGCCGACGGGTCAGGAATGTTGTAAAATATTACACGCGAGATGTTAGGTTCCCTTAGGTTAGGATATACAACGTTATAGACGTGTAGAAAGTTCCCAGCGAGATGTAGGGACCGACATGCCAGGAATGTTGTAAAATATTACATCCCAGAAGTTAGGTTGCTTTGGGTTAGGATATACAACGTTATAGACGTATATAATGTCCCCATCGAGAAGCAGGCGACGACACGACAGGAATGTTGTAAAATATTACATCCGAGATGTTAGGTTGCCTTAGGCCAGGATATACAACGTTATAGACGTATAGAATGTTCCCATCGAGATGTAGGGTCCGACATGACAGGAATGTTGTAAAATATTACATCCGAGTTGTTAGGTTTCTTTGGGTTACGATATACAACGTTATAGACGTATATAATGTCCCCTTCGAGAAGCAGGCGACGACACGCCAGAATGTTGTAAAATATTACATTCGACATGTTAGGTTGCCTTAGGCTAGGATATATAACGTTATAGACGTATATAATATTCCCACGGAGAAATAGGGGCCGACGCGTCAGGAATGTTGTAAAATATTACACCCGAGATGTTAGGTTCCCTTATGTTAGCATATACAACGTTATAGACGTATATAATGTTCCCACCGAGAAGTAGGGACCGACATGCCAGGAATGTTGTAAAATATTACATACGAGATGTTAGGTTGCTTTGGGTTAGGATATACAACGTTATCGACATATATAATGTCCCCATCGAAAAGCAGGCGACGACACGCCAGAATGTTGTAAAATATTACACCCGAGATGTTAGGTTCCCTTAGGTTAGGATATACAACGTTATAGACGTATCTAATGTCCCCATCGAGAAGCAGGCGACGACACGCCAGAATGTTGTGAAATGTTACATCCGATATGTTAGGTTGCCTTGGGCTAGGATATATAACGTGATAGACGTATATAATGTTCCCACCGAGAAATAGGGGCCGACGCGTCAGGAATGTTGTAAAATATGACATCCCAGATGTTAGGTTGGGTTAGGTTAAGATATACAACGTTATAGACGTATATAATGTCCCCTTCGAGAAGCAGGCGACGACACGCCAGAATGTTGTAAAATATTACATTCGACATGTTAGGTTGCCTTAGGCTAGGATATACAACGTTATAGACGTATAGAATGTTCCCACCGAGAAATTGGGGCCGACGGGTCAGGAATGTTGTAAAATATTACACGCGAGATGTTAGGTTCCCTTAGGTTAGGATATACAACGTTATAGACGTGTAGAAAGTTCCCAGCGAGATGTAGGGACCGACATGCCAGGAATGTTGTAAAATATTACATCCCAGAAGTTAGGTTGCTTTGGGTTAGGATATACAACGTTATAGACGTATATAATGTCCCCATCGAGAAGCAGGCGACGACACGACAGGAATGTTGTAAAATATTACATCCGAGATGTTAGGTTGCCTTAGGCCAGGATATACAACGTTATAGACGTATAGAATGTTCCCATCGAGATGTAGGGTCCGACATGACAGGAATGTTGTAAAATATTACATCCGAGTTGTTAGGTTGCTTTAGGTTTGGATATACATCGTTATAGACGTATAGAATGTCCCCTTCGAGAAGCAGGCGACGACACGCCAGAATGTTGTAAAATATTACATTCGACATGTTAGGTTGCCTTAGGCTAGGATATACAACGTTATAGACGTATAGAATGTTCCCACCGAGAAATTGGGGCCGACGGGTCAGGAATGTTGTAAAATATTACACCCGAGATGTTAGGTTCCCTTAGGTTAGGATATACAACGTTATAGACGTATAGAAAGTTCCCAGCGAGATGTAGGGACCGACATGCCAGGAATGTTGTAAAATATTACATCCCAGAAGTTAGGTTGCTTTGGGTTAGGATATACAACGTTATAGACGTATATAATGTCCCCATCGAGAAGCAGGCGACGACACGCCAGGAATGTTGTAAAATATTACATCCGAGATGTTAGGTTGCCTTAGGCCAGGATATACAACGTTATAGACGTATAGAATGTTCCCATCGAGATGTAGGGTCCGACATGACAGGAATGTTGTAAAATATTACATCCGAGTTGTTAGGTTGCTTTAGGTTTGGATATACATAGTTATAGACGTATAGAATGTCCCCTTCGAGAAGCAGGCGACGACAGGCCAGAATGTTGTAAAACATTACATCCGATATGTTAGGTTGCCTTAGGCTAGGATATATAACGTGATAGACGTATATAATGTTCCCACCGAGAAGTAGGGACCGACATGCCAGGAATGTTGTAAAATATTACATACGAGATGTTAGGTTGCTTTGGGTTAGGATATACAACGTTATCGACATATATAATGTCCCCATCGAAAAGCAGGCGACGACACGCCAGAATGTTGTAAAATATTACACCCGAGATGTTAGGTTCCCTTAGGTTAGGATATACAACGTTATAGACGTATCTAATGTCCCCATCGAGAAGCAGGCGACGACACGCCAGAATGTTGTGAAATGTTACATCCGATATGTTAGGTTGCCTTGGGCTAGGATATATAACGTGATAGACGTATATAATGTTCCCACCGAGAAATAGGGGCCGACGCGTCAGGAATGTTGTAAAATATGACATCCCAGATGTTAGGTTGGGTTAGGTTAAGATATACAACGTTATAGACGTATATAATGTCCCCTTCGAGAAGCAGGCGACGACACGCCAGAATGTTGTAAAATATTACATTCGACATGTTAGGTTGCCTTAGGCTAGGATATACAACGTTATAGACGTATAGAATGTTCCCACCGAGAAATTGGGGCCGACGGGTCAGGAATGTTGTAAAATATTACACGCGAGATGTTAGGTTCCCTTAGGTTAGGATATACAACGTTATAGACGTATAGAAAGTTCCCAGCGAGATGTAGGGATCGACATGCCAGGAATGTTGTAAAATATTACATCCCAGAAGTTAGGTTGCTTTGGGTTAGGATATACAACGTTATAGACGTATATAATGTCCCCATCGAGAAGCAGGCGACGACACGACAGGAATGTTGTAAAATATTACATCCGAGATGTTAGGTTGCCTTAGGCCAGGATATACAACGTTATAGACGTATAGAATGTTCCCATCGAGATGTAGGGTCCGACATGACAGGAATGTTGTAAAATATTACATCCGAGTTGTTAGGTTGCTTTAGGTTTGGATATACATCGTTATAGACGTATAGAATGTCCCCTTCGAGAAGCAGGCGACGACACGCCAGAATGTTGTAAAATATTACATTCGACATGTTAGGTTGCCTTAGGCTAGGATATACAACGTTATAGACGTATAGAATGTTCCCACCGAGAAATTGGGGCCGACGGGTCAGGAATGTTGTAAAATATTACACCCGAGATGTTAGGTTCCCTTAGGTTAGGATATACAACGTTATAGACGTATAGAAAGTTCCCAGCGAGATGTAGGGACCGACATGCCAGGAATGTTCTAAAATATTACATCCGAGATGTTAGGTTGCCTTAGGCTAGGACATATATCGTTATAGACGTATACAGTGTTCCCACCGAGAAGTAGGGACCGACGCGTCAGGAATGTTATAATATATTACATCCCAGATGTTAGGTTGCGTTAGCTTAAGATATACACCGTTATAGACGTATATAATGTCCCCTTCGAGAAGCAGGCGACGACACGCCAGAATGTTGTAAAATATTACATTCGACATGTTAGGTTGCCTTAGGCTAGGATATACAACGTTATAGACGTATAGAATGTTCCCACCGAGAAATTGGGGCCGACGGGTCAGGAATGTTGTAAAATATTACACCCGAGATGTTAGGTTCCCTTAGGTTAGGATATACAACGTTATAGACGTATAGAAAGTTCCCAGCGAGATGTAGGGACCGACATGCCAGGAATTTTGTAAAATATTACATCCCAGAAGTTAGGTTGCTTTGGGTTAGGATATACAACGTTATAGACGTATATAATGTCCCCATCGAGAAGCAGGCGACGACACGCCAGAATGTTGTAAAATATTACATCCGAGTTGTTAGGTTACTTTAGGTTTGGATATACATCGTTATAGACTTATATAATATTCCCACCGAGACGTGGGGACCGACATGCCAGGAATGTTGTAAAATATTACATCCCAGAAGTTAGGTTTCTTTGGGTTACGATATACAACGTTATAGACGTATATAATGTCCCCTTCGAGAAGCAGGCGACGACACGCCAGAATGTTGTAAAATATTACATTCGACATGTTAGGTTGCCTTAGGCTAGGATATATAACGTTATAGACGTATATAATATTCCCACGGAGAAATAGGGGCCGACGCGTCAGGAATGTTGTAAAATATTACACCCGAGATGTTAGGTTCCCTTATGTTAGCATATACAACGTTATAGACGTATATAATGTTCCCACCGAGAAGTAGGGACCGACATGCCAGGAATGTTGTAAAATATTACATACGAGATGTTAGGTTGCTTTGGGTTAGGATATACAACGTTATCGACATATATAATGTCCCCATCGAAAAGCAGGCGACGACACGCCAGAATGTTGTAAAATATTACACCCGAGATGTTAGGTTCCCTTAGGTTAGGATATACAACGTTATAGACGTATCTAATGTCCCCATCGAGAAGCAGGCGACGACACGCCAGAATGTTGTGAAATGTTACATCCGATATGTTAGGTTGCCTTGGGCTAGGATATATAACGTGATAGACGTATATAATGTTCCCACCGAGAAATAGGGGCCGACGCGTCAGGAATGTTGTAAAATATGACATCCCAGATGTTAGGTTGGGTTAGGTTAAGATATACAACGTTATAGACGTATATAATGTCCCCTTCGAGAAGCAGGCGACGACACGCCAGAATGTTGTAAAATATTACATTCGACATGTTAGGTTGCCTTAGGCTAGGATATACAACGTTATAGACGTATAGAATGTTCCCACCGAGAAATTGGGGCCGACGGGTCAGGAATGTTGTAAAATATTACACGCGAGATGTTAGGTTCCCTTAGGTTAGGATATACAACGTTATAGACGTGTAGAAAGTTCCCAGCGAGATGTAGGGACCGACATGCCAGGAATGTTGTAAAATATTACATCCCAGAAGTTAGGTTGCTTTGGGTTAGGATATACAACGTTATAGACGTATATAATGTCCCCATCGAGAAGCAGGCGACGACACGACAGGAATGTTGTAAAATATTACATCCGAGATGTTAGGTTGCCTTAGGCCAGGATATACAACGTTATAGACGTATAGAATGTTCCCATCGAGATGTAGGGTCCGACATGACAGGATGTTGTAAAATATTACATCCGAGTTGTTAGGTTGCTTTAGGTTTGGATATACATCGTTATAGACGTATAGAATGTCCCCTTCGAGAAGCAGGCGACGACACGCCAGAATGTTGTAAAATATTACATTCGACATGTTAGGTTGCCTTAGGCTAGGATATACAACGTTATAGACGTATAGAATGTTCCCACCGAGAAATTGGGGCCGACGGGTCAGGAATGTTGTAAAATATTACACCCGAGATGTTAGGTTCCCTTAGGTTAGGATATACAACGTTATAGACGTATAGAAAGTTCCCAGCGAGATGTAGGGACCGACATGCCAGGAATGTTGTAAAATATTACATCCCAGAAGTTAGGTTGCTTTGGGTTAGGATATACAACGTTATAGACGTATATAATGTCCCCATCGAGAAGCAGGCGACGACACGCCAGGAATGTTGTAAAATATTACATCCGAGATGTTAGGTTGCCTTAGGCCAGGATATACAACGTTATAGACGTATAGAATGTTCCCATCGAGATGTAGGGTCCGACATGACAGGAATGTTGTAAAATATTACATCCGAGTTGTTAGGTTGCTTTAGGTTTGGATATACATCGTTATAGACGTATAGAATGTCCCCTTCGAGAAGCAGGCGACGACAGGCCAGAATGTTGTAAAACATTACATCCGATATGTTAGGTTGCCTTAGGCTAGGATATATAACGTGATAGACGTATATAATGTTCCCACCGAGAAGTAGGGACCGAAATGCCAGGAATGTTGTAAAATATTACATCCGAGATGTTAGGTTGCCTTAGGCTAGGACATATATCGTTATAGACGTATACAGTGTTCCCACCGAGAAGTAGGGACCGACGCGTCAGGAATGTTATAATATATTACATCCCAGATGTTAGGTTGCGTTAGCTTAAGATATACAACGTTATAGACGTATATAATGTCCCCTTCGAGAAGCAGGCGACGACACGCCAGAATGTTGTAAAATATTACATTCGACATGTTAGGTTGCCTTAGGCTAGGATATACAACGTTATAGACGTATAGAATGTTCCCACCGAGAAATTGGGGCCGACGGGTCAGGAATGTTGTAAAATATTACACCCGAGATGTTAGGTTCCCTTAGGTTAGGATATACAACGTTATAGACGTATAGAAAGTTCCCAGCGAGATGTAGGGACCGACATGCCAGGAATTTTGTAAAATATTACATCCCAGAAGTTAGGTTGCTTTGGGTTAGGATATACAACGTTATCGACATATATAATGTCCCCATCGAAAAGCAGGCGACGACACGCCAGAATGTTGTAAAATATTACACCCGAGATGTTAGGTTCCCTTAGGTTAGGATATACAACGTTATAGACGTATCTAATGTCCCCATCGAGAAGCAGGCGACGACACGCCAGAATGTTGTAAAATATTACATCCGAGTTGTTAGGTTACTTTAGGTTTGGATATACATCGTTATAGACTTATATAATGTTCCCACCGAGACGTGGGGACCGACATGCCAGGAATGTTGTAAAATATTACATCCCAGAAGTTAGGTTTCTTTGGGTTACGATATACAACGTTATAGACGTATATAATGTCCCCTTCGAGAAGCAGGCGACGACACGCCAGAATGTTGTAAAATATTACATTCGACATGTTAGGTTGCCTTAGGCTAGGATATATAACGTTATAGACGTATATAATATTCCCACGGAGAAATAGGGGCCGACGCGTCAGGAATGTTGTAAAATATTACACCCGAGATGTTAGGTTCCCTTATGTTAGCATATACAACGTTATAGACGTATATAATGTTCCCACCGAGAAGTAGGGACCGACATGCCAGGAATGTTGTAAAATATTACATACGAGATGTTAGGTTGCTTTGGGTTAGGATATACAACGTTATCGACATATATAATGTCCCCATCGAAAAGCAGGCGACGACACGCCAGAATGTTGTAAAATATTACACCCGAGATGTTAGGTTCCCTTAGGTTAGGATATACAACGTTATAGACGTATCTAATGTCCCCATCGAGAAGCAGGCGACGACACGCCAGAATGTTGTGAAATGTTACATCCGATATGTTAGGTTGCCTTGGGCTAGAATATATAACGTGATAGACGTATATAATGTTCCCACCGAGAAATAGGTGCCGACGCGTCAGGAATGTTGTAAAATATGACATCCCAGATGTTAGGTTGGGTTAGGTTAAGATATACAACGTTATAGACGTATATAATGTCCCCTTCGAGAAGCAGGCGACGACACGCCAGAATGTTGTAAAATATTACATTCGACATGTTAGGTTGCCTTAGGCTAGGATATACAACGTTATAGACGTATAGAATGTTCCCACCGAGAAATTGGGGCCGACGGGTCAGGAATGTTGTAAAATATTACACGCGAGATGTTAGGTTCCCTTAGGTTAGGATATACAACGTTATAGACGTGTAGAAAGTTCCCAGCGAGATGTAGGGACCGACATGCCAGGAATGTTGTAAAATATTACATCCCAGAAGTTAGGTTGCTTTGGGTTAGGATATACAACGTTATAGACGTATATAATGTCCCCATCGAGAAGCAGGCGACGACACGACAGGAATGTTGTAAAATATTACATCCGAGATGTTAGGTTGCCTTAGGCCAGGATATACAACGTTATAGACGTATAGAATGTTCCCATCGAGATGTAGGGTCCGACATGACAGGAATGTTGTAAAATATTACATCCGAGTTGTTAGGTTGCTTTAGGTTTGGATATACATCGTTATAGACGTATAGAATGTCCCCTTCGAGAAGCAGGCGACGACACGCCAGAATGTTGTAAAATATTACATTCGACATGTTAGGTTGCCTTAGGCTAGGATATACAACGTTATAGACGTATAGAATGTTCCCACCGAGAAATTGGGGCCGACGGGTCAGGAATGTTGTAAAATATTACACCCGAGATGTTAGGTTCCCTTAGGTTAGGATATACAACGTTATAGACGTATAGAAAGTTCCCAGCGAGATGTAGGGACCGACATGCCAGGAATGTTGTAAAATATTACATCCCAGAAGTTAGGTTGCTTTGGGTTAGGATATACAACGTTATAGACGTATATAATGTCCCCATCGAGAAGCAGGCGACGACACGCCAGGAATGTTGTAAAATATTACATCCGAGATGTTAGGTTGCCTTAGGCCAGGATATACAACGTTATAGACGTATAGAATGTTCCCATCGAGATGTAGGGTCCGACATGACAGGAATGTTGTAAAATATTACATCCGAGTTGTTAGGTTGCTTTAGGTTTGGATATACATCGTTATAGACGTATAGAATGTCCCCTTCGAGAAGCAGGCGACGACAGGCCAGAATGTTGTAAAACATTACATCCGATATGTTAGGTTGCCTTAGGCTAGGATATATAACGTGATAGACGTATATAATGTTCCCACCGAGAAGTAGGGACCGAAATGCCAGGAATGTTGTAAAATATTACATCCGAGATGTTAGGTTGCCTTAGGCTAGGACATATATCGTTATAGACGTATACAGTGTTCCCACCGAGAAGTAGGGACCGACGCGACAGGAATGTTATAATATATTACATCCCAGATGTTAGGTTGCGTTAGCTTAAGATATACAACGTTATAGACGTATATAATGTCCCCTTCGAGAAGCAGGCGACGACACGCCAGAATGTTGTAAAATATTACATTCGACATGTTAGGTTGCCTTAGGCTAGGATATACAACGTTATAGACGTATAGAATGTTCCCACCGAGAAATTGGGGCCGACGGGTCAGGAATGTTGTAAAATATTACACCCGAGATGTTAGGTTCCCTTAGGTTAGGATATACAACGTTATAGACGTATAGAAAGTTCCCAGCGAGATGTAGGGACCGACATGCCAGGAATTTTGTAAAATATTACATCCCAGAAGTTAGGTTGCTTTGGGTTAGGATATACAACGTTATAGACGTATATAATGTCCCCATCGAGAAGCAGGCGACGACACGCCAGAATGTTGTAAAATATTACATCCGAGTTGTTAGGTTACTTTAGGTTTGGATATACATCGTTATAGACTTATATAATGTTCCCACCGAGACGTGGGGACCGACATGCCAGGAATGTTGTAAAATATTACATCCCAGAAGTTAGGTTTCTTTGGGTTACGATATACAACGTTATAGACGTATATAATGTCCCCTTCGAGAAGCAGGCGACGACACGCCAGAATGTTGTAAAATATTACATTCGACATGTTAGGTTGCCTTAGGCTAGGATATATAACGTTATAGACGTATATAATATTCCCACGGAGAAATAGGGGCCGACGCGTCAGGAATGTTGTAAAATATTACACCCGAGATGTTAGGTTCCCTTATGTTAGCATATACAACGTTATAGACGTATATAATGTTCCCACCGAGAAGTAGGGACCGACATGCCAGGAATGTTGTAAAATATTACATACGAGATGTTAGGTTGCTTTGGGTTAGGATATACAACGTTATCGACATATATAATGTCCCCATCGAAAAGCAGGCGACGACACGCCAGAATGTTGTAAAATATTACACCCGAGATGTTAGGTTCCCTTAGGTTAGAATATACAACGTTATAGACGTATCTAATGTCCCCATCGAGAAGCAGGCGACGACACGCCAGAATGTTGTGAAATGTTACATCCGATATGTTAGGTTGCCTTGGGCTAGGATATATAACGTGATAGACGTATATAATGTTCCCACCGAGAAATAGGGGCCGACGCGTCAGGAATGTTGTAAAATATGACATCCCAGATGTTAGGTTGGGTTAGGTTAAGATATACAACGTTATAGACGTATATAATGTCCCCTTCGAGAAGCAGGCGACGACACGCCAGAATGTTGTAAAATATTACATTCGACATGTTAGGTTGCCTTAGGCTAGGATATACAACTTTATAGACGTATAGAATGTTCCCACCGAGAAATTGGGGCCGACGGGTCAGGAATGTTGTAAAATATTACACGCGAGATGTTAGGTTCCCTTAGGTTAGGATATACAACGTTATAGACGTATAGAAAGTTCCCAGCGAGATGTAGGGACCGACATGCCAGGAATGTTGTAAAATATTACATCCCAGAAGTTAGGTTGCTTTGGGTTAGGATATACAACGTTATAGACGTATATAATGTCCCCATCGAGAAGCAGGCGACGACACGACAGGAATGTTGTAAAATATTACATCCGAGATGTTAGGTTGCCTTAGGCCAGGATATACAACGTTATAGACGTATAGAATGTTCCCATCGAGATGTAGGGTCCGACATGACAGGAATGTTGTAAAATATTACATCCGAGTTGTTAGGTTGCTTTAGGTTTGGATATACATCGTTATAGACGTATAGAATGTCCCCTTCGAGAAGCAGGCGACGACACGCCAGAATGTTGTAAAACATTACATCCGATATGTTAGGTTGCCTTAGACTAGGATATACAACGTTATAGACGTATAGAATGTTCCCACCGAGAAATTGGGGCCGACGGGTCAGGAATGTTGTAAAATATTACACGCGAGATGTTAGGTTCCCTTAGGTTAGGATATACAACGTTATAGACGTATAGAAAGTTCCCAGCGAGATGTAGGGACCGACATGCCAGGAATGTTGTAAAATATTACATCCCAGAAGTTAGGTTGCTTTGGGTTAGGATATACAACGTTATAGACGTATATAATGTCCCCATCGAGAAGCAGGCGACGACACGACAGGAATGTTGTAAAATATTACATCCGAGATGTTAGGTTGCCTTAGGCCAGGATATACAACGTTATAGACGTATAGAATGTTCCCATCGAGATGTAGGGTCCGACATGACAGGAATGTTGTAAAATATTACATCCGAGTTGTTAGGTTGCTTTAGGTTTGGATATACATCGTTATAGACGTATAGAATGTCCCCTTCGAGAAGCAGGCGACGACACGCCAGAATGTTGTAAAACATTACATCCGATATGTTAGGTTGCCTTAGGCTAGGATATACAACGTGATAGACGTATATAATGTTCCCACCGAGAAGTAGGGACCGAAATGCCAGGAATGTTGTAAAATATTACATCCGAGATGTTAGGTTGCCTTAGGCTAGGACATATATCGTTATAGACGTATACAGTGTTCCCACCGAGAAGTAGGGACCGACGCGTCAGGAATGTTATAATATATTACATCCCAGATGTTAGGTTGCGTTAGGTTAAGATATACAACGTTATAGACGTATATAATGTCCCCTTCGGGAAGCAGGCGACGACACGCCAGAATGTTGTAAAATATTACATTCGACATGTTAGGTTGCCTTAGGCTAGGATATACAACGTTATAGACGTATAGAATGTTCCCACCGAGAAATTGGGGCCGACGGGTCAGGAATGTTGTAAAATATTACACCCGAGATGTTAGGTTCCCTTAGGTTAGGATATACAACGTTATAGACGTATAGAAAGTTCCCAGCGAGATGTAGGGACCGACATGCCAGGAATGTTGTAAAATATTACATCCGAGTTGTTAGGTTGCTTTAGGTTTGGATATACATCGTTATAGACTTATATAATGTTCCCACCGAGACGTGGGGACCGACATGCCAGGAATGTTGTAAAATATTACATCCCAGAAGTTAGGTTTCTTTGGGTTACGATCTACAACGTTATAGACGTATATAATGTCCCCTTCGAGAAGCAGGCGACGACACGCCAGAATGTTGTAAAATATTACATTCGACATGTTAGGTTGCCTTAGGCTAGGATATATAACGTTATAGACGTATATAATATTCCCACGGAGAAATAGGGGCCGACGCGTTAGGAATGTTGTAAAATATTACACCCGAGATGTTAGGTTCCCTTATGTTAGCATATACAACGTTATAGACGTATATAATGTTCCCACCGAGAAGTAGGGACCGACATGCCAGGAATGTTGTAAAATATTACATCCGAGATGTTAGGTTGCCTTAGGCCAGGATATACAACGTTATAGACGTATAGAATGTTCCCATCGAGATGTAGGGTCCGACATGACAGGAATGTTGTAAAATATTACATCCGAGTTGTTAGGTTGCTTTAGGTTTGGATATACATCGTTATAGACGTATAGAATGTCCCCTTCGAGAAGCAGGCGACGACACGCCAGAATGTTGTAAAATATTACATTCGACATGTTAGGTTGCCTTAGGCTAGGATATATAACGTTATAGACGTATATAATATTCCCACGGAGAAATAGGGGCCGACGCGTCAGGAATGTTGTAAAATATTACACCCGAGATGTTAGGTTCCCTTATGTTAGCATATACAACGTTATAGACGTATATAATGTTCCCACCGAGAAGTAGGGACCGACATGCCAGGAATGTTGTAAAATATTACATACGAGATGTTAGGTTGCTTTGGGTTAGGATATACAACGTTATCGACATATATAATGTCCCCATCGAAAAGCAGGCGACGACACGCCAGAATGTTGTAAAATATTACACCCGAGATGTTAGGTTCCCTTAGGTTAGAATATACAACGTTATAGACGTATCTAATGTCCCCATCGAGAAGCAGGCGACGACTCGCCAGAATGTTGTGAAATGTTACATCCGATATGTTAGGTTGCCTTGGGCTAGGATATATAACGTGATAGACGTATATAATGTTCCCACCGAGAAATAGGGGCCGACGCGTCAGGAATGTTGTAAAATATGACATCCCAGATGTTAGGTTGGGTTAGGTTAAGATATACAACGTTATAGACGTATATAATGTCCCCTTCGAGAAGCAGGCGACGACACGCCAGAATGTTGTAAAATATTACATTCGACATGTTAGGTTGCCTTAGGCTAGGATATACAACTTTATAGACGTATAGAATGTTCCCACCGAGAAATTGGGGCCGACGGGTCAGGAATGTTGTAAAATATTACACGCGAGATGTTAGGTTCCCTTAGGTTAGGATATACAACGTTATAGACGTATAGAAAGTTCCCAGCGAGATGTAGGGACCGACATGCCAGGAATGTTGTAAAATATTACATCCCAGAAGTTAGGTTGCTTTGGGTTAGGATATACAACGTTATAGACGTATATAATGTCCCCATCGAGAAGCAGGCGACGACACGACAGGAATGTTGTAAAATATTACATCCGAGATGTTAGGTTGCCTTAGGCCAGGATATACAACGTTATAGACGTATAGAATGTTCCCATCGAGATGTAGGGTCCGACATGACAGGAATGTTGTAAAATATTACATCCGAGTTGTTAGGTTGCTTTAGGTTTGGATATACATCGTTATAGACGTATAGAATGTCCCCTTCGAGAAGCAGGCGACGACACGCCAGAATGTTGTAAAACATTACATCCGATATGTTAGGTTGCCTTAGACTAGGATATACAACGTTATAGACGTATAGAATGTTCCCACCGAGAAATTGGGGCCGACGGGTCAGGAATGTTGTAAAATATTACACGCGAGATGTTAGGTTCCCTTAGGTTAGGATATACAACGTTATAGACGTATAGAAAGTTCCCAGCGAGATGTAGGGACCGACATGCCAGGAATGTTGTAAAATATTACATCCCAGAAGTTAGGTTGCTTTGGGTTAGGATATACAACGTTATAGACGTATATAATGTCCCCATCGAGAAGCAGGCGACGACACGACAGGAATGTTGTAAAATATTACATCCGAGATGTTAGGTTGCCTTAGGCCAGGATATACAACGTTATAGACGTATAGAATGTTCCCATCGAGATGTAGGGTCCGACATGACAGGAATGTTGTAAAATATTACATCCGAGTTGTTAGGTTGCTTTAGGTTTGGATATACATCGTTATAGACGTATAGAATGTCCCCTTCGAGAAGCAGGCGACGACACGCCAGAATGTTGTAAAACATTACATCCGATATGTTAGGTTGCCTTAGGCTAGGATATACAACGTGATAGACGTATATAATGTTCCCACCGAGAAGTAGGGGCCAGCGCGCCAGGAATGTGGTAAAATATTACATCCGGTATGTTAGGTTGCCTTAGGCTAGGATATATAAATTTATAGACGTATATAATGTTCCCACCGACAAATAGGTGCCGACGCGCCAGGAATGTTGTAATATACTACATCCGAGGTGTTAGGATTGCCTTAGGCTAGGATATATAACGTTATAGGCGTATATAATGTTCCCACCGGGAAGTAGGTGCCGGTGCGCCACTAATGTAGTAAAATATTACATCCGAGATGTTAGGTTGCCTTAGACTAGGATATATAACGTTATAGATGTATATAATGTTCCCACCGAGAAGTAGGGGCCGAAGTGACGGGAATGTTGTAAAATATTACATTCGACATGTTAGTTTGCCTTAGGCTAGGATATAGAGCGTTATAGACGTATATAATATTCCCACCGAGAAGTAGGTGCCGACGTGCCAGGAATGTAGTAAAATATTACATCCGAGATGTTAGGTTGCCTTATGTTAGGATATGTAGCGTTATAGACGTATATAATGTTCCCACCGAGAAGTAGATGACGACGCGCCAGGAATGTTGTAAAATATTACATCCGAGATGTTAGGATTGGCTGAGGCTAGGATATATCACGTTATAGACGTATATAATGTTCCCACCGAGAAGTAGAGGCCGACCTACAAGGAATGTAGTAAAATATTACATACGAGATGTTAGGTTGCTTTGGGTTAGGATATACAACGTTATCGACATATATAATGTCCCCATCGAAAAGCAGGCGACGACACGCCAGAATGTTGTAAAGTATTACACCCGAGATGTTAGGTTGCCTTGGGCTAGGATATATAACGTTATAGACGTATATAATGTCCCCTTCGAGAAGCAGGCGACGACACGCCAGAATGTTGTAAAATATTACATTCGACATGTTAGGTTGCCTTAGGCTAGGATATGTAACGTTATAGACGTATATAATATTCCCAACGAGAAATAGGGGCCGACGCGTCAGGAATGTTGTAAAATATTACACCCGAAATGTTTGGCACCCTTAGGTTGGGATATACAACGTTATAGACGTATAGAATGTTCCCACCGAGATGTAGGGACCGACATGCCAGGAATGTTGTAAAATATTACATCCGAGATGTTAGGTTGCCTTAAGCTAGGACATAAATATTTATAGACGTATACAATGTTCCCACCGAGAAGTAGGGATCGACGCGTCAGGAATGTTGTAAAATATTACATCCCAGATGTTAGGTTGCGTTAGGTTAGGATATACAACGTTATAGACGTATATAATGTCCCCTTCGAGAAGCAGGCGACGACACGCCAGAATGTTGTAAAATATTACATTCGACATGTTAGGTTGCCTTAAGCTAGGATATACAACGTTATAGACGTATATAATATTCCCACCGAGAAATAGGGGCCGACGCGTCAGGAATGTTGTAAAATATTACACCCGAGATGTTAGGTTCCCTTAGGTTAGCATATACAACGTTATAGACGTATAGAATGTTCCCACCGAGATGTAGGGACCGACATGCCAGGAATGTTGTAAAATATTACATCCGAGATGTTAGGTTGCCTTAGGTTAGGATATACAACCTTATAGATGTATATAATGTCCACATCGAGAAGCAGGCGACGACACGCCAGGAATGTTGTAAAATATTACATGCTAGATGTTAGGTTCCCTTAGGTTAGGATATACAACGTTACAGACGTATCTAATGTCCCCATCGAGAAGCAGGCGACGACACGCCAGAATGTTGTGAAATGTTACATCCGATATGTTAGGTTGCCTTAGGCTAGGATATATAACGTGAAAGACGTATATAATGTTCCCACCGAGAAATAGGGGCCGAAGCGTCAGGAATGTTGTAAAATATGACATCCCAGAAGTTAGGTTGCGTTAGGTTAAGATATACAACGTTATAGACGTATATAATGTCCCCTTCGAGAAGCAGGCGACGACTCGCCAGAATGTTGTAAAATATTACATTCGACATGTTAGGTTGCCTTAGGCTAGGATATGTAACTTTATAGACGAATATAATATTCCCACCGAGAAATAGGGGCCGACTCGTCAGGAATGTTGTAAAATATTACACCCGAGATGTTAGGTTCCCTTAGGTTAGGATATACAACGTTATAGACGTATATAATGTCCCCTTCGAGAAGCAGACGACGACACGCCAGGAATGTTATCAACTATTACATCCGAGATTTTAGGTTGCCTTAGGTTAGGATATATAACGTTATAGACGAATATAATATTCCCACCGAGAAATAGGGGCCGACGCGTCAGGAACGTTGTAAAATATTACACCCGAAATGTTAGGCACCCTTAGGTTAGGATATACAACGTTATAGACGTATAGAATGTTCCCACCGAGAAGTAGGGACCGACATGCCAGGAATGTTGTAAAATATTACATACGAGATGTTAGGTTGCTTTGGGTTAGGATATACAACGTTTTCGACGTATATAATGTCCCCATCGAAAAGCAGGCGACGACACGCCAGAATGTTGTAAAATATTACACCCGAGATGATAGGTTCCCTTAGGTTAGGATATACAACTTTATAGACGTATCTAATGTCCCCATCGAGGAGCAGGCGACGACACGCCAGAATGTTGTGAAATGTCACATCCGATATGTTAGGTTGCCTTAGGCTAGGATATATAACAGGATAGACGTATATAATGTTCCCACCGAGAAATAGGGGCCGACGCGTCAGGAATGTTGTAAAATATGACATCCCAGATGTTAGGTTGCGTTAGGTTAAGATATACAACGTTATAGACGTATATAATGTCCCCTTCGAGAAGCAGGCGACGACACGCCAGAATGTTGTAAAATATTACATTCGACATGTTAGGTTGCCTTAGGCTAGGATATGTAACGTTATAGACGTATATAATATTCCCACCGAGAAATAGGGGCCGACGCGTCAGGAATGTTGTAAAATATTACACCCGAGATGTTAGGTTCCCTTAGGTTAGGATATACAGCGTTATAGACGTATAGAATGATCCCACCGAGATGTAGGGACCGACATGCCAGGAATGTTGTAAAATATTACATCCGAGATGTTAGGTTGCCTTAGGCTAGGATATACAACCTTATAGATGTATATAATGTCCACATCGAGAAGCAGGCGACGACACGCCAGGAATGTTATCAACTATTACATCCGAGATTTTAGGTTGCCTTAGGTTAGGGTATACAACGTTATAGACGTATATAATGCCCCATCGGGAAGTAAGTGCCGTCACGCCAGGAATGCTGTAAAATATTACGGTAGATAGGTTAGGTTGCCTTAGGTTATGATATATAACATTGCAGACGTATATAATGTTCCCACCGAGATGTAGGGACCGACATGCCAGGAATGTTGTAAAATATTACACCCGAGATGTTAGGTTCCCTTAGGTTAGGATATACAACGTTATAGACGTATAGAATGTTCCCACCGAGAAATAGGGGCCGACGCGTCAGGAATGTTGTAAAATATTACACCCGAGACGTTAGGTTCTCTTAGGCTAGGATATACAACGTTATAGACATATAGAATGTTCCCACCGCGAAATAGGGGCCGACGCGTCAGGAATTGTGTAAAATATGACATCCCAGATGTTAGGTTGCGTTAGGTTAAGATATACAACGTTATAGACGTATATAATGTCCCCTTCGAGAAGCAGGCGACAACACGCCAGAATGTTGTAAAATATTACATCCGAGATGTTAGGTTGCCTTAGGCTAGGACATATATCGTTATAGACGTATACAATGTTCCAACCGAAAAGTAGGGACCGACGCGTCAGGAATGTTGTAATATATTACATCCCAGATGTTAGGTTGCGTTAGGTTAGGATATACAACGTTATAGACGTATATAATGTCCCCTTCGCGAAGCAGGCGACGACACGCCAGGAATGTTATCAACTATTACATCCGAGATTTTAGGTTGCCTTAGGTTAGGATATATAACGCTATAGACCAATATAATATTCCCACCGAGAAATAGGGGCCGACGCGTCAGGAACGTTGTAAAATATTACACCCGAAATGTTAGGCACCCTTAGGTTAGGATATACAACGTTATAGACGTATAGAAAGTTCCCACCGAGAAGTAGGGACCGACATGCCAGGAATTTTGGAAAATATTACATACGAGGTGTTAGGTTGCTTTGGGTTAGGATATACAACGTTATCGACGTATATAATGTCCCCATCGAAAAGCAGGCGACGACACGCCAGAATGTTGTAAAATATTACACCCGAGATGTTAGGTTCCCTTAGGTTAGGATATACAACTTTATAGACGTATCTAATGTCCCCATCGAGGAGCAGGCGACGACACGCCAGAATGTTGTAAAATGTTACATCCGATATGTTAGGTTGCCTTAGGCTAGGATATGTAACGTGATAGACGTATATAATGTTCCCACCGAGAAATAGGGGCCGACGCGTCAGGAATGTTGTAAAATATGACATCCCAGATGTTAGGTTGCGTTAGGTTAAGATATACAACGTTATAGACGTATATAATGTCCCCTTCGAGAAACAGGCGACGACACGCCAGAATGTTGTAAAATATTACATTCGACATGTTAGGTTGCCTTAGGCTAGGATATGTAACGTTATAGACGTATATAATATTCCCACCGAGAAATAGGGGCCGACGCGTCAGGAATGTTGTAAAATATTACACCCGAGATGTTAGGTTCCCTTAGGTTAGGATATACAGCGTTATAGACGTATAGAATGTTCCCACCGAGATGTAGGGACCGACATGCCAGGAATGTTGTTAAATATTACATCCGAGATGTTAGGTTGCCTTAGGCTAGGATATACAACCTTATAGATGTATATAATGTCCACATCGAGAAGCAGGCGACGACACGCCAGGAATGTTATCAACTATTACATCCGAGATTTTAGGTTGCCTTAGGTTAGGGTATACAACGTTATAGACGTATATAATGCCCCATCGGGAAGTAAGTGCCGTCACGCCAGGAATGCTGTAAAATATTACGATAGAGAGGTTAGGTTGCCTTAGGTTATGATATATAACATTGCAGACGTATATAATGTTCCCACCGAGATGTAGGGACCGACATGCCAGGAATGTTGTAAAATATTACACCCGAGATGTTAGGTTCCGTTAGGTTAGGATATTCAACGTTATAGACGTATAGAATGTTCCCACCGAGAAATAGGGGCCGACGCGTCAGGAATGTTGTAAAATATTACACCCGAGACGTTAGGTTCTCTTAGGTTAGGATACACAACGTTATAGACATATAGAATGTTCGCACCGAGAAATAGGGGCCGACGCGTCAGGAATGTTGTAAAATATGACATCCCAGAAGTTAGGTTGCGTTAGGTTAAGATATACAACGTTATAGACGTATATAATGTCCCCTTCGAGATGCAGGCGGCGACACGCCAAAATGTTGTAAAATATTACATTCGACATGTTAGGTTGCCTTAGGCTAGGATATGTAACTTTATAGACGTATATAATATTTCCACCGAGAAATAGGGGCCGACTCGTCAGGAATGTTGTAAAATATTACACCCGAAGTGTTAGGTTCCCTTAGGTTAGGATATACAACGTCATAGACGTATAGAATGTTCCCACCGAGATGTAGGGACCGACATGCCAGGAATGTTGTAAAATATTACATCCGATATGTTAGGTTGCCTTAGGCTAGGACATATATCGTTATAGACGTATACAATGTTCGCACCGAAAAGTAGGGACCGACGCGTCAGGAATGTTGTAATATATTACATCCCAGATGTTAGGTTGCGTTAGGTTAGGATATACAACGTTATAGACGTATATAATATCCCCTTCGAGAAGCAGGCGAAGACACGCCAGGAATGTTATCAACTATTACATCCGAGATTTTAGGTTGCCTTAGGTTAGGATATATAACGTTATAGACGAATATAATATTCCCACCGAGA
Organism: Xylocopa violacea; assembly: GCA_963969225.1. Lineage (NCBI taxonomy): Eukaryota > Metazoa > Arthropoda > Insecta > Hymenoptera > Apidae > Xylocopa > Xylocopa violacea. The sequence goes on along the minus strand of CAXAJV010000097.1, from coordinate 2,917,128 downwards.
AATAGGGGCCGACGCGTCAGGAACGTTGTAAAATATTACACCCGAAATGTTAGGCACCCTTAGGTTAGGATATACAGCGTTATAGACGTATAGAATGTTCCCACCGAGAAGTAGGGACCGACATGCCAGGAATGTTGTAAAATATTACATCCGAGATGTTAGGTTGCCTTAGGTTAGGATATACAACCTTATAGATGTATATAATGTCCACATCGAGAAGCAGGCGACGACACGCCAGGAATGTTATCAACTATTACATCCGAGATTTTAGGTTGCCTTAGGTTAGGATATACAACGTTATAGACGTATATAATGCCCCATCGGGAAGTAAGTGCCGTCACGCCAGGAATGCTGTAAAATATTACGGTAGAGAGGTTAGGTTGCCTTAGGTTATGATATATAACCTTGCAGACGTATATAATGTTCCCACCGAGATGTAGGGACCGACATGCCAGGAATGTTGTAAAATATTACACCCGAGATGTAAGGTTCCCTTAGATTAGGATATACAACGTTATAGACGTATAGAATATTCCCACCGAGAAATAGGGGCCGACGCGTCAGGAATGTTGTAAAATATTACACCCGAGACGTTAGGTTCTCTTAGGTTAGGATATACAACGTTATAGACATATAGAATGTTCCCACCGAGAAATAGGGGCCGACGCGTCAGGAATGTTGTAAAATATGACATCCGAGATGTTAGGTTGCGTTAGGTTAGGATATACAACCTTATAGATGTATATAATGTCCACATCGAGAAGCAGGCGACGACACGCCATGAATGTTGTAAAATATTACATGCTAGATGTTAGGTTCCCTTAGGATAGGATATACAACGTTATAGACGTATCTAATGTCCCCATCGAGAAGCAGGCGACGACACGCCAGAATGTTGTGAAATGTTACATCCGATATGTTAGGTTGCCTTAGGCTAGGATATATAACGTGATAGACGTATATAATGTTCCCACCGAGAAATAGGGGCCGAAGCGTCAGGAATGTTGTAAAATATGACACCCGAAGTGTTAGGTTCCCTTAGGTTAGGATATACAACGTCATAGACGTATAGAATGTTCCCACCGAGATGTAGGGACCGACATGCCAGGAATGTTGTAAAATATTACATCCGAGATGTTAGGTTGCCTTAGGCTAGGACATATATCGTTATAGACGTATACAATGTTCGCACCGAAAAGTAGGGACCGACGCGTCAGGAATGTTGTAATATATTACATCCCAGATGTTAGGTTGCGTTAGGTTAGGATATACAACGTTATAGACGTATATAATATCCCCTTCGAGAAGCAGGCGACGACACGCCAGGAATGTTATCAACTATTACATCCGAGATTTTAGGTTGCCTTAGGTTAGGATATATAACGTTATAGACGAATATAATATTCCCACCGAGAAATAGGGGCCGACGCGTCAGGAACGTTGTAAAATATTACACCCGAAATGTTAGGCACCCTTAGGTTAGGATATACAGCGTTATAGACGTATAGAATGTTCCCACCGAGAAGTAGGGACCGACATGCCAGGAATGTTGTAAAATATAACACCCGAGATGTTAGGTTCCCTTAGGTTAGGATATACAACGTTATAGACGTATAGAAAGTTCCCACCGAGATGTAGGGACCGACATGCCAGAAATGTTGTAAAATATTACATCCGAGATGTTAGGTTGCCTTAGGTTAGGTTATACAACCTTATAGATGTATATAATGTCCACATCGAGAAGCAGGCGACGACACGCCAGGAATGTTGTAAAATATTACATGCTAGATGTTAGGTTCCCTTAGGATAGGATATACAACGTTATAGACGTATCTAATGTCCCCATCGAGAAGCAGGCAACGACACGCCAGAATGTTGTGAAATGTTACATCCGATATGTTAGGTTGCCTTAGGCTAGGATATATAACGTGATAGACGTATATAATGTTCCCACCGAGAAATAGGGGCCGAAGCGTCTGGAATGTTGTAAAATATGACATCCCAGAAGTTAGGTTGCGTTAGGTTAAGATATACAACGTTATAGACGTATATAATGTCCCCTTCGAGAAGCAGGCGGCGACACGCCAAAATGTTGTAAAATATTACATTCGACATGTTAGGTTGCCTTAGGCTAGGATATACAACGTTATAGACGTATATAATATTCCCACCGAGAAATAGGGGCCGACGCGTCAGGAATGTTGTAAAATATTACACCCGAGATGTTAGGTTCCCTTAGGTTAGGATATACAACGTTATAGACGTATAGAAAGTTCCCACCGAGATGTAGGGACCGACATGCCAGGAATGTTGTAAAATATTACATCCGAGATGTTAGGTTGCCTTAGGTTAGGATATACAACCTTATAGATGTATACAATGTCCACATCGAGAAGCAGGCGACGACACGACCGGAATGTTATCAACTATTACATCCGAGATTTTGGGTTGCCTCAGGTTAGAATATACAACGTTATAGACGTATATAATGCCCCATCGGGAAGTAAGTGCCGTCACGCCAGGAATGCTGTAAAATATTACGGTAGAGAGGTTAGGTTGCCTTAGGTTATGATATATAACATTGCAGACGTATATCATGTTCCCACCGAGATGTAGGGACCGACATGCCAGGAATGTTGTAAAATATTACACCCGAGATGTTAGGTTCCCTTAGGTTAGGATATACAGCGTTATAGACGTATAGAATGTTCCCACCGAGATGTAGGGACCGACATGCCAGGAATGTTGTAAAATATTACATCCGAGATGTTAGGTTGCCTTAGGTTAGGATATACAACCTTATAGATGTATATAATGTCCACATCGAGAAGCAGGCGACGACACGCCAGGAATGTTATCAACTATTACATCCGAGATTTTAGGTTGCCTTAGGTTAGGATATACAACGTTATAGACGTATATAATGCCCCATCGGGAAGTAAGTGCCGTCACGCCAGGAATGCTGTAAAATATTACGGTAGAGAGGTTAGGTTGCCTTAGGTTATGATATATAACATTGCAGACGTATATAATATTCCCACCGAGAAATAGGGGCCGACGCGTCAGGAATGTTGTAAAATATTACACCCGAGACGTTAGGTTCTCTTAGGTTAGGATATACAACGTTATAGACATATAGAATGTTCCCACCGAGAAATAGGGGCCGACGCGTCAGGAATGTTGTAAAATATGACATCCCAGATGTTAGGTTGCGTTAGGTTAAGATATACAACGTTATAGACGTATATAATGTCCCCTTCGAGAAGCAGGCGACAACACGCCAGAATGTTGTAAAATATTACATTCGAAATGTTAGGTTGCCTTAGGCTAGGATATATAACGTTATAGACGAATATAATATTCCCACCGAGAAGTAGGGGCCGACGCGTCGGGAACGTTGTAAAATATTACACCCGAAATGTTAGGCACCCTTAGGTTAGGATATACAACGTTATAGACGTATAGAATGTTCCCACCGAGATGTAGGGACCGACATGCCACGAATGTTGTGAAATATTACATCCGATATGTTAGGTTGCCTTAGGCTAGGATATATAACGTGACAGACGTATATAATGTTCCCACCGAGAAATAGGGGCCGACGCGTCAGGAATGTTGTAAAATATGACATCCCAGATGTTAGGTTGCGTTAGGTTAAGATATACAACGTTATAGACGTATATAATGTCCCCTTCGAGAAGCAGGCGACGACAAGCCAGAATGTTGTAAAATATTACATTCGACATGTTAGGCTGCCTTAGGCTAGGATATACAACGTTATAGACGTATATAATATTCCCACCGAGAAATAGGGGCCGACGCGTCAGGAATGTTGTAAAATATTACACCCGAGATGTTAGGTTCCCTTAGGTTAGGATATACAACGTTATAGACGTATAGAAAGTTCCCACCGATATGTAGGGACCGACATGCCAGGAATGTTGTAAAATATTACATCCGAGATGTTAGGTTGCCTTAGGTTAGGTTATACAACCTTATAGATGTATATAATGTCCACATCGAGAAGCAGGCGACGACACGCCAGGAATGTTGTAAAATATTACATGCTAGATGTTAGGTTCCCTTAGGATAGGATATACAACGTTATAGACGTATCTAATGTCCCCATCGAGAAGCAGGCGACGACACGCCAGAATGTTGTGAAATGTTACATCCGATATGTTAGGTTGCCTTAGGCTAGGATATATAACGTGATAGACGTATATAATGTTCCCACCGAGAAATAGGGGCCGAAGCGTCAGAAATGTTGTAAAATATGACATCCCAGAAGTTAGGTTGCGTTAGGTTAAGATACACAACGTTATAGACGTATATAATGTCCCCTTCGAGAAGCAGGCGGCGACACGCCAAAATGTTGTAAAATATTACATTCGACATGCTAGGTTGCCTTAGGCTAGGATATGTAACTTTATAGACGTATATAATATTCCCGCCGAGAAATAGGGGCCGACTCGTCAGGAATGTTGTAAAATATTACACCCGAAGTGTTAGGTTCCCTTAGGTTAGGATATACAACGTCATAGACGTATAGAATGTTCCCACCGAGATGTAGGGACCGACATGCCAGGAATGTTGTAAAATATTACATCCGAGATGTTAGGTTGCCTTAGGTTAGGATATACAACCTTATAGATGTATATAATGTACACATCGAGAAGCAGGCGACGACACGCTAGGAATGTTATCAACTATTACATCCGAGATTTTAGCTTGCCTCAGGATAGGATATACAACGTTATAGACGTATATAATGCCCCATCGGGAAGTAAGTGCCGTCACGCCAGGAATGCTGTAAAATATTACGGTAGAGAGGTTAGGTTGCCTTAGGTTATGATATATTACATTGCAGACGTATATAATATTCCCACCGAGATGTAGGGACCGACATGCCAGGAATGTTGTAAAATATAACACCCGAGATGTTAGGTTCCCTTAGGTTAGGATATACAGCGTTATAGACGTATAGAATGTTCCCACCGAGATGTAGGGACCGACATTCCAGGAATGTTGTAAAATATTACATCCGAGATGTTAGGTTGCCTTAGGTTAGGATATACAACCTTATAGATGTATGTAATGTCCACATCGAGAAGCAGGCGACGACACGCCAGGAATGTTATCAACTATTACATCCGAGATTTTAGATTGCCTTAGGTTAGGATATACAACGTTATAGACGTATATAATGCCCCATCGGGAAGTAAGTGCCGTCACGCCAGGAATGCTGTAAAATATTACGGTAGAGAGGTTAGGTTGCCTTAGGTTATGATATATAACATTGCAGACGTATGTAATGTTCCCACCGAGATGTAGGGACCGACATGCCAGGAATGTTGTAAAATATTACACCCGAGATGTTAGGTTCCCTTAGGTTAGGATATACAACGTTATAGACGTATAGAATGTTCCCACCGAGAAGTAGGGGCCGACGCGTCAGGAATGTTGTAAAATATTACACCCGAGACGTTAGGTTCTCTTAGGTTAGGATATAAAACGTTATAGACATATAGAATGTTCCCACCGAGAAATAGGGGCCGACGCGTCAGGAATGTTGTAAAATATGACATCCCAGATGTTAGGTTGCGTTAGGTTAAGATATACAACGTTATAGACGTATAGAATGTTCCCACCGAGATGTAGGGACCGACATGCCATGAATGTTGTAAAATATTACATCCGAGATGTTAGGTTGCCTTTGGCTAGGACATATATCGTTATAGACGTATACAATGTTCCCACCGAGAAGTAGGGACCGACGCGTCAGGAATGTTGTAAAATATTACATCCCAGATGTTAGGTTGCGTTAGGTTAGGATATACAACGTTATAGACGTATATAATGTCCCCTTCGAGAAGCAGGCGACGACACGCCAGAATGTTGTAAAATATTACATTCGACATGTTAGGTTGCCTTAGGCTAGGATATGTAACGTTATAGACGAATATTATATTCCCACCGAGAAATAGGGGCCGACGCGTCAGGAACGTCGTAAAATATTACACCCGAAATGTTAGGTTCCCTTAGGTTAGGATATACAACGTTATAGACGTATATAATGTTCCCACCGAGAAGTAGGGACCGACATGCCAGGAATGATGTAAAATATTACATACGAGATGTTAGGTTGCTTTGGGTTAGGATATACAACGTTATCGACGTATATAATGTCCCCATCGAGAAGCAGGCGACGACACGCCAGAATGTTGTAAAATATTACATCCGAGATGTTAGGTTCCCTTAGGTTAGGATATACAACGTTATAGACGTATCTAATGTCCCCATCGAGAAGCAGGCGACGACACGCCAGAATGTTGTGAAATATTACATCCGATATGTTAGGTTGCCTTAGGCTAGGATATATAACGTGATAGACGTATATAATGTTCCCACCGAGAAATAGGGGCCGACGCGTCAGGAACGTTGTAAAATATTACATCCGAAATGTTAGGTACCCTTAGGTTAGGATATACAACGTTATAGACGTATAGAATGTTCCCACCGAGATGTAGGGACCGACATGCCAGGAATGTTGTAAAATATTACATCCGAGATGTTAGGTTGCCTTTGGCTAGGACATATATCGTTATAGACGTATACAATGTTCCCACCGAGAAGTAGGGACCGAAATGCCAGGAATGTTGTAAAATATTACACCCGAGATGTTAGGTTCCCTTAGGTTAGGATATACAACGTTATAAAGTATAGAAAGTTCCCAGCGAGATGTAGGGACCGACATGCCAGGAATGTTGTAAAATATTACATCCCAGAAGTTAGGTTGCTTTGGGTTAGTATATACAACGTTATAGATGTATATAATGTCCCCATCGAGAAGCAGGCGACGACACGCCAGGAATGCTGTAAAATATTACATCCTAGATGTTAGGTTCCCTTAGGATAGGATATACAACGTTATAGACGTATCTAATGTCCCCATCGAGAAGCAGGCGACGACACGCCAGAATGTTGTAAAATATTACATCCGAGATGTTAGGTTGCCTTATGCTAGGATATACAACGTTATAGACGTATAGAATGTTCCCACCGAGATGTTGGGACCGATATGCCAGGAATGTTGTAAAATATTACATCCGAGTTGTTAGGTTGCTTTAGGTTAGGATATATATCGTTATAGACTTATATAATGTTCCCGCCGAGACGTGGGGACCGACATGCCAGGAATGTTGTAAAATATTACATCCCAGAAGTTAGGTTTCTTTGGGTTAGGATATACAACGTTATAGACGTATATAATGTCCCCATCGAGAAGCAGGCGACGACACGCCAGAATGTTGTAAAACATTACATCCGATATATTAGGTTGCCTTAGGCTAGGATATATAACGTGATAGACGTATATAATTTTCCCACCGAGAAGTAGGGACCGAAACGCCAGGAATGTTGTAAAATATTACACCCGAGATGTTAGGTTCCCTTAGGTTAGGATATACAACGTTATAGACGTATAGAATGTTCCCACCGAGAAATTGGGGCCGACGGGTCAGGAATTTTGTAAAATATTACACCTGAGATGTTAGGTTCCCTTAGGTTAGGATATACAACTTTATAGACGTATAGAAAGTTAGCAGCGAGATGTAGGGACCGACATGCCAGGAATGTTGTAAAATATTACATCCCAGAAGTTAGGTTTCTTTGGGTTAGGATATACAACGTTATAGACGTATATAATGTCCCCATCGAGAAGCAGGCGACGACACGCCAGAATGTTGTAAAACATTACATCCGATATGTTAGGTTGCCTTAGGCTAGGATATATAACGTGATAGACGTATATAATGTTCCCACCGGGAAGTAGGGACCGAAATGCCAGGAATGTTGTAAAATATTACACCCGAGATGTTAGGTTCCCTTAGGTTAGGATATACAACGTTATAGACGTATAGAATGTTCCCACCGAGAAATTGGGGCCGACGGGTCAGGAATGTTGTAAAATATTACACCCGAGATGTTAGGTTCCCTTAGGTTAGGATATACAACGTTATAAAGTATAGAAAGTTCTCAGCGAGATGTAGGGACCGACATGCCAGGAACGTTGTAAAATATTACAACCCAGAAGTTAGGTTGCTTTGGGTTAGGATATACAACGTTATAGACGTATATAATGTCCCCACCGAGAAATAGGGGCCGACATGCCAGGAATGTTGTAAATTATTACACCCGAGATGTTAGGTTGCCTTAGGTTAGGTTATACAACCTTATAGATGTATATAATGTCCACATCGAGAAGCAGGCGACGACACGCCAGGAATGTTGTAAAATATTACATGCTAGATGTTAGGTTCCCTTAGGATAGGATATACAACGTTATAGACGTATCTAATGTCCCCATCGAGAAGCAGGCGACGACACGCCAGAATGTTGTGAAATGTTACATCCGATATGTTAGGTTGCCTTAGGCTAGGATATGTAACTTTATAGACGTATATAATATTCCCACCGAGAAATAGGGGCCGACTCGTCAGGAATGTTGTAAAATATTACACCCGAAGTGTTAGGTTCCCTTAGGTTAGGATATACAACGTCATAGACGTATAGAATGTTCCCACCGAGATGTAGGGACCGACATGCCAGGAATGTTGTAAAATATTACATCCGAGATGTTAGGTTGCCTTAGGTTAGGATATACAACCTTATAGATGTATATAATGTCCACATCGAGAAGCAGGCGACGACACGCTAGGAATGTTATCAACTATTACATCCGAGATTTTAGGTTGCCTCAGGATAGGATATACAACGTTATAGACGTATATAATGCCCCATCGGGAAGTAAGTGCCGTCACGCCAGAAATGCTGTAAAATATTACGGTAGAGAGGTTAGGTTGCCTTAGGTTATGATATATTACATTGCAGACGTATATAATATTCCCACCGAGATGTAGGGACCGACATGCCAGGAATGTTGTAAAATATAACACCCGAGATGTTAGGTTCCCTTAGGTTAGGATATACAGCGTTATAGACGTATAGAATGTTCCCACCGAGATGTAGGGACCGACATTCCAGGAATGTTGTAAAATATTACATCCGAGATGTTAGGTTGCCTTAGGTTAGGATATACAACCTTATAGATGTATGTAATGTCCACATCGAGAAGCAGGCGACGACACGCCAGGAATGTTATCAACTATTACATCCGAGATTTTAGATTGCCTTAGGTTAGGATATACAACGTTATAGACGTATATAATGCCCCATCGGGAAGTAAGTGCCGTCACGCCAGGAATGCTGTAAAATATTACGGTAGAGAGGTTAGGTTGCCTTAGGTTATGATATATAACATTGCAGACGTATGTAATGTTCCCACCGAGATGTAGGGACCGACATGCCAGGAATGTTGTAAAATATTACACCCGAGATGTTAGGTTCCCTTAGGTTAGGATATACAACGTTATAGACGTATAGAATGTTCCCACCGAGAAATAGGGGCCGACGCGTCAGGAATGTTGTAAAATATTACACCCGAGACGTTAGGTTCTCTTAGGTTAGGATATAAAACGTTATAGACAGATAGAATGTTCCCACCGAGAAATAGGGGCCGACGCGTCAGGAATGTTGTAAAATATGACATCCCAGATGTTAGGTTGCGTTAGGTTAAGATATACAACGTTATAGACGTATAGAATGTTCCCACCGAGTGTAGGGACCGACATGCCATGAATGTTGTAAAATATTACATCCGAGATGTTAGGTTGCCTTTGGCTAGGACATATATCGTTATAGACGTATACAATGTTCCCACCGAGAAGTAGGGACCGACGCGTCAGGAATGTTGTAAAATATTACATCCCAGATGTTAGGTTGCGTTAGGTTAGGATATACAACGTTATAGACGTATATAATGTCCCCTTCGAGAAGCAGGCGACGACACGCCAGAATGTTGTAAAATATTACATTCGACATGTTAGGTTGCCTTAGGCTAGGATATGTAACGTTACAGACGAATATTATATTCCCACCGAGAAATAGGGGCCGACGCGTCAGGAACGTCGTAAAATATTACACCCGAAATGTTAGGTTCCCTTAGGTTAGGATATACAACGTTATAGACGTATATAATCTTCCCACCGAGAAGTAGGGACCGACATGCCAGGAATGATGTAAAATATTACATACGAGATGTTAGGTTGCTTTGGGATAGGATATACAACGTTATCGACGTATATAATGTCCCCATCGAGAAGCAGGCGACGACACGCCAGAATGTTGTAAAATATTACATCCGAGATGTTAGGTTCCCTTAGGTTAGGATATACAACGTTATAGACGTATCTAATGTCCCCATCGAGAAGCAGGCGACGACACGCCAGAATGTTGTGAAATATTACATCCGATATGTTAGGTTGCCTTAGGCTAGGATATATAACGTGATAGACGTATATAATGTTCCCACCGAGAAATAGGGGCCGACGCGTCAGGAACGTTGTAAAATATTACATCCGAAATGTTAGGTACCCTTAGGTTAGGATATACAACGTTATAGACGTATAGAATGTTCCCACCGAGATGTAGGGACCGACATGCCAGGAATGTTGTAAAATATTACATCCGAGATGTTAGGTTGCCTTTGGCTAGGACATATATCGTTATAGACGTATACAATGTTCCCACCGAGAAGTAGGGACCGAAATGCCAGGAATGTTGTAAAATATTACACCCGAGATGTTAGGTTCCCTTAGGTTAGGATATACAACGTTATAAAGTATAGAAAGTTCCCAGCGAGATGTAGGGACCGACATGCCAGGAATGTTGTAAAATATTACATCCCAGAAGTTAGGTTGCTTTGGGTTAGTATATACAACGTTATAGATGTATATAATGTCCCCATCGAGAAGCAGGCGACGACACGCCAGGAATGCTGTAAAATATTACATCCTAGATGTTAGGTTCCCTTAGGATAGGATATACAACGTTATAGACGTATCTAATGTCCCCATCGAGAAGCAGGCGACGACACGCCAGAATGTTGTAAAATATTACATCCGAGATGTTAGGTTGCCTTATGCTAGGATATACAACGTTATAGACGTATAGAATGTTCCCACCGAGATGTTGGGACCGATATGCCAGGAATGTTGTAAAATATTACATCCGAGTTGTTAGGTTGCTTTAGGTTAGGATATATATCGTTATAGACTTATATAATGTTCCCGCCGAGACGTGGGGACCGACATGCCAGGAATGTTGTAAAATATTACATCCCAGAAGTTAGGTTTCTTTGGGTTAGGATATACAACGTTATAGACGTATATAATGTCCCCATCGAGAAGCAGGCGACGGCACGCCAGAATGTTGTAAAACATTACATCCGATATATTAGGTTGCCTTAGGCTAGGATATATAACGTGATAGACGTATATAATTTTCCCACCGAGAAGTAGGGACCGAAACGCCAGGAATGTTGTAAAATATTACACCCGAGATGTTAGGTTCCCTTAGGTTAGGATATACAACGTTATAGACGTATAGAATGTTCCCACCGAGAAATTGGGGCCGACGGGTCAGGAATTTTGTAAAATATTACACCTGAGATGTTAGGTTCCCTTAGGTTAGGATATACAACTTTATAGACGTATAGAAAGTTAGCAGCGAGATGTAGGGACCGACATGCCAGGAATGTTGTAAAATATTACATCCCAGAAGTTAGGTTTCTTTGGGTTAGGATATACAACGTTATAGACGTATATAATGTCCCCATCGAGAAGCAGGCGACGACACGCCAGAATGTTGTAAAACATTACATCCGATATGTTAGGTTGCCTTAGGCTAGGATATATAACGTGATAGACGTATATAATGTTCCCACCGGGAAGTAGGGACCGAAATGCCAGGAATGTTGTAAAATATTACACCCGAGATGTTAGGTTCCCTTAGGTTAGGATATACAACGTTATAGACGTATAGAATGTTCCCACCGAGAAATTGGGGCCGACGGGTCAGGAATGTTGTAAAATATTACACCCGAGATGTTAGGTTCCCTTAGGTTAGGATATACAACGTTATAAAGTATAGAAAGTTCTCAGCGAGATGTAGGGACCGACATGCCAGGAACGTTGTAAAATATTACAACCCAGAAGTTAGGTTGCTTTGGGTTAGGATATACAACGTTATAGACGTATATAATGTCCCCACCGAGAAATAGGGGCCGACATGCCAGGAATGTTGTAAATTATTACACCCGAGATGTTAGGTTGCCTTAGGTTAGGTTATACAACCTTATAGATGTATATAATGTCCACATCGAGAAGCAGGCGACGACACGCCAGGAATGTTGTAAAATATTACATGCTAGATGTTAGGTTCCCTTAGGATAGGATATACAACGTTATAGACGTATCTAATGTCCCCATCGAGAAGCAGGCGACGACACGCCAGAATGTTGTGAAATGTTACATCCGATATGTTAGGTTGCCTTAGGCTAGGATATGTAACTTTATAGACGTATATAATATTCCCACCGAGAAATAGGGGCCGACTCGTCAGGAATGTTGTAAAATATTACACCCGAAGTGTTAGGTTCCCTTAGGTTAGGATATACAACGTCATAGACGTATAGAATGTTCCCACCGAGATGTAGGGACCGACATGCCAGGAATGTTGTAAAATATTACATCCGAGATGTTAGGTTGCCTTAGGTTAGGATATACAACCTTATAGATGTATATAATGTCCACATCGAGAAGCAGGCGACGACACGCTAGGAATGTTATCAACTATTACATCCGAGATTTTAGGTTGCCTCAGGATAGGATATACAACGTTATAGACGTATATAATGCCCCATCGGGAAGTAAGTGCCGTCACGCCAGAAATGCTGTAAAATATTACGGTAGAGAGGTTAGGTTGCCTTAGGTTATGATATATTACATTGCAGACGTATATAATATTCCCACCGAGATGTAGGGACCGACATGCCAGGAATGTTGTAAAATATAACACCCGAGATGTTAGGTTCCCTTAGGTTAGGATATACAGCGTTATAGACGTATAGAATGTTCCCACCGAGATGTAGGGACCGACATTCCAGGAATGTTGTAAAATATTACATCCGAGATGTTAGGTTGCCTTAGGTTAGGATATACAACCTTATAGATGTATGTAATGTCCACATCGAGAAGCAGGCGACGACACGCCAGGAATGTTATCAACTATTACATCCGAGATTTTAGATTGCCTTAGGTTAGGATATACAACGTTATAGACGTATATAATGCCCCATCGGGAAGTAAGTGCCGTCACGCCAGGAATGCTGTAAAATATTACGGTAGAGAGGTTAGGTTGCCTTAGGTTATGATATATAACATTGCAGACGTATGTAATGTTCCCACCGAGATGTAGGGACCGACATGCCAGGAATGTTGTAAAATATTACACCCGAGATGTTAGGTTCCCTTAGGTTAGGATATACAACGTTATAGACGTATAGAATGTTCCCACCGAGAAATAGGGGCCGACGCGTCAGGAATGTTGTAAAATATTACACCCGAGACGTTAGGTTCTCTTAGGTTAGGATATAAAACGTTATAGACAGATAGAATGTTCCCACCGAGAAATAGGGGCCGACGCGTCAGGAATGTTGTAAAATATGACATCCCAGATGTTAGGTTGCGTTAGGTTAAGATATACAACGTTATAGACGTATAGAATGTTCCCACCGAGTGTAGGGACCGACATGCCATGAATGTTGTAAAATATTACATCCGAGATGTTAGGTTGCCTTTGGCTAGGACATATATCGTTATAGACGTATACAATGTTCCCACCGAGAAGTAGGGACCGACGCGTCAGGAATGTTGTAAAATATTACATCCCAGATGTTAGGTTGCGTTAGGTTAGGATATACAACGTTATAGACGTATATAATGTCCCCTTCGAGAAGCAGGCGACGACACGCCAGAATGTTGTAAAATATTACATTCGACATGTTAGGTTGCCTTAGGCTAGGATATGTAACGTTACAGACGAATATTATATTCCCACCGAGAAATAGGGGCCGACGCGTCAGGAACGTCGTAAAATATTACACCCGAAATGTTAGGTTCCCTTAGGTTAGGATATACAACGTTATAGACGTATATAATGTTCCCACCGAGAAGTAGGGACCGACATGCCAGGAATGATGTAAAATATTACATACGAGATGTTAGGTTCCCTTAGGTTAGGATATACAACGTTATAGACGTATCTAATGTCCCCATCGAGAAGCAGGCGACGACACGCCAGAATGTTGTGAAATATTACATCCGATATGTTAGGTTGCCTTAGGCTAGGATATATAACGTGATAGACGTATATAATGTTCCCACCGAGTAATAGGGGCCGACGCGTCAGGAACGTTGTAAAATATTACATCCGAAATGTTAGGTACCCTTAGGTTAGGATATACAACGTTATAGACGTATAGAATGTTCCCACCGAGATGTAGGGACCGACATGCCAGGAATGTTGTAAAATATTACATCCGAGATGTTAGGTTGCATTTGGCTAGGACATATATCGTTATAGACGTATACAATGTTCCCACCGAGAAGTAGGGACCGAAATGCCAGGAATGTTGTAAAATATTACACCCGAGATGTTAGGTTCCCTTAGGTTAGGATATACAACGTTATAAAGTATAGAAAGTTCCCAGCGAGATGTAGGGACCGACATGCCAGGAATGTTGTAAAATATTACATCCCAGAAGTTAGGTTGCTTTGGGTTAGTATATACAACGTTATAGACGTATATAATGTCCCCATCGAGAAGCAGGCGACGACACGCCAGGAATGCTGTAAAATATTACATCCTAGATGTTAGGTTCCCTTAGGATAGGATATACAACGTTATAGACGTATCTAATGTCCCCATCGAGAAGCAGGCGACGACACGCCAGAATGTTGTAAAATATTACATCCGAGATGGTAGGTTGCCTTATGCTAGGATATACAACGTTATAGACGTATAGAATGTTCCCACCGAGATGTAGGGACCGACATGCCAGGAATGTTGTAAAATATTACATCCGAGTTGTTAGGTTGCTTTAGGTTAGGATATATATCGTTATAGACTTATATAATGTTCCCGCCGAGACGTGGGGACCGACATGCCAGGAATGTTGTAAAATATTACATCCCAGAAGTTAGGTTTCTTTGGGTTAGGATATACAACGTTATAGACGTATATAATGTCCCCATCGAGAAGCAGGCGACGACACGCCAGAATGTTGTAAAACATTACATCCGATATATTAGGTTGCCTTAGGCTAGGATATATAACGTGATAGACGTATATAATGTTCCCACCGAGAAGTAGGGACCGAAACGCCAGGAATGTTGTAAAATATTACACCCGAGATGTTAGGTTCCCTTAGGTTAGGATATACAACGTTATAGACGTATAGAATGTTCCCACCGAGAAATTGGGGCCGACGGGTCAGGAATTTTGTAAAATATTACACCTGAGATGTTAGGTTCCCTTAGGTTAGGATATACAACTTTATAGACGTATAGAAAGTTAGCAGCGAGATGTAGGGACCGACATGCCAGGAATGTTGTAAAATATTACATCCCAGAAGTTAGGTTTCTTTGGGTTAGGATATACAACGTTATAGACGTATATAATGTCCCCATCGAGAAGCAGGCGACGACACGCCAGAATGTTGTAAAACATTACATCCGATATGTTAGGTTGCCTTAGGCTAGGATATATAACGTGATAGACGTATATAATGTTCCCACCGGGAAGTAGGGACCGAAATGCCAGGAATGTTGTAAAATATTACACCCGAGGTGTTAGGTTCCCTTAGGTTAGGATATACAACGTTATAGACGTATAGAATGTTCCCACCGAGAAATTGGGGCCGACGGGTCAGGAATGTTGTAAAATATTACACCCGAGATGTTAGGTTCCCTTAGGTTAGGATATACAACGTTATAAAGTATAGAAAGTTCTCAGCGAGATGTAGGGACCGACATGCCAGGAATGTTGTAAAATATTACAACCCAGAAGTTAGGTTGCTTTGGGTTAGGATATACAACGTTATAGACGTATATAATGTCCCCACCGAGAAATAGGGGCCGACTCGTCAGGAATGTTGTAAATTATTACACCCGAGATGTTAGGTTCCCTTAGGTTAGGATATACAACGTTATAAAGTATAGAAAGTTCTCAGCGAGATGTAGGGACCGACATGCCAGGAATGTTGTAAAATATTACAACCCAGATGTTAGGTTGCGTTAGGTTAAGATATACAACGTTATAGACGTATATAATGTCCCCTTCGAGAAGCAGGCGACGACAAGCCAGAATGTTGTAAAATATTACATTCGACATGTTAGGTTGCCTTAGGCTAGGATATGTAACTTTATAGACGTATATAATATTCCCACCGAGAAATAGGGGCCGACTCGTCAGGAATGTTGTAAAATATTACACCCGAAGTGTTAGGTTCCCTTAGGTTAGGATATACAACGTCATAGACGTATAGAATGTTCCCACCGAGATGTAGGGACCGACATGCCAGGAATGTTGTAAAATATTACATCCGAGATGTTAGGTTGCCTTAGGCTAGGATATGTAACGTTATAGACGTATATAATATTCCCACCGAGAAATAGGGGCCGACGCGTCAGGAATGTTGTAAAATATTACACCCGAGATGTTAGGTTGCCTTAGGTTAGGATATACAACCTTATAGATGTATATAATGTCCACATCGAGAAGCAGGCGACGACACGCCAGGAATGTTATCAACTATTACATCCGAGATTTTAGGTTGCCTCAGGTTAGGATATACAACGTTATAGACGTATATAATGCCCCATCGGGAAGTAAGTGCCGTCACGCCAGGAATGCTGTAAAATATTACGGTAGAGAGGTTAGGTTGCCTTAGGTTATGATATATAACATTGCAGACGTATGTAATGTTCCCACCGAGATGTAGGGACCGACATGCCAGGAATGTTGTAAAATATTACACCCGAGATGTTAGGTTCCCTTAGGTTAGGATATACAACGTTATAGACGTATAGAATGTTCCCACCGAGAAATAGGGGCCGACGCGTCAGGAATGATGTAAAATATTACACCCGAGACGTTAGGTTCTCTTAGGTTAGGATATAAAACGTTATAGACATATAGAATGTTCCCACCGAGAAATAGGGGCCGACGCGTCAGGAATGTTGTAAAATATGACATCCCAGATGTTAGGTTGCGTTAGGTTAAGATATACAACGTTATAGACGTATAGAATGTTCCCACCGAGATGTAGGGACCGACATGCCATGAATGTTGTAAAATATTACATCCGAGATGTTAGGTTGCCTTTGGCTAGGACATATATCGTTATAGACGTATACAATGTTCCCACCGAGAAGTAGGGACCGACGCGTCAGGAATGTTGTAAAATATTACATCCCAGATGTTAGGTTGCGTTAGGTTAGGATATACAACGTTATAGACGTATATAATGTGCCCTTCGAGAAGCAGGCGACGACACGCCAGAATGTTGTAAAATATTACATTCGACATGTTAGGTTGCCTTAGGCTAGGATATGTAACGTTATAGACGAATATTATATTCCCACCGAGAAATAGGGGCCGACGCGTCAGGAACGTCGTAAAATATTACACCCGAAATGTTAGGTTCCCTTAGGTTAGGATATACAACGTTATAGACGTATATAATGTTCCCACCGAGAAGTAGGGACCGACATGCCAGGAATGATGTAAAATATTACATACGAGATGTTAGGTTGCTTTGGGTTAGGATATACAACGTTATCGACGTATATAATGTCCCCATCGAGAAGCAGGCGACGACACGCCAGAATGTTGTAAAATATTACATCCGAGATGTTAGGTTCCCTTAGGTTAGGATATACAACGTT
Source organism: Xylocopa violacea (assembly GCA_963969225.1). Classification (NCBI taxonomy): domain Eukaryota; kingdom Metazoa; phylum Arthropoda; class Insecta; order Hymenoptera; family Apidae; genus Xylocopa; species Xylocopa violacea. The sequence goes on along the minus strand of CAXAJV010000097.1, from coordinate 2,899,219 downwards.
ATAGACGTATCTAATGTGCCCATCGAGAAGCAGGCGACGACACGCCAGAATGTTGTGAAATATTACATCCGATATGTTAGGTTGCCTTAGGCTAGGATATATAACGTTATAGACGTATAGAATGTTCCCACCAAGAAATTGGGGCCGACGGGTCAGGAATGTTGTAAAATATTACACCCGAGATGTTAGGTTCCCTTAGGTTAGGATATACAACGTTATAAAGTATAGAAAGTTCTCAGCGAGATGTAGGGACCGACATGCCAGGAATGTTGTAAAATATTACAACCCAGAAGTTAGGTTGCTTTGGGTTAGGATATACAACGTTATAGACGTATATAATGTCCCCACCGAGAAATAGGGGCCGACTCGTCAGGAATGTTGTAAATTATTACACCCGAGATGTTAGGTTGCCTTATGCTAGGATATACAACGTTATAGACGTATAGAATGTTCCCACCGAGATGTAGGGACCGACATGCCAGGAATGTTGTAAAATATTACATCCGAGTTGTTAGGTTGCTTTAGGTTAGGATATATATCGTTATAGACTTATATAATGTTCCCGCCAAGACGTGGGGACCGACATGCCAGGAATGTTGTAAAATATTACATCCCAGAAGTTAGGTTTCTTTGGGTTAGGATATACAACGTTATAGACGTATATAATGTCCCCATCGAGAAGCTTGCGACGACACGCCAGAATGTTGTAAAATATTACATCCCAGAAGTTAGGTTTCTTTGGGTTAGGATATACAACGTTATAGACGTATATAATGTCCCCATCGAGAAGCAGGCGACGACACGCCAGAATGTTGTAAAACATTACATCGGATATGTTAGGTTGCCTTAGGCTAGGATATATAACGTGATAGACGTATATAATGTTCCCACCGGGAAGTAGGGACCGAAATGCCAGGAATGTTGTAAAATATTACACCCGAGATGTTAGGTTCCCTTAGGTTAGGATATACAACGTTATAGACGTATAGAATGTTCCCACCGAGAAATTGGGGCCGACGGGTCAGGAATGTTGTAAAATATTACACCCGAGATGTTAGGTTCCCTTAGGTTAGGATATACAACGTTATAAAGTATAGAAAGTTCTCAGCGAGATGTAGGGACCGACATGCCAGGAATGTTGTAAAATATTACAACCCAGATGTTAGGTTGCGTTAGGTTAAGATATACAACGTTATAGACGTATATAATGTCCCCTTCGAGAAGCAGGCGACGACAAGCCAGAATGTTGTAAAATATTACATTCGACATGTTAGGTTGCCTTAGGCTAGGATATACAACGTTATAGACGTATATAATATTCCCACCGAGAAATAGGGGCCGACGCGTCAGGAATGTTGTAAAATATTACACCCGAGATGTTAGGTTCCCTTAGGTTAGGATATACAACGTTATAGACGTATAGAAAGTTCCCACCGAGATGTAGGGACCGACATGCCAGGAATGTTGTAAAATATTACATCCGAGATGTTAGGTTGCCTTAGGTTAGGTTATACAACCTTATAGATGTATATAATGTCCACATCGAGAAGCAGGCGACGACACGCCAGGAATGTTGTAAAATATTACATGCTAGATGTTAGGTTCCCTTAGGATAGGATATACAACGTTATAGACGTATCTAATGTCCCCATCGAGAAGCAGGCGACGACACGCCAGAATGTTGTGAAATGTTACATCCGATATGTTAGGTTGCCTTAGGCTAGGATATATAACGTGATAGACGTATATAATGTTCCCACCGAGAAATAGGGGCCGAAGCGTCAGGAATGTTGTAAAATATGACATCCCAGAAGTTAGGTTGCGTTAGGTTAAGATATACAACGTTATAGACGTATATAATGTCCCCTTCGAGAAGCAGGCGGCGACACGCCAAAATGTTGTAAAATATTACATTCGACATGCTAGGTTGCCTTAGGCTAGGATATGTAACTTTATAGACGTATATAATATTCCCACCGAGAAATAGGGGCCGACTCGTCAGGAATGTTGTAAAATATTACACCCGAAGTGTTAGGTTCCCTTAGGTTAGGATATACAACGTCATAGACGTATAGAATGTTCCCACCGAGATGTAGGGACCGACATGCCAGGAATGTTGTAAAATATTACATCCGAGATGTTAGGTTGCCTTAGGTTAGGATATACAACCTTATAGATGTATATAATGTCCACATCGAGAAGCAGGCGACGACACGCTAGGAATGTTATCAACTATTACATCCGAGATTTTAGGTTGCCTCAGGTTAGGATATACAACGTTATAGACGTATATAATGCCCCATCGGGAAGTAAGTGCCGTCACGCCAGGAATGCTGTAAAATATTACGGTAGAGAGGTTAGGTTGCCTTAGGTTATGATATATTACATTGCAGACGTATATAATATTCCCACCGAGATGTAGGGACCGACATGCCAGGAATGTTGTAAAATATAACACCCGAGATGTTAGGTTCCCTTAGGTTAGGATATACAGCGTTATAGACGTATAGAATGTTCCCACCGAGATGTAGGGACCGACATTCCAGGAATGTTGTAAAATATTACATCCGAGATGTTAGGTTGCCTTAGGTTAGGATATACAACCTTATAGATGTATGTAATGTCCACATCGAGAAGCAGGCGACGACACGCCAGGAATGTTATCAACTATTACATCCGAGATTTTAGATTGCCCTAGGTTAGGATATACAACGTTATAGACGTATATAATGCCCCATCGGGAAGTAAGTGCCGTCACGCCAGGAATGCTGTAAAATATTACGGTAGAGAGGTTAGGTTGCCTTAGGTTATGATATATAACATTGCAGACGTATATAATGTTCCCACCGAGATGTAGGGACCGACATGCCAGGAATGTTGTAAAATATTACACCCGAGATGTTAGGTTCCCTTAGGTTAGGATATACAACGTTATAGACGTATAGAATGTTCCCACCGAGAAATAGGGGCCGACGTGTCAGGAATGTTGTAAAATATTACACCCGAGACGTTAGGTTCTCTTAGGTTAGGATATACAACGTTATAGACGTATAGAATGTTCCCACCGAGAAATAGGGGCCGACGCGTCAGGAATGTTGTAAAATATGACATCCCAGATGTTAGGTTGCGTTAGGTTAAGATATACAACGTTATAGACGTATAGAATGTTCCCACCGAGATGTAGGGACCGACATGCCAGGAATGTTGTAAAATATTACATCCGTGATGTTAGGTTGCCTTTGGCTAGGACATATATCGTTATAGACGTATACAATGTTCCCACCGAGAAGTAGGGACCGACGCGTCAGGAATGATGTAAAATATTACATACGAGATGTTAGGTTGCTTTGGGTTAGGATATACAACGTTATCGACGTATATAATGTCCCCATCGAGAAGCAGGCGACGACACGCCAGAATGTTGTAAAATATTACATCCGAGATGTTAGGTTCCCTTAGGTTAGGATATACAAGGTTATAGACGTCTCTAATGTCCCCATCGAGAAGCATGCGACGACACGCCAGAATGTTGTAAAATATTATATCCGATATGTTAGGTTGCCTTAGGTTAGGATATATAACGTTAGAGACGTATATAATGTTCCCACCGAGAAGTAGGGACCGAAATGCCGGGAATGTTGTAAAATATTACACCCGAGATGTTAGGTTCCCTTAGGTTAGGATATACAACGTTATAGACGTATCTAATGTCCCCATCGAGAAGCAGGCGACGACACGCCAGAATGTTGTAAAATATTACATCCGAGATGTTAGGTTGCCTTAGGCTAGGATATACAACGTTATAGACGTATAGAATGTTCCCACCGAGATGTAGGGACCGACATGCCAGGAATGTTATCAACTATTACATCCGAGTTGTTAGGTTGCTTTAGGTTAGGATATATATCGTTATAGACTTATATAATGTTCCCACCGAGACGTGGGGACCGACATGCCAGGAATGTTGTAAAATATTACATCCCAGAAGTTAGGTTTCTTTGGGTTAGGATATACAACGTTATAGACGTATATAATGTCCCCATCGAGAAGCAGGCGACGACACGCCAGAATGTTGTAAAACATTACATCCGATATATTAGGTTGCTTAGGCTAGGATATATAACGTGATAGACGTATATAATGTTCCCACCGAGAAGTAGGGACCGAAATGCCAGGAATGTTGTAAAATATAACACCCGAGATGTTAGGTTCCCTTAGGTTAGGATATACAACGTTATAGACGTATAGAATGTTCCCACCGAGAAATTGGGGCCGACGGGTCAGGAATTTTGTAAAATATTACACCCGAGATGTTAGGTTCCCTTAGGTTAGGATATACAACGTTATAGACGTATAGAAAGTTCCCAGCGAGATGTAGGGACCGACATGCCAGGAATGTTGTAAAATATTACATCCCAGAAGTTAGGTTTCTTTGGGTTAGGATATACAACGTTATAGACGTATATAATGTCCCCATCGAAAAGCAGGCGACGACACGCCAGAATGTTGTAAAACATTACATCCGATATGTTAGGTTGCCTTAGGCTAGGACATATAACGTGATAGACGTATATAATGTTCCCACCGGGAAGTAGGACCGAAATGCCAGGAATGTTGTAAAATATTACACCCGAGATGTTAGGTACCCTTAGGTTAGGATATACAACGTTATAGACGTATAGAATGTTCCCACCGAGATGTAGGGACCGACATGCCAGGAATGTTGTAAAATATTACATCCGAGATGTTAGGTTGCCTTTGGCTAGGACATATATCGTTATGGACGTATACAATGTTCCCACCGAGAAGTAGGGACCGACGCGTCAGGAATGTTGTAAAATATTACATCCCAGATGTTAGGTTGCGTTAGGTTAGGATATACAACGCTATAGACGTATATAATGTCCCCTTCGAGAAGCAGGCGACGACACGCCAGAATGTTGTAAAATATTACATTCGACATGTTAGGCTGCCTTAGGCTAGGATATGTAACGTTATAGACGAATATAATATTCCCACCGAGAAATAGGGGCCGACTCGTCAGGAATGTTGTAAAATATTACACCCGAAGTGTTAGGTTCCCTTAGGTTAGGATATACAACGTCATAGACGTATATAATGTTCCCACCGAGAAGTAGGGACCGACATGCCAGGAATGATGTAAAATATTACATACGAGATGTTAGGTTGCTTTAGGTTAGGATATACAACGTTATCAACGTATATAATGTCCCCTTCGAGAAGCAGGCGACGACACGCCAAAATGTTGTAAAATATTACACCCGAGATGTTAGGTTCCCTTAGGTTAGGATATACAACGTTATAGACGTATCTAATGTCCCCATCGAGAAGCAGGCGACGACACGCCAGAATGTTGTGAAATGTTACATTCGACATGTTAGGTTGCCTTAGGCTAGGACATGTAACTTTATAGACGTATATAATATTCCCACCGAGAAATAGGGGCCGACTCGTCAGGAATGTTGTAAAATATTACACCCGAAGTGTTAGGTTCCCTTAGGTTAGGATATACAACGTCATAGACGTATAGAATGTTCCCACCGAGATGTAGGGACCGACAAGCCAGGAATGTTGTAAAATATTACATCCGAGATGTTAGGTTGCCTTAGGTTAGGATATACAACCTTATAGATGTATATAATGTCCACATCGAGAAGCAGGCGACGACACGCCAGGAATGTTGTAAAATATTACATGCTAGATGTTAGGTTCCCTTAGGATAGGATATACAACGTTATAGACGTATCTAATGTCCCCATCGAGAAGCAGGTGACGACACGCCAGAATGTTGTGAAATGTTACATCCGATATGTTAGGTTGCCTTAGGCTAGGATATATAACGTGATAGACGTATATAATGTTCCCACCGAGAAATAGGGGCCGAAGCGTCAGGAATGTTGTAAAATATGACATCCCAGTAGTTAGGTTGCGTTAGGTTAAGATATACAACGTTATAGACGTATATAATGTCCCCTTCGAGAAGCAGGCGGCGACACGCCAAAATGTTGTAAAATATTACATTCGACATGTTAGGTTGCCTTAGGCTAGGATATGTAACTTTATAGACGTATATAATATTCCCACCGAGAAATAGGGGCCGACGCGTCAGGAATGTTGTAAAATATTACACCCGAGATGTTAGGTTCCCTTAGGTTAGGATATACAACGTTATAGACGTATAGAATGTTCCCACCGAGATGTAGGGACCGACATGCCAGGAATGTTGTAAAATATTACATCCGAGATGTTAGGTTGCCTTAGGTTAGGATATACAACCTTATAGATGTATATAATGTCCACATCGAGAAGCAGGCGACGACACGCCAGGAATGTTGTAAAATATTACATGCTAGATGTTAGGTTCCCTTAGGATAGGATATACAACGTTATAGACGTATCTAATGTCCCCATCGAGAAGCAGGTGACGACACGCCAGAATGTTGTGAAATGTTACATCCGATATGTTAGGTTGCCTTAGGCTAGGATATATAACGTGATAGACGTATATAATGTTCCCACCGAGAAATAGGGGCCGAAGCGTCAGGAATGTTGTAAAATATGACATCCCAGTAGTTAGGTTGCGTTAGGTTAAGATATACAATGTTATAGACGTATATAATGTCCCCTTCGAGAAGCAGGCGGCGACATGCCAAAATGTTGTAAAATATTACATTCGACATGTTAGGTTGCCTTAGGCTAGGATATGTAACTTTATAGACGTATATAATATTCGCACCGAGAAATAGGGGCCGACTCGTCAGGAATGTTGTAAAATATTACACCCGAAGTGTTAGGTTCCCTTAGGTTAGGATATACAACGTCATAGACGTATAGAATGTTCCCACCGAGATGTAGGGACCGACATGCCAGGAATGTTGTAAAATATTACATCCGAGATGTTAGGTTGCCTTAGGTTAGGATATACAACCTTATAGATGTATATAATGTCCACATCGAGAAGCAGGCGACGACACGCCAGGAATGTTATCAACTATTACATCCGAGATTTTAGGTTGCCTCAGGTTAGGATATACAACGTTATAGACGTATATAATGCCCCATCGGGAAGTAAGTGCCGTCACGCCAGGAATGCTGTAAAATATTACGGTAGAGAGGTTAGGTTGCCTTAGGTTATGATATATTACATTGCAGACGTATATAATATTCCCACCGAGATGTAGGGACCGACATGCCAGGAATGTTTTAAAATATTACACCCGAGATGTTAGGTTCCCTTAGGTTAGGATATACAGCGTTATAGACGTATAGAATGTTCCCACCGAGATGTAGGGACCGACATGCCAGGAATGTTGTAAAATATTACATCCGAGATGTTAGGTTGCCTTAGGTTAGGATATACAACCTTATAGATGTATGTAATGTCCACATCGAGAAGCAGGCGACGACACGCCAGGAATGTTATCAACTATTACATCCGAGATTTTAGATTGCCTTAGGTTAGGATATACAACGTTATAGACGTATATAATGCCCCATCGGGAAGTAAGTGCCGTCACGCCAGGAATGCTGTAAAATATTACGGTAGAGAGGTTAGGTTGCCTTAGGTTATGATATATAACATTGCAGACGTATATAATGTTCCCACCGACATGTAGGGACCGACATGCCAGGAATGTTGTAAAATATTACACCCGAGATGTTAGGTTCCCTTAGGTTAGGATATACAACGTTATAGACGTATAGAATGTTCCCACCGAGAAATAGGGGCCGACGCGTCAGGAATGTTGTAAAATATTACACCCGAGACGTTAGGTTCTCTTAGGTTAGGATATACAACGTTATAGACATATAGAATGTTCCCACCGAGAAATAGGGGCCGACGCGTCAGGAATGTTGTAAAATATGACATCCCAGATGTTAGGTTGCGTTAGGTTAAGATATACAACGTTATAGACGTATAGAATGTTCCCACCGAGATGTGGGGACCGACATGCCAGGAATGTTGTAAAATATTACATCCGTGATGTTAGGTTGCCTTTGGCTAGGACATATATCGTTATAGACGTATACAATGTTCCCACCGAGAAGTAGGGACCGACGCGTCAGGAATGTTGTAAAATATTACATTCCAGATGTTAGGTTGCGTTAGGTTAGGATATACAACGTTATAGACGTATCTAATGTCCCCATCGAGAAGCATGCGACGACACGCCAGAATGTTGTAAAATATTATATCCGATATGTTAGGTTGCCTTAGGCTAGGATATATAACGTGATAGACGTATATAATGTTCCCACCGAGAAGTAGGGACCGAAATGCCAGGAATGTTGTAAAATATTACACCCGAGATGTTAGGTTCCCTTAGGTTAGGATATACAACGTTATAGACGTATAGAATGTTCCCACCGAGAAATTGGGGCCGACGGGTCAGGAATGTTGCAAAATATTACACCCGAGATGTTAGGTTCCCTTAGGTTAGGATATACAACGTTATAAAGTATAGAAATTTCTCAGCGAGATGTAGGGACCGACATGCCAGGAATGTTGTAAAATATTACATCCCAGAAGTTAGGTTGCTTTGGGTTAGGATATACAACGTTATAGACGTATATAATGTCCCCATCGAGAAGCAGGCGACGACACGCCAGAATGTTGTAAAATATTACATCCGAGATGTTAGGTTCCCTTAGGTTAGGATGTACAACGTTATAGACGTATCTAATGTCCCCTTCGAGAAGCAGGCGACGACACGCCAGAATGTTGTAAAATATTACATTCGACATGCTAGGTTGCCTTAGGCTAGGATATATAACGTGATAGACGTATATAATGTTCCCACCGAGAAGTAGGGACCGAAATGCCAGGAATGTTGTAAAATATTACACCCGAGATGTTAGGTTCCCTTAGGTTAGGATATACAACGTTATAGACGTATAGAATGTTCCCACCGAGAAATTGGGGCCGACGGGTCAGGAATGTTGCAAAATATTACACCCGAGATGTTAGGTTCCCTTAGGTTAGGATATACAACGTTATAAAGTATAGAAATTTCTGAGCGAGATGTAGGGACCGACATGCCAGGAATGTTGTAAAATATTACATCCCAGAAGTTAGGTTGCTTTGGGTTAGGATATACAACGTTATAGACGTATATAATGTCCCCATCGAGAAGCAGGCGACGACACGCCAGAATGTTGTAAAATATTACATCCGAGATGTTAGGTTCCCTTAGGTTAGGATGTACAACGTTATAGACGTATCTAATGTCCCCTTCGAGAAGCAGGCGACGACACGCCAGAATGTTGTAAAATATTGCATTCGACATGCTAGGTTGCCTTAGGCTAGGATATGTAACGTTATAGACGAATATAATATTCCCACCGAGAAATAGGGGCCGACGCGTCAGGAACGTTGTAAAATATTACACCCGAGATGTTAGGTTCCCTTAGGTTAGGATATACAACGTTATAGACGTATAGAATGTTCCCACCGAGATGTTGGGACCGACATGCCAGGAATGTTGTAAAATATTACATCCGAGATGTTAGGTTGCCTTTGGCTAGGACATATATCGTTATAGACGTATACAATGTTCCCACCGAGAAGTAGGGACCGACGCGTCAGGAATGTTGTAAAATATTACATCCCAGATGTTAGGTTGCGTTAGGTTAGGATATACAACGTTATAGACGTATATAATGTCCCCTTCGAAAAGCAGGCGACGACACGCCAGAATTTTGTAAAATATTACGTCCGCTATGTTAGGTTGCCTTAGGCTAGGATATATAACTTTACAGACGTATATAATGTTACCACGGATAACTAGGGGCCGACGAGTCAGGAATGTTGTAAAATATTACACCCGAGATGTTAGGTTGCCTTAGGTTACGGTATACAACGTTATAGACGTATATAATATCCCCATCGGGAAGTAGGTGCCGTCACGCCAGAAATGTTGTAAAATATTACATCCGAAATGTTAGGTTGCCTTAGGCTAGTATATATAACGTTATAGACGTATATAATATTCCCACCGAGAAATATGGGCCGACGCGTCAGGAATGTTGTAAAATATTACACCCGAGATGTTAGGTTCCCTTAGGTTAGCATATACAACGTTATAGACGTATATAATGTTCCCACCGAGAAGTAGGGACCGACATGCCAGGAATGATGTAAAATATTACATACGAGATGTTAGGTTGCTTTAGGTTAGGATATACAACGTTATCAACGTATATAATGTCCCCTTCGAGAAGCAGGCGACGACACGCCAAAATGTTGTAAAATATTACACCCGAGATGTTAGGTTCCCTTAGGTTAGGATATACAACGTTATAGACGTATCTAATGTCCCCATCGAGAAGCAGGCGACGACACGCCAGAATGTTGTGAAATGTTACATTCGACATGTTAGGTTGCCTTAGGCTAGGACATGTAACTTTATAGACGTATATAATATTCCCACCGAGAAATAGGGGCCGACTCGTCAGGAATGTTGTAAAATATTACACCCGAAGTGTTAGGTTCCCTTAGGTTAGGATATACAACGTCATAGACGTATAGAATGTTCCCACCGAGATGTAGGGACCGACAAGCCAGGAATGTTGTAAAATATTACATCCGAGATGTTAGGTTGCCTTAGGTTAGGATATACAACCTTATAGATGTATATAATGTCCACATCGAGAAGCAGGCGACGACACGCCAGGAATGTTGTAAAATATTACATGCTAGATGTTAGGTTCCCTTAGGATAGGATATACAACGTTATAGACGTATCTAATGTCCCCATCGAGAAGCAGGTGACGACACGCCAGAATGTTGTGAAATGTTACATCCGATATGTTAGGTTGCCTTAGGCTAGGATATATAACGTGATAGACGTATATAATGTTCCCACCGAGAAATAGGGGCCGAAGCGTCAGGAATGTTGTAAAATATGACATCCCAGTAGTTAGGTTGCGTTAGGTTAAGATATACAACGTTATAGACGTATATAATGTCCCCTTCGAGAAGCAGGCGGCGACACGCCAAAATGTTGTAAAATATTACATTCGACATGTTAGGTTGCCTTAGGCTAGGATATGTAACTTTATAGACGTATATAATATTCGCACCGAGAAATAGGGGCCGACTCGTCAGGAATGTTGTAAAATATTACACCCGAAGTGTTAGGTTCCCTTAGGTTAGGATATACAACGTCATAGACGTATAGAATGTTCCCACCGAGATGTAGGGACCGACATGCCAGGAATGTTGTAAAATATTACATCCGAGATGTTAGGTTGCCTTAGGTTAGGATATACAACCTTATAGATGTATATAATGTCCACATCGAGAAGCAGGCGACGACACGCCAGGAATGTTATCAACTATTACATCCGAGATTTTAGGTTGCCTCAGGTTAGGATATACAACGTTATAGACGTATATAATGCCCCATCGGGAAGTAAGTGCCGTCACGCCAGGAATGCTGTAAAATATTACGGTAGAGAGGTTAGGTTGCCTTAGGTTATGATATATTACATTGCAGACGTATATAATATTCCCACCGAGATGTAGGGACCGACATGCCAGGAATGTTTTAAAATATTACACCCGAGATGTTAGGTTCCCTTAGGTTAGGATATACAGCGTTATAGACGTATAGAATGTTCCCACCGAGATGTAGGGACCGACATGCCAGGAATGTTGTAAAATATTACATCCGAGATGTTAGGTTGCCTTAGGTTAGGATATACAACCTTATAGATGTATGTAATGTCCACATCGAGAAGCAGGCGACGACACGCCAGGAATGTTATCAACTATTACATCCGAGATTTTAGATTGCCTTAGGTTAGGATATACAACGTTATAGACGTATATAATGCCCCATCGGGAAGTAAGTGCCGTCACGCCAGGAATGCTGTAAAATATTACGGTAGAGAGGTTAGGTTGCCTTAGGTTATGATATATAACATTGCAGACGTATATAATGTTCCCACCGACATGTAGGGACCGACATGCCAGGAATGTTGTAAAATATTACACCCGAGATGTTAGGTTCCCTTAGGTTAGGATATACAACGTTATAGACGTATAGAATGTTCCCACCGAGAAATAGGGGCCGACGCGTCAGGAATGTTGTAAAATATTACACCCGAGACGTTAGGTTCTCTTAGGTTAGGATATACAACGTTATAGACATATAGAATGTTCCCACCGAGAAATAGGGGCCGACGCGTCAGGAATGTTGTAAAATATGACATCCCAGATGTTAGGTTGCGTTAGGTTAAGATATACAACGTTATAGACGTATAGAATGTTCCCACCGAGATGTGGGGACCGACATGCCAGGAATGTTGTAAAATATTACATCCGTGATGTTAGGTTGCCTTTGGCTAGGACATATATCGTTATAGACGTATACAATGTTCCCACCGAGAAGTAGGGACCGACGCGTCAGGAATGTTGTAAAATATTACATTCCAGATGTTAGGTTGCGTTAGGTTAGGATATACAACGTTATAGACGTATATAATGTCCCCTTCGAGAAGCAGGGGACGACACGCCAGAATGTTGTAAAATATTACATTCGACATGTTAGGTTGCCTTAGGCTAGGATGTGTAACGTTATAGACGAATATAATATTCCCACCGAGAAATAGGGGCCGACGCGTCAGGAACGTTGTAAAATATTACACCCGAAATGTTAGGTTCCCTTAGATTAGGATATACAACGTTATAGACGTATATAATGTTCCCACCGAGAAGTAGGGACCGACATGCCAGGAATGTTGTAAAATATCACATACGAGATGTTAGGTTGCTTTGGGTTAGGATATACAACGTTATCGACGTATATAATGTCCCCATCGAGAAGCGTGCGACGACACGCCAGAATGTTGTAAAATATTACATCCGAGATGTTAGGTTCCCTTAGGTTAGGATATACAACGTTATAGACGTATCTAATGTCCCCATCGAGAAGCATGCGACGACACGCCAGAATGTTGTAAAATATTATATCCGATATGTTAGGTTGCCTTAGGCTAGGATATATAACGTGATAGACGTATATAATGTTCCCACCGAGAAGTAGGGACCGAAATGCCAGGAATGTTGTAAAATATTACACCCGAGATGTTAGGTTCCCTTAGGTTAGGATATACAACGTTATAGACGTATAGAATGTTCCCACCGAGAAATTGGGGCCGACGGGTCAGGAATGTTGCAAAATATTACACCCGAGATGTTAGGTTCCCTTAGGTTAGGATATACAACGTTATAAAGTATAGAAATTTCTCAGCGAGATGTAGGGACCGACATGCCAGGAATGTTGTAAAATATTACATCCCAGAAGTTAGGTTGCTTTGGGTTAGGATATACAACGTTATAGACGTATATAATGTCCCCATCGAGAAGCAGGCGACGACACGCCAGAATGTTGTAAAATATTACATCCGAGATGTTAGGTTCCCTTAGGTTAGGATGTACAACGTTATAGACGTATCTAATGTCCCCTTCGAGAAGCAGGCGACGACACGCCAGAATGTTGTAAAATATTACATTCGACATGCTAGGTTGCCTTAGGCTAGGATATATAACGTGATAGACGTATATAATGTTCCCACCGAGAAGTAGGGACCGAAATGCCAGGAATGTTGTAAAATATTACACCCGAGATGTTAGGTTCCCTTAGGTTAGGATATACAACGTTATAGACGTATAGAATGTTCCCACCGAGAAATTGGGGCCGACGGGTCAGGAATGTTGCAAAATATTACACCCGAGATGTTAGGTTCCCTTAGGTTAGGATATACAACGTTATAAAGTATAGAAATTTCTCAGCGAGATGTAGGGACCGACATGCCAGGAATGTTGTAAAATATTACATCCCAGAAGTTAGGTTGCTTTGGGTTAGGATATACAACGTTATAGACGTATATAATGTCCCCATCGAGAAGCAGGCGACGACACGCCAGAATGTTGTAAAATATTACATCCGAGATGTTAGGTTCCCTTAGGTTAGGATGTACAACGTTATAGACGTATCTAATGTCCCCTTCGAGAAGCAGGCGACGACACGCCAGAATGTTGTAAAATATTACATTCGACATGCTAGGTTGCCTTAGGCTAGGATATGTAACGTTATAGACGAATATAATATTCCCACCGAGAAATAGGGGCCGACGCGTCAGGAACGTTGTAAAATATTACACCCGAGATGTTAGGTTCCCTTAGGTTAGGATATACAACGTTATAGACGTATAGAATGTTCCCACCGAGATGTTGGGACCGACATGCCAGGAATGTTGTAAAATATTACATCCGAGATGTTAGGTTGCCTTTGGCTAGGACATATATCGTTATAGACGTATACAATGTTCCCACCGAGAAGTAGGGACCGACGCGTCAGGAATGTTGTAAAATATTACATCCCAGATGTTAGGTTGCGTTAGGTTAGGATATACAACGTTATAGACGTATATAATGTCCCCTTCGAAAAGCAGGCGACGACACGCCAGAATTTTGTAAAATATTACGTCCGCTATGTTAGGTTGCCTTAGGCTAGGATATATAACTTTACAGACGTATATAATGTTACCACGGAGAACTAGGGGCCGACGAGTCAGGAATGTTGTAAAATATTACACCCGAGATGTTAGGTTGCCTTAGGTTACGGTATACAACGTTATAGACGTATATAATATCCCCATCGGGAAGTAGGTGCCGTCACGCCAGAAATGTTGTAAAATATTACATCCGAAATGTTAGGTTGCCTTAGGCTAGTATATATAACGTTATAGACGTATATAATATTCCCACCGAGAAATATGGGCCGACGCGTCAGGAATGTTGTAAAATATTACACCCGAGATGTTAGGTTCCCTTAGGTTAGCATATACAACGTTATAGACGTATATAATGTTCCCACCGAGAAGTAGGGACCGACATGCCAGGAATGTTGGAAAATATTACATACGAGATGTTAGGTTGCTTTAGGTTAGGATATATATCGTTATAGACTAATATAATGTTCCCGCCGAGACGTGGGGACCGACATGCCAGGAATCTTGTAAAATATTACATCCCAGATGTTAGGTTCCCTTAGGTTAGGATATACAACGTTATAGACGTATCTAATGTCCCCATCGAGAAGCAGGCGACGACAGGCCAGAATGTTGTAATATATTACATCCGATATGTTAGGTTGCCTTAGGCTAGGATATATAACGTGATAGACGTATATAATGTTCCCACCGAGAAATAGGGGCCGACGCGTCACGAATGTTGTAAAATATTACATACCAGATGTTAGGTTGCGTTAGGTTGGGATATACAACGTTATAGACGTATATAATGTCCCCATCCAGAAGCAGGCGACGACACGCCAGGAATGTTGTTAGATATTACATTCGAGATGTTATGTTGCTTTACGTTAGGATATATAACGTTATAGACGTATATAATGTTCCCACCGAGAAATAGGGGCCGACGCGTCAGGAATGTTGTAAAATATGACATCCCAGATGTTAGGTTGCGTTAGGTTAAGATATACAACGTTATAGACGTATATAATGTCCCCTTCGAGAAGCAGGCGACGACACGCCAGAATGTTGTAAAATATTACATTCGACATGTTAGGTTGCCTTAGGCTAGGATATGTAACGTTATAGACGAATATAATATTCCCACCGAGAAATAGGGGCCGACGCGTCAGGAACGTTGTAAAATATTACACCCGAAATGTTAGGTTCCCTTAGATTAGGATATACAACGTTATAGACGTATATAATGTTCCCACCGAGAAGTAGGGACCGACATGCCAGGAATGTTGTAAAATATCACATACGAGATGTTAGGTTGCTTTGGGTTAGGATATACAACGTTATCGACGTATATAATGTCCCCATCGAGAAGCGTGCGACGACACGCCAGAATGTTGTAAAATATTACATCCGAGATGTTAGGTTCCCTTAGGTTAGGATATACAACGTTATAGACGTATCTAATGTCCCCATCGAGAAGCATGCGACGACACGCCAGAATGTTGTAAAATATTATATCCGATATGTTAGGTTGCCTTAGGCTAGGATATATAACGTGATAGACGTATATAATGTTCCCACCGAGAAGTAGGGACCGAAATGCCAGGAATGTTGTAAAATATTACACCCGAGATGTTAGGTTCCCTTAGGTTAGGATATACAACGTTATAGACGTATAGAATGTTCCCACCGAGAAATTGGGGCCGACGGGTCAGGAATGTTGCAAAATATTACACCCGAGATGTTAGGTTCCCTTAGGTTAGGATATACAACGTTATAAAGTATAGAAATTTCTCAGCGAGATGTAGGGACCGACATGCCAGGAATGTTGTAAAATATTACATCCCAGAAGTTAGGTTGCTTTGGGTTAGGATATACAACGTTATAGACGTATATAATGTCCCCATCGAGAAGCAGGCGACGACACGCCAGAATGTTGTAAAATATTACATCCGAGATGTTAGGTTCCCTTAGGTTAGGATGTACAACGTTATAGACGTATCTAATGTCCCCTTCGAGAAGCAGGCGACGACACGCCAGAATGTTGTAAAATATTACATTCGACATGCTAGGTTGCCTTAGGCTAGGATATATAACGTGATAGACGTATATAATGTTCCCACCGAGAAGTAGGGACCGAAATGCCAGGAATGTTGTAAAATATTACACCCGAGATGTTAGGTTCCCTTAGGTTAGGATATACAACGTTATAGACGTATAGAATGTTCCCACCGAGAAATTGGGGCCGACGGGTCAGGAATGTTGCAAAATATTACACCCGAGATGTTAGGTTCCCTTAGGTTAGGATATACAACGTTATAAAGTATAGAAATTTCTCAGCGAGATGTAGGGACCGACATGCCAGGAATGTTGTAAAATATTACATCCCAGAAGTTAGGTTGCTTTGGGTTAGGATATACAACGTTATAGACGTATATAATGTCCCCATCGAGAAGCAGGCGACGACACGCCAGAATGTTGTAAAATATTACATCCGAGATGTTAGGTTCCCTTAGGTTAGGATGTACAACGTTATAGACGTATCTAATGTCCCCTTCGAGAAGCAGGCGACGACACGCCAGAATGTTGTAAAATATTACATTCGACATGCTAGGTTGCCTTAGGCTAGGATATGTAACGTTATAGACGAATATAATATTCCCACCGAGAAATAGGGGCCGACGCGTCAGGAACGTTGTAAAATATTACACCCGAGATGTTAGGTTCCCTTAGGTTAGGATATACAACGTTATAGACGTATAGAATGTTCCCACCGAGATGTTGGGACCGACATGCCAGGAATGTTGTAAAATATTACATCCGAGATGTTAGGTTGCCTTTGGCTAGGACATATATCGTTATAGACGTATACAATGTTCCCACCGAGAAGTAGGGACCGACGCGTCAGGAATGTTGTAAAATATTACATCCCAGATGTTAGGTTGCGTTAGGTTAGGATATACAACGTTATAGACGTATATAATGTCCCCTTCGAAAAGCAGGCGACGACACGCCAGAATTTTGTAAAATATTACGTCCGCTATGTTAGGTTGCCTTAGGCTAGGATATATAACTTTACAGACGTATATAATGTTACCACGGAGAACTAGGGGCCGACGAGTCAGGAATGTTGTAAAATATTACACCCGAGATGTTAGGTTGCCTTAGGTTACGGTATACAACGTTATAGACGTACATAATATCCCCATCGGGAAGTAGGTGCCGTCACGCCAGAAATGTTGTAAAATATTACATCCGAAATGTTAGGTTGCCTTAGGCTAGTATATATAACGTTATAGACGTATATAATATTCCCACCGAGAAATATGGGCCGACGCGTCAGGAATGTTGTAAAATATTACACCCGAGATGTTAGGTTCCCTTAGGTTAGCATATACAACGTTATAGACGTATATAATGTTCCCACCGAGAAGTAGGGACCGACATGCCAGGAATGTTGGAAAATATTACATACGAGATGTTAGGTTGCTTTAGGTTAGGATATATATCGTTATAGACTAATATAATGTTCCCGCCGAGACGTGGGGACCGACATGCCAGGAATCTTGTAAAATATTACATCCCAGATGTTAGGTTCCCTTAGGTTAGGATATACAACGTTATAGACGTATCTAATGTCCCCATCGAGAAGCAGGCGACGACAGGCCAGAATGTTGTAATATATTACATCCGATATGTTAGGTTGCCTTAGGCTAGGATATATAACGTGATAGACGTATATAATGTTCCCACCGAGAAATAGGGGCCGACGCGTCACGAATGTTGTAAAATATTACATACCAGATGTTAGGTTGCGTTAGGTTGGGATATACAACGTTATAGACGTATATAATGTCCCCATCCAGAAGCAGGCGACGACACGCCAGGAATGTTGTTAGATATTACATTCGAGATGTTATGTTGCTTTACGTTAGGATATATAACGTTATAGACGTATATAATGTTCCCACCGAGAAATAGGGGCCGACGCGTCAGGAATGTTGTAAAATATGACATCCCAGATGTTAGGTTGCGTTAGGTTAAGATATACAACGTTATAGACGTATATAATGTCCCCTTCGAGAAGCAGGCGACGACACGCCAGAATGTTGTAAAACATTACATTCGACATGTTAGGTTGCCTTAGGCTAGGGTATGTAACGTTATAGACGTATATAATACTCCCACCGAGAAATAGGGGCCGACGCGTCAGGAATGTTGTAAAATATTACACCCGAGATGTTAGATTCCCTTAGGTTAGGATATACAACGTTATAAACGTATAGAATGTTCCCACCGAGATGTAGGGACCGACATGCCAGGAATGTTGTAAAATATTACATCCGAGATGTTAGGTTGCCTTAGGTTAGGAAATACAACCTTATAGATGTATATAATGTCCACATCGCGAAGCAGGCGGCGACACGCCAGGAATGTTATCAACTATTACATCCGAGATTTTAGGTTGCCTTAGGTTAGGATATACAACGTTATGGACGTATATAATGCCCCATCGGGAAGTAAGTGCCGTCACGCCAGGAATGCTGTAAAATATTACAGTAGAGAGGTTAGGTTGCCTTAGGTTATGATATATAACCTTGCAGACGTATATAATGTTCCCACCGAGAAGTAGGGACCGACATGCCAGGAATGTTGTAAAATATTACATACGAGATGTTAGGTTGCTTTAGGTTAGGATATATATCGTTATAGACGTATTTAATGTTACCACCGAGATGTGCGGGGCGACACGCCAGGAATGTTATCAACTATTACATCCGAGATGTTCGGTTGCCTTGGGTTATGATATATAACGTTATAGACGTATATAATGTTACCACCGAGAAGTAGGGACTGACATGCTAGGAATGTTGAAAAAAATTACATCCGAGATGTTAGGTTGCGTTAGGTTAGGATATACAACGTTATAGACGTATAGAATGTTCTCACCGAGAAGTAGGGACCGACATGCCAGGAATGTTGTAAAACATTACACCCGAGATGTTAGGTTCCCTTAGGTTAGGATATACAACGTTGTAGACGTACAGAATGTTCCCACCGAGAAATAGGGGCCGACGCGTCAGGAACGTTGTAAAATATTACACCCGAAATGTTAGGTACCCTTAGGTTGGGATATACAACGTTATAGACGTACAGAATGTTCCCACCGAGATGTAGGGACCGACATGCCAGGAATGTTGTAAAATATTACATCCGAGATGTTAGGTTGCCTTAGGCTAGGACATATATCGTTATAGACGTATACAATGTTACCACCGAGAAGTAGGGACCGACGCGTCAGGAATGTTGTAAAATATTACATCCCAGATGTTAGGTTGCGTTAGGTTGGGATATACAACGTTTATAGACGTATATAATGTCCCCTTCGAGAAGCAGGCGACGACACGCCAGAATGTTGTAAAATATTACATTCGACATGCTAGGTTGCCTTAGGCTAGGATATATAACGTTATAGACGTATATAATATTCCCACCGAGAAATAGGGGCCGACGCGTCAGGAATGTTGTAAAATATTACACCCGAGATGTTAGGTTCCCTTAGGTTAGCATATACAACGTTATAGACGTATATAATGTTCCCACCGAGAAGTAGGGACCGACATGCCAGGAATGTTGTAAAATATTACATACGAGATGTTAGGTTGCTTTAGGTTAGGATATATATCGTTATAGACTTATATAATGTTCCCACGGAGACGTGGGGACCGACATGCCAGGAATGTTGTAAAACGTTACATCCCAGAAGTTAGATTGCTTTGGGTTAGGATATACAACGTTATCGACGTATATAATGTCCCCATCGAGAAGCAGGCGACGACACGCCAGGATGTTGTAAAATATTACATCCGAGATGTTAGGTTCCCTTAGGTTAGGATATACAACGTTATAGACGTATAGAAAGTTCCCACGGTGATGTAGGGACCGACATGCCAGGAATGTTGTAAAATATTACATCCGAGATGTTACGTTGCTTTAGGTTAGGATATATATCGTTATAGACTTATATAATGTTCCCACTCAGACGTGGGGAACGACATGCCAGGAATGTTGTCAAATATTACATCCGAGATGTTAGGTTGCCTTAGGTTAGGATATACAAAGTTATCGATGTATATAATGTCCGCATCCAGAAGTAGGCGACGACACGCCAGGAATGTTGTAAAATATTACATCCGAGATGTTATGTTGCCTTGCGTTAGGATATATAACGTTATAGACGTATATAATGTTACCACCGAGATGTACGGGGCGACACGCCAGGAATGTTATCAACTATTACATCCGAGATGTTCGGTTGCCTTGGGTTATGATATATAACGTTATAGACGTATATAATGTTACCACCGAGAAGTAGGGACTGACATGCCAGGAATGTTGTAAAATATTACATACGAGATGTTAGGTTGCTTTAGGGTAGGATATATATCGTTATAGACTTATATAATGTTACCACCGAGAAGTAGGGACTGACATGCCAGGAATGTTTTAAAATATTACATCCCAGATGTTAGGTTGCGTTAGGTTAGGATATATAACGTTATAGACGTATATAATATTCCCACCGAGAAATAGGGGCCGACGCGTCAGGAATGTTGTAAAATATTACACCCGAGATGTTAGGTTCCCTTAGGTTAGGATATACAACGTTATAGACGAATATAATAGTCCCACCGAGAAATAGGGGCCGACGCGTCAGGAACGTTGTAAAATATTACACCCGAAATGTTTGGTACCCTTAGGTTAGGATATACAACGTTATAGACGTATAGAATGTTCCCACCGAGATGTAGGGACCGACATGCCAGTAATGTAGTAAAATATAACATCCGAGATGTTAGGTTGCCTTAGGCTAGGACATATATCGTTATAGACGTATATAATGTCCCCTTCGAGAAGCAGGCGACGACACGCCAGAATGTTGTAAAATATTACATTCGACATGTTAGGTTGCCTTAGGCCAGGATATAGAACGTTATAGACGTATATAATATTCCCACCGAGAAATAGGAGCCGACGCGTCAGGAATGTTGTAAAATATTACACCCGAGATGTTAGGTTCCCTTAGGTTAGCATATACAACGTTATAGACGTATATAATGTTCCCACCGAGAAGTAGGGACCGACATGCCAGGAATGTTGTAAAATGTTACATCCCAGAAGTTAGATTGCTTTGGGTTAGGATATACAACGTTATCGACGTATATAATGTCCCCATCGAGAAGCAGGCGACGACACGCCAGAATGTTGTAAAATATTACATCCGAGATGTTAGGTTCCCATAGGTTAGGATATACAACGTTATAGACGAATATAATAGTCCCACCGAGAAATAGGGGCCGACGCGTCAGGAACGTTGTAAAATATTACACCCGAAATGTTAGGTACCCTTAGGTTAGGATATACAACGTTATAGACGTATAGAATGTTCCCACCGAGATGTAGGGACCGACATGCCAGTAATGTAGTAAAATATTACATCCGAGATGTTAGGTTGCCTTAGGCTAGGACATATATCGTTATAGACGTATACAATGTTCCCACCGAGAAGTAGGGACCGACGCGTCAGGAATGTTGTAAAATATTACATCCCAGATGTTAGGTTGCGTTAGGTTAGGATATACAACGTTTATAGACGTATATAATGTCCCCTTCGAGAAGCAGACGACGACACGCCAGAGTGTTGTAAAATATTACATTCGACATGTTAGGTTGCCTTAGGCTAGAATATATAACGTTATAGACGTATATAATATTCCCACCGAGAAATAGGGGCCGACGCGTCAGGAATGTTGTAAAATATTACACCCGAAATGTTAGGTTCCCTTACGTTAGGAAATACAACGTTATAGACGTATAGAATGTTCCCACCGAGATGTAGGGACCGACATGCCAGGAATGTTCTAAAATATGACATCCGAGTTGTTAGGTTGCTTTAGGTTAGGATATGTATCGTTATAGACTTATATAATGTTCCCACTCAGACGTGGGGAACGACATGCCAGGAATGCTGTCAAATATTACATCCGAGATGTTAGGTTGTTTTAGGTTAGGATACACTAAGTTATAGATGTATATAATGTCCGCATCCAGAAGTAGGCGACGACACGCCAGGAATGTTTTAAATATTACATCCGAGATGTTAGGTTGCCTTAGGCTAGGATATGCAACGTTATAGACGTATAGAATGTTCCCACCGAGAGATAGGGGCCGACGGGTCAGGAATGTTGTAAAATATTACATCCGAGATGTTACGTTGCTTTAGGTTAGGATATATAACGTTATTGACGTATAGAATGTTCCCCCCGAGAAATAGGGGCCGTGGGGTCAGGAATGTTGTAAAATATTACATCCGAGATGTTAGGTTGCCTTAGGTTAGGATATACAACGTTATCGACGTATATAATGTCCCCATCGAGAAGCAGGCGACGACACGCCAGAATGTTGTAAAATATTACATCCGAGATGTTAGGTTCCCATAGGTTAGGATATACAACGTTATAGATGTATCTAATGTCCCCATCGAGAAGCAGGCGACGACACGCCAGAATGTTGTAAAATATTACATTCGACAAGTTAGGTTGCCTTAGGCTAGGATATGTAACGTTATAGACGTATATAATATTCCCACCGAGAAATAGGGGCCGACGCGTCAGGAATGTTGTAAAATGTTACATCCCAGAAGTTAGATTGCTTTGGGTTAGGATATACAACGTTATCGACGTATATAATGTCCCCATCGAGAAGCAGGCGACGACACGCCAGAATGTTGTAAAATATTACACCCGAGATGTTAGGTTGCCTTAGGTTAGGATATACAACGTTATAGACGAATATAATAGTCCCACCGAGAAATAGGGGCCGACGCGTCAGGAACGTTGTAAAATATTACACCCGAAATGTTAGGTACCCTTAGGTTAGGATATACAACGTTATAGACGTATAGAATGTTCCCACCGAGATGTAGGGACCGACATGCCAGTAATGTAGTAAAATATTACATCCGAGATGTTAGGTTGCCTTAGGCTAGGACATATATCGTTATAGACGTATACAATGTTCCCACCGAGAAGTAGGGACCGACGCGTCAGGAATGTTGTAAAATATTACATCCCAGATGTTAGGTTGCGTTAGGTTAGGATATACAACGTTTATAGACGTATATAATGTCCCCTTCGAGAAGCAGGCGACGACACGCCAGAATGTTGTAAAATATTACATCCGAGATGTTACCTTGCTTTAGGTTAGGATATATAACGTTATTGACGTATAGAATGTTCCCACCGAGAAATAGGGGCCGAGGGGTCAGGAATGATGTAAAATATTACACCCGAGATGTTAGGTTCCCTTAGGTTAGGATATACAACGTTATAGACGTATAGAAAGTTCCCACGGTGATGTAGGGACCGACATGCCAGGAATGTTGTAAAATATTACATCCGAGATGTAACGTTGCTTTAGGTGAGGATATATATCGTTATAGACTAATATAATGTTCCCACCGAGACGTGGGGACCGACATGCCAGGAATCTTGTAAAATATTACATCCGAGACGTTAGGTTGCGTTAGGTTAGGACCTACAACGTTATAGACGTATCTAATGTCCCCATCGAGAAGCAGGCGACGACACGCCAGAATGTTGTAAATATTACATCCGATATGTTAGGTTGCCTTATGCTACGATATATATCGTTATAGACGTATACAATGTTCCCACCGAGAAGTAGGGACCGAAATCCCAGGAATGTGGTAAAATATTACATCCGAGATGTTCGGTTGCCTTAGGTTAGGATATACAACGTTATAGACGTATATAATGTCCCCATCGAAAAGCAGGCGACGACACGCCAGAATGTTGTAAAATATTACATTCGACATGTTAGGTTGCCTTAGGCTAGGATATGCAACGTTATAGACGTGTAGAATGTTCCCACCGCGAAATAGGGGCCGACGGGTCAGGAATGTTGTAAAATATTACACCCGAGATGTTAGGTTCCCTTAGGTTAGGATATACAACGTTATAGACTTATAGAAAGTTCCCACCGAGATGTAGGGACCGACATGCCAGGAATGTTGTAAAATATTACATACGAGATGTTAGGTTGCGTTAGGTTAGGATATACAACGTTTATAGACGTATATAATGTCCCCTTCGAGAAGCAGGCGACGACACGCCAGAATGTTGTAAAATATTATATTCGACATGTTAGGTTGCCTTAGGCTAGGATATATAACGTTATAGACGTATATAATATTCCCACCGAGAAATAGGGTCCGACGCGTCAGGAATGTTGTAAAATATTACACCCGAGATGTTAGGTTCCCTTAGGTTAGCATATATAACGTTATGGACGTATATAATGTTCCCACCGAGAAGTAGGGACCGACATGCCAGGAATGTTGTAAAATATTACATACGAGATGTTAGGTTGCTTTAGGTTAGGATATATATCGTTATAGACGTATACAATGTTCACACCGAGAAGTAGGGACCGACGCGTCAGGAATGTTGTAAAATATTACATCCCAGATGTTAGGTTGCGTTAGGCTAGGATATACAACGTTATAGACGTATATAATGTCCCCTTCGAGAAGCAGGCCACGACACGCCAGAATGTTGTAAAATATTACATTCGACATGATAGGTTGCCTTAGGCTAGGATATATAACGTTATAGACGTATATAATATTCCCACCGATAAATAGGGGCCGATGCGTCAGGAATGTTGTAAAATATTACACCCGAGATGTTAGGTTCCCTTAGGTTAGCATATACAACGTTATAGACGTATAGAATGTTCCCACCGAGATGTAGGGACCGATATGCCAGTAATGTTGTAAAATATTACATCCGAGATGTTAGGTTGCCTTAGGCTAGGACATATATCGTTATAGACGTATACAATGTTCCCACCGAGAAGTAGGGACCGACGCGTCAGGAATGTTGTAAAATATTACATCCGAGATGTTACGTTGCTTTAGGTTAGGATATATAACGTTATTGACGTATAGAATGTTCCCCCCGAGAAATAGGGGCCGTGGGGTCAGGAATGTTGTAAAATATTACATCCGAGATGTTAGGTTGCCTTAGGTTAGGATATACAACGTTATCGACGTATATAATGTCCCCATCGAGAAGCAGGCGACGACACGCCAGAATGTTGTAAAATATTACATCCGAGATGTTAGGTTCCCATAGGTTAGGATATACAACGTTATAGATGTATCTAATGTCCCCATCGAGAAGCAGGCGACGACACGCCAGAATGTTGTAAAATATTACATTCGACACGTTAGGTTGCCTTAGGCTAGGATATGTAACGTTATAGACGTATATAATATTCCCACCGAGAAATAGGGGCCGACGCGTCAGGAATGTTGTAAAATGTTACATCCCAGAAGTTAGATTGCTTTGGGTTAGGATATACAACGTTATCGACGTATATAATGTCCCCATCGAGAAGCAGGCGACGACACGCCAGAATGTTGTAAAATATTACACCCGAGATGTTAGGTTGCCTTAGGTTAGGATATACAACGTTATAGACGAATATAATAGTCCCACCGAGAAATAGGGGCCGACGCGTCAGGAACGTTGTAAAATATTACACCCGAAATGTTAGGTACCCTTAGGTTAGGATATACAACGTTATAGACGTATAGAATGTTCCCACCGAGATGTAGGGACCGACATGCCAGTAATGTAGTAAAATATTACATCCGAGATGTTAGGTTGCCTTAGGCTAGGACATATATCGTTATAGACGTATACAATGTTCCCACCGAGAAGTAGGGACCGACGCGTCAGGAATGTTGTAAAATATTACATCCCAGATGTTAGGTTGCGTTAGGTTAGGATATACAACGTTTATAGACGTATATAATGTCCCCTTCGAGAAGCAGGCGACGACACGCCAGAATGTTGTAAAATATTACATTCGACATGTTAGGTTGCCTTAGGCTAGAATATATAACGTTATAGACGTATATAATATTCCCGCCGAGAAATAGGGGCCGACGCGTCAGGAATGTTGTAAAATATTACACCCGAAATGTTAGGTTCACTTACGTTAGGAAATACAACGTTATAGACGTATAGAATGTTCCCACCGAGATGTAGGGACCGACATGCCAGGAATGTTCTAAAATATGACATCCGAGTTGTTAGGTTGCTTTAGGTTAGGATATGTATCGTTATAGACTTATATAATGTTCCCACTCAGACGTGGGGAACGACATGCCAGGAATGCTGTCAAATATTACATCCGAGATGTTACGTTGCTTTAGGTTAGGATATATAACGTTATTGACGTATAGAATGTTCCCCCCGAGAAATAGGGGCCGTGGGGTCAGGAATGTTGTAAAATATTACATCCGAGATGTTAGGTTGCATTAGGTTAGGATATACAACGTTATCGACGTATATAATGTCCGCATCGAGAAGCAGGCGACGACACGCCAGAATGTTGTAAAATATTACATCCGAGATGTTAGGTTCCCTTAGGTTAGGATATACAACGTTATAGATGTATCTAATGTCCCCATCGAGAAGCAGGCGACGACACGCCAGAATGTTGTAAAATATTACATTCGACATGTTAGGTTGCCTTAGGCTAGGATATGTAACGTTATAGACGTATATAATATTCCCACCGAGAAATAGGGGCCCACGCGTCAGGAATGTTGTAAAATATTACACCCGAAATGTTAGGTTCCCTTACGTTAGGATATACTACGTTATAGACGTATAGAATGTTCCCACCGAGATGTACGGGCCGACACGCCAGGAATGTTATCAACTATTACATCCGAGATGTTCGGTTGCCTTGGGTTATGATATATAACGTTATAGACTTATATAATGTTACCACCGAGAAGTAGGGACTGACATGCCAGGAATGTTTTAAAATATTACATTCCAGATGTTAGGTTGCGTTAGGTTAGGATATACAACGTTTATAGACGTATATAATGTCCCCTTTGAGAAGCAGGCGACGACACGGCAGAATGTTGTAAAATATTACATTCGACATGCTAGGTTGAGTTCGGCTAGGATATATAACGATATAGACGTATATAATATTCCCACCGAGAAATAGGGGCCGACGCTTCAGGGAATGTTGTTAAATATTACACCCGAAATGTTAGGTTCCCTTACGTTAGGATATACAACGTTATAGACGTATAGAATATTCCCACCGAGATGTATGGACCGACATGCCAGGAATGTTCTAAAATATGACATCCGAGTTGTTAGGTTGCTTTAGGTTAGGATATATATCGTTATAGACTTATATAATGTTCCCACTCAGACGTGGGGAACGATATGCCAGGAATGTTGTCAAATATTACATCCGAGATGTTAGGTTGCCTTAGGCTAGGACATATATCGTTATAGACGTATACAATGTTCCCACCGAGAAGTAGGGACCGACGCGTCAGGAATGTTGTAAAATATTACATCCCAGATATTAGGTTGCGTTAGGTTAGGATATACAACGTTTATAGACGTATATAATGTCCCCTTCGAGAAGCAGGCTACGACACGCCAGAATGTTGTAAAATATTACATCCGATATGTTAGGTTGCCTTATGCTACGATATATATCGTTACAGACGTATAGAATGTTCCCACCGAGAAGTAGGGACCGATGCGTCAGGAATGTTGTAAAATGTTACATCCCAGAAGTTAGATTGCTTTGGGTTAGGATATACAACGTTATCGACGTATATAATGTTCCCATCGAGAAGCAGGCGACGACACGCCAGAATGTTGTAAAATATTACATCCGAGATGTTAGGTTGCCTTAGGTTAAGATATACAACGTTATAGACGAATATAATATTCCCAGCGAGAAATAGGGGCCGACGCGTCAGGAATGTTGTAAAATGTTACATCCCAGAAGTTAGATTGCTTTGGGTTAGGATATACAACGTTATCGACGTATATAATGTCCCCATCGAGAAGCAGGCGACGACACGCCAGAATGTTGTAAAATATTACATCCGAGATGTTACCTTGCTTTAGGTTAGGATATATAACGTTATTGACGTATAGAATGTTCCCACCGAGAAATAGGGGCCGAGGGGTCAGGAATGATGTAAAATATTACACCCGAGATGTTAGGTTCCCTTAGGTTAGGATATACAACGTTATAGACGTATAGAAAGTTCCCACGGTGATGTAGGGACCGACATGCCAGGAATGTTTTAAAATATTACATCCGAGATGTAACGTTGCTTTAGGTGAGGATATATATCGTTATAGACTAATATAATGTTCCCACCGAGACGTGGGGACCGACATGCCAGGAATCTTGTAAAATATTACATCCGAGACGTTAGGTTGCGTTAGGTTAGGACCTACAACGTTATAGACGTATCTAATGTCCCCATCGAGAAGCAGGCGACGACACGCCAGAATGTTGTAAATATTACATCCGATATGTTAGGTTGCCTTATGCTACGATATATATCGTTATAGACGTATACAATGTTCCCACCGAGAAGTAGGGACCGAAATCCCAGGAATGTGGTAAAATATTACATCCGAGATGTTCGGTTGCCTTAGGTTAGGATATACAACGTTATAGACGTATATAATGTCCCCATCGAAAAGCAGGCGACGACACGCCAGAATGTTGTAAAATATTACATTCGACATGTTAGGTTGCCTTAGGCTAGGATATGCAACGTTATAGACGTGTAGAATGTTCCCACCGCGAAATAGGGGCCGACGGGTCAGGAATGTTGTAAAATATTACACCCGAGATGTTAGGTTCCCTTAGGTTAGGATATACAACGTTATAGACTTATAGAAAGTTCCCACCGAGATGTAGGGACCGACATGCCAGGAATGTTGTAAAATATTACATACGAGATGTTAGGTTGCGTTAGGTTAGGATATACAACGTTTATAGACGTATATAATGTCCCCTTCGAGAAGCAGGCGACGACACGCCAGAATGTTGTAAAATATTATATTCGACATGTTAGGTTGCCTTAGGCTAGGATATATAACGTTATAGACGTATATAATATTCCCACCGAGAAATAGGGTCCGACGCGTCAGGAATGTTGTAAAATATTACACCCGAGATGTTAGGTTCCCTTAGGTTAGCATATACAACGTTATGGACGTATATAATGTTCCCACCGAGAAGTAGGGACCGACATGCCAGGAATGTTGTAAAATATTACATACGAGATGTTAGGTTGCTTTAGGTTAGGATATATATCGTTATAGACGTATACAATGTTCACACCGAGAAGTAGGGACCGACGCGTCAGGAATGTTGTAAAATATTACATCCCAGATGTTAGGTTGCGTTAGGCTAGGATATACAACGTTATAGACGTATATAATGTCCCCTTCGAGAAGCAGGCCACGACACGCCAGAATGTTGTAAAATATTACATTCGACATGATAGGTTGCCTTAGGCTAGGATATATAACGTTATAGACGTATATAATATTCCCACCGATAAATAGGGGCCGATGCGTCAGGAATGTTGTAAAATATTACACCCGAGATGTTAGGTTCCCTTAGGTTAGCATATACAACGTTATAGACGTATAGAATGTTCCCACCGAGATGTAGGGACCGATATGCCAGGAATGTTGTAAAATATTACATCCGAGATGTTAGGTTGCCTTAGGCTAGGACATATATCGTTATAGACGTATACAATGTTCCCACCGAGAAGTAGGGACCGACGCGTCAGGAATGTTGTAAAATATTACATCCCAGATGTTAGGTTGCGTTAGGTTAGGATATACAACGTTATAGACGTATAGAATGTTCCCACCGAGATGTAGGGACCGACATGCCAGGAATGTTGTAAAATATTACATCCGAGATATTAGGTTGCCTTAGGCTAGGACATATATCGTTATAGACGTATACAATGTTCCCACCGAGAAGTAGGGACCGACGCGTCAGGAATGTTGTAAAATATTACATCCCAGATGTTAGGTTGCTTTAGGTTAGGATATACAACGTTTATAGACGTATATAATGTCCCCTTCGAGAAGCAGGCGACGACACGCCAGAATGTTGTAAAATATTATATTCGACATGTTAGGTTGCCTTAGGCTAGGATATATAACGTTATAGACGTATATAATATTCCCACCGAGAAATAGGGTCCGACGCGTCAGGAATGTTGTAAAATATTACACCCGAGATGTTAGGTTCCCTTAGGTTAGCATATACAACGTTATGGACGTATATAATGTTCCCACCGAAAAGTAGGGACCGACATGCCAGGAATGTTGTAAAATATTACATACGAGATGTTAGGTTGCTTTAGGTTAGGATATATATCGTTATAGACGTATACAATGTTCCCACCGAGAAGTAGGGACCGTCGCGTCAGGAATGTTGTAAAATATTGCATCCCAGATGTTAGGTTGCGTTAGGTTAGGATATACAACGTTATAGACGTATATAATGTCCCCTTCGAGAAGCAGGCGACGACACGCCAGAATGTTGTAAAATATTACGTTCGACATGTTAGGTTGCCTTAGGCTAGGATATATAACGTTATAGACGTATATAATATTCCCACCGATAAATAGGGGCCGATGCGTCAGGAATGTTGTAAAATATTACACCAGAGATGTTAGGTTCCCTTAGGTTAGCATATACAACTTTATAGACGTATAGAATGTTCCCACCGAGATGTAGGGGCCGACATGCCAGGAATGTTGTAAAATATGACATCCGAGATGTTAGGTTGCCTTAGGCTAGGATATGCAACGTTATAGACGTAAAGAATGTTCCCACCGAGAAATAGGGGCCTACGGGTCAGGAATGTTGTAAAATATTACACCCGAGATGTTAGGTTCCCTTAGGTTAGGATATACAACGTTATAGACGTAAAGAATGTTCCCACCGAGATGTAGGGACCGACATGCCAGGAATGTTGTCAAATATTACATCCGAGATGTTAGGTTGCCTTAGGTTTGGATATACAAAGTTATAGATGTATATAATGTCCGCATCCAGAAGTAGGCGACGACACGCCAGAATGTTGTAAAATATTACATTCGACATGTTAGGTTGCCTTAGGCTGGGATATATAACGTTATAGACGTATATAATATTCCCACCGATAAATAGGGGCCGATGCGTCAGGAATGTTGTAAAATATTACACCCGAGATGTTAGGTTCCCTTAGGTTAGCATATACAACGTTATAGACGTATAGAATGTTCCCACCGAGATGTAGGGACCGACATGCCGGGAATGTTGTAAAATATTACATCCGAGATGTTAGGTTGCCTTAGGCTAGGACATATATCGTTATAGACGTATACAATGTTCCCACCGAGAAGTAGGGACCGACGCGTCAGGAATGTTGTAAAATATTATATACGAGATGTTAGGTTGCGTTAGGTTAGGATATACAACGTTTATAGACGTATATAATGTCCCCTTCGAGAAGCAGGCGACGACACGCCAGAATGTCGTAAAATATTATATTCGACATGTTAGGTTGCCTTAGGCTAGGATATATAACGTTATGGACGTATATAATATTCCCACCGAGAAATAGGGGCCGACGCGAGAGGAATGTTGTAAAATATTACACCCGAGATGTTAGGTTCCCTTAGGTTAGCATATACAACGTTATAGACGTATAGAATGTTCCCACCGAGATGTAGGGACCGACATGCCAGGAATGTTGTAAAATATTACATCCGAGATGTTAGGTTGCCTTAGGCTAGGACATATATCGTTATAGACGTATACAATGTTCCCACCGAGAAGTAGGGACCGACGCGTCAGGAATGTTGTAAAATATTATATACGAGATGTTAGGTTGCTTTAGGTTAGGATATATATCGTTATAGACGTATAGAATGTTCCCACCGAGATGTAGGGACCGACATGTCAGGAATGTTGTAAAATATTACATCCGAGATGTTAGGTTGCCTTAGGCAAGGACATATATCGTTATAGACGTATACAATGTTCCCACCGAGAAGTAGGGACCGACGCGTCAGGAATGTTGTAAAATATTACATCCCAGATGTTAGGTTGCGTTAGGTTAGGATATACAACGTTTATAGACGTATATAGTGTCCCCTTCGAGAAGCAGGCGACGACACGCCAGAATGTTGTAAAATATTACATCCGAGATGTTAGGTTGCCTTAGGCTAGGACATATATCGTTATAGACGTATACAATGTTCCCACCGAGAAGTAGGGACCGACGCGTCAGGAATGTTGTAAAATATTACATCCCAGATGTTAGGTTGCGTTAGGTGAGGATATACAACGTTTATAGACGTATATAATGTCCCCTTCGAGAAGCAGGCGACGACACGCCAGAATGTTGTAAAATATTATATTCGACATGTTAGGTTGTCTTAGGCTAGGATATATAACGTTATGAACGTATATAATATTACCACCGAGAAATAGGGGCCGACGCGAGAGGAATGTTGTAAAATATTACACCCGAGATGTTAGGTTCCCTTAGGTTAGCATATACAACGTTATAGACGTATATAATGTTCCCACCGAGAAGTAGGGACCGACATGCCAGGAATGTTGTAAAATATTACATACAAGATGTTAGGTTGCTTTAGGTTAGGATATATATCGTTATAGACTTATATAATGTTCCCACTCAGACGTGGGGAACGACATGCCAGGAATGTTGTCAAATATTACATCCGAGATGTTAGGTTGCCTTAGGTTAGGATATACAAAGTTATCGATGTATATAATGTCCGCATCCAGAAGTAGGCGACGACACGCCAGGAATGTTTTAAAATATTACATCCGAGATGTTAGGTTGCCTTAGGCTAGGATATGCAACGTTATAGACGTAAAGAATGTTCCCACCGAGAAATAGGGGCCTACGGGTCAGGAATGTTGTAAAATATTACACCCGAGATGTTAGGTTCCCTTAGGTTAGGATATACAACGTTATAGACTTATAGAAAGTTCCCACCGAGATGTAGGGACCGACATGCCAGGAATGTTGTAAAATATTACATCCGAGATGTTAGGTTGCCTTAGGCTAGGACATATATCGTTATAGACGTATACAATGTTCCCACCGAGAAGTAGGGACCGACGCGTCAGGAATGTTGTAAAATATTACATCCCAGGTGTTAGGTTGCGTTAGGTTAGGATATACAACGTTTATAGACGTATATAATGTCCCCTTCGAGAAGCAGGCGACGACACGCCAGAATGTTGTAAAATATTATATTCGACATGTTAGGTTGCCTTAGGCTAGGATATATAACGTTATAGACGTATATAATATTCCCACCGAGAAATAGGGTCCGACGCGTCAGGAATGTTGTAAAATATTACACCCGAGATGTTAGGTTCCCTTAGGTTAGCATATACAACGTTATGGACGTATATAATGTTCCCACCGAGAAGTAGGGACCGACATGCCAGGAATGTTGTAAAATATTACATACGAGATGTTAGGTTGCTTTAGGTTAGGATATATATCGTTATAGACGTATACAATGTTCACACCGAGAAGTAGGGACCGACGCGTCAGGAATGTTGTAAAATATTACATCCCAGA
The DNA here is from genome assembly GCA_963969225.1 of Xylocopa violacea. Lineage (NCBI taxonomy): Eukaryota > Metazoa > Arthropoda > Insecta > Hymenoptera > Apidae > Xylocopa > Xylocopa violacea. The sequence continues at coordinate 2,865,114 of CAXAJV010000097.1, read as the reverse complement.
TGTTAGGTTGCGTTAGGCTAGGATATACAACGTTATAGACGTATATAATGTCCCCTTCGAGAAGCAGGCCACGACACGCCAGAATGTTGTAAAATATTACATTCGACATGATAGGTTGCCTTAGGCTAGGATATATAACGTTATAGACGTATATAATATTCCCACCGATAAATAGGGGCCGATGCGTCAGGAATGTTGTAAAATATTACACCCGAGATGTTAGGTTCCCTTAGGTTAGCATATACAACGTTATAGACGTATAGAATGTTCCCACCGAGATGTAGGGACCGATATGCCAGGAATGTTGTAAAATATTACATCCGAGATGTTAGGTTGCCTTAGGCTAGGACATATATCGTTATAGACGTATACAATGTTCCCACCGAGAAGTAGGGACCGACGCGTCAGGAATGTTGTAAAATATTACATCCCAGATGTTAGGTTGCGTTAGGTTAGGATATACAACGTTATAGACGTATAGAATGTTCCCACCGAGATGTAGGGACCGACATGCCAGGAATGTTGTAAAATATTACATCCGAGATGTTAGGTTGCCTTAGGCTAGGACATATATCGTTATAGACGTATACAATGTTCCCACCGAGAAGTAGGGACCGACGCGTCAGGAATGTTGTAAAATATTACATCCCAGATGTTAGGTTGCGTTAGGTTAGGATATACAACGTTTATAGACGTATATAATGTCCCCTTCGAGAAGCAGGCGACGACACGCCAGAATGTTGTAAAATATTATATTCGACATGTTAGGTTGCCTTAGGCTAGGATATATAACGTTATAGACGTATGTAATATTCCCACCGAGAAATAGGGTCCGACGCGTCAGGAATGTTGTAAAATATTACACCCGAGATGTTAGGTTCCCTTAGGTTAGCATATACAACGTTATGGACGTATATAATGTTCCCACCGAGAAGTAGGGACCGACATGCCAGGAATGTTGTAAAATATTACATACGAGATGTTAGGTTGCTTTAGGTTAGGATATATATCGTTATAGACTTATATAATGTTCCCACTCAGACGTGGGGAACGACATGCCAGGAATGTTGTCAAATATTACATCCGAGATGTTAGGTTGCCTTAGGTTAGGATATACAAAGTTATCGATGTATATAATGTGCGCATCCAGAAGTAGGCGACGACACGCCAGGAATGTTTTAAAATATTACATCCGAGATGTTAGGTTGCCTTAGGCTAGGATATGCAACGTTATAGACGTAAAGAATGTTCCCACCGAGAAATAGGGGCCTACGGGTCAGGAATGTTGTAAAATATTACACCCGAGATGTTAGGTTCCCTTAGGTTAGGATATACAACGTTATAGACTTATAGAAAGTTCCCACCGAGATGTAGGGACCGACATGCCAGGAATGTTGTAAAATATTACATCCGAGATGTTAGGTTGCCTTAGGCTAGGACATATATCGTTATAGACGTATACAATGTTCCCACCGAGAAGTAGGGACCGACGCGTCAGGAATGTTGTAAAATATTACATCCCAGATGTTAGGTTGCGTTAGGTTAGGATATACAACGTTTATAGACGTATATAATGTCCCCTTCGAGAAGCAGGCGACGACACGCCAGAATGTTGTAAAATATTATATTCGACATGTTAGGTTGCCTTAGGCTAGGATATATAACGTTATAGACGTATATAATATTCCCACCGAGAAATAGGGTCCGACGCGTCAGGAATGTTGTAAAATATTACACCCGAGATGTTAGGTTCCCTTAGGTTAGCATATACAACGTTATGGACGTATATAATGTTCCCACCGAGAAGTAGGGACCGACATGGCAGGAATGTTGTAAAATATTACATACGAGATGTTAGGTTGCTTTAGGTTAGGATATATATCGTTATAGACGTATACAATGTTCACACCGAGAAGTAGGGACCGACGCGTCAGGAATGTTGTAAAATATTACATCCCAGATGTTAGGTTGCGTTAGGCTAGGATATACAACGTTATAGACGTATATAATGTCCCCTTCGAGAAGCAGGCCACGACACGCCAGAATGTTGTAAAATATTACATTCGACATGATAGGTTGCCTTAGGCTAGGATATATAACGTTATAGACGTATATAATATTCCCACCGATAAATAGGGGCCGATGTGTCAGGAATGTTGTAAAATATTACACCCGAGATGTTAGGTTCCCTTAGGTTAGCATATACAACGTTATAGACGTATAGAATGTTCCCACCGAGATGTAGGGACCGATATGCCAGGAATGTTGTAAAATATTACATCCGAGATGTTAGGTTGCCTTAGGCTAGGACATATATCGTTATAGACGTATACAATGTTCCCACCGAGAAGTAGGGACCGACGCGTCAGGAATGTTGTAAAATATTACATCCCAGATGTTAGGTTGCGTTAGGTTAGGATATACAACGTTATAGACGTATAGAATGTTCCCACCGAGATGTAGGGACCGACATGCCAGGAATGTTGTAAAATATTACATCCGAGATGTTAGGTTGCCTTAGGCTAGGACATATATCGTTATAGACGTATACAATGTTCCCACCGAGAAGTAGGGACCGACGCGTCAGGAATGTTGTAAAATATTACATCCCAGATGTTAGGTTGCGTTAGGTTAGGATATACAACGTTTATAGACGTATATAATGTCCCCTTCGAGAAGCAGGCGACGACACGCCAGAATGTTGTAAAATATTATATTCGACATGTTAGGTTGCCTTAGGCTAGGATATATAACGTTATAGACGTATGTAATATTCCCACCGAGAAATAGGGTCCGACGCGTCAGGAATGTTGTAAAATATTACACCCGAGATGTTAGGTTCCCTTAGGTTAGCATATACAACGTTATGGACGTATATAATGTTCCCACCGAGAAGTAGGGACCGACATGCCAGGAATGTTGTAAAATATTACATACGAGATGTTAGGTTGCTTTAGGTTAGGATATATATCGTTATAGACTTATATAATGTTCCCACTCAGACGTGGGGAACGACATGCCAGGAATGTTGTCAAATATTACATCCGAGATGTTAGGTTGCCTTAGGTTAGGATATACAAAGTTATCGATGTATATAATGTGCGCATCCAGAAGTAGGCGACGACACGCCAGGAATGTTTTAAAATATTACATCCGAGATGTTAGGTTGCCTTAGGCTAGGATATGCAACGTTATAGACGTAAAGAATGTTCCCACCGAGAAATAGGGGCCTACGGGTCAGGAATGTTGTAAAATATTACACCCGAGATGTTAGGTTCCCTTAGGTTAGGATATACAACGTTATAGACGTAAAGAATGTTCCCACCGAGATGTAGGGACCGACATGCCAGGAATGTTGTCAAATATTACATCCGAGATGTTAGGTTGCCTAAGGTTAGGATATACAAAGTTATAGATGTATATAATGTCCGCATCCAGAAGTAGGCGACGACACGCCAGAATGTTGTAAAATATTACATTCGACATGTTAGGTTGCCTTAGGCTGGGATATATAACGTTATAGACGTATATAATATTCCCACCGATAAATAGGGGCCGATGCGTCAGGAATGTTGTAAAATATTACACCCGAGATGTTAGGTTCCCTTAGGTTAGCATATACAACGTTATAGACGTATAGAATGTTCCCACCGAGATGTAGGGACCGACATGCCAGGAATGTTGTAAAATATTACATCCGAGATGTTAGGTTGCCTTAGGCTAGGACATATATCGTTATAGACGTATACAATGTTCCCACCGAGAAGTAGGGACCGACGCGTCAGGAATGTTGTAAAATATTATATACGAGATGTTAGGTTGCGTTAGGTTAGGATATACAACGTTTATAGACGTATATAATGTCCCCTTCGAGAAGCAGGCGACGACACGCCAGAATGTTGTAAAATATTATATTCGACGTGTTAGGTTGCCTTAGGCTAGGATATATAACGTTATGGACGTATATAATATTCCCACCGAGAAATAGGGGCCGACGCGAGAGGAATGTTGTAAAATATTACACCCGAGATGTTAGGTTCCCTTAGGTTAGCATATACAACGTTATAGACGTATAGAATGTTCCCACCGAGATGTAGGGACCGACATGCCAGGAATGTTGTAAAATATTACATCCGAGATGTTAGGTTGCCTTAGGCTAGGACATATATCGTTATAGACGTATACAATGTTCCCACCGAGAAGTAGGGACCGACGCGTCAGGAATGTTGTAAAATATTATATACGAGATGTTAGGTTGCTTTAGGTTAGGATATATATCGTTATAGACGTATAGAATGTTCCCACCGAGATGTAGGGACCGACATGTCAGGAATGTTGTAAAATATTACATCCGAGATGTTAGGTTGCCTTAGGCAAGGACATATATCGTTATAGACGTATACAATGTTCCCACCGAGAAGTAGGGACCGACGCGTCAGGAATGTTGTAAAATATTACATCCCAGATGTTAGGTTGCGTTAGGTTAGGATATACAACGTTTATAGACGTATATAGTGTCCCCTTCGAGAAGCAGGCGACGACACGCCAGAATGTTGTAAAATATTACATCCGAGATGTTAGGTTGCCTTAGGCTAGGACATATATCGTTATAGACGTATACAATGTTCCCACCGAGAAGTAGGGACCGACGCGTCAGGAATGTTGTAAAATATTACATCCCAGATGTTAGGTTGCGTTAGGTTAGGATATACAACGTTATAGACGTATAGAATGTTCCCACCGAGATGTAGGGACCGACATGTCAGGAATGTTGTAAAATATTACATCCGAGATGTTAGGTTGCCTTAGGCTAGGACATATATCGTTATAGACGTATACAATGTTCCCACCGAGAAGTAGGGACCGACGCGTCAGGAATGTTGTAAAATATTACATCCGAGATGTTAGGTTGCCTTAGGTTAGGATATACAAAGTTATAGATGTATATAATGTCCGCATCCAGAAGTAGGCGACGACACGCCAGAATGTTGTAAAATATTACATTCGACATGTTAGGTTGCCTTAGGCTGGGATATATAACGTTATAGACGTATATAATATTCCCACCGATAAATAGGGGCCGATGCGTCAGGAATGTTGTAAAATATTACACCCGAGATGTTAGGTTCCCTTAGGTTAGCATATACAACGTTATAGACGTATAGAATGTTCCCACCGAGATGTAGGGACCGACATGCCAGGAATGTTGTAAAATATTACATCCGAGATGTTAGGTTGCCTTAGGCTAGGACATATATCGTTATAGACGTATACAATGTTCCCACCGAGAAGTAGGGACCGACGCGTCAGGAATGTTGTAAAATATTATATACGAGATGTTAGGTTGCGTTAGGTTAGGATATACAACGTTTATAGACGTATATAATGTCCCCTTCGAGAAGCAGGCGACGACACGCCAGAATGTTGTAAAATATTATATTCGACGTGTTAGGTTGCCTTAGGCTAGGATATATAACGTTATGGACGTATATAATATTCCCACCGAGAAATAGGGGCCGACGCGAGAGGAATGTTGTAAAATATTACACCCGAGATGTTAGGTTCCCTTAGGTTAGCATATACAACGTTATAGACGTATAGAATGTTCCCACCGAGATGTAGGGACCGACATGCCAGGAATGTTGTAAAATATTACATCCGAGATGTTAGGTTGCCTTAGGCTAGGACATATATCGTTATAGACGTATACAATGTTCCCACCGAGAAGTAGGGACCGACGCGTCAGGAATGTTGTAAAATATTATATACGAGATGTTAGGTTGCTTTAGGTTAGGATATATATCGTTATAGACGTATAGAATGTTCCCACCGAGATGTAGGGACCGACATGTCAGGAATGTTGTAAAATATTACATCCGAGATGTTAGGTTGCCTTAGGCAAGGACATATATCGTTATAGACGTATACAATGTTCCCACCGAGAAGTAGGGACCGACGCGTCAGGAATGTTGTAAAATATTACATCCCAGATGTTAGGTTGCGTTAGGTTAGGATATACAACGTTTATAGACGTATATAGTGTCCCCTTCGAGAAGCAGGCGACGACACGCCAGAATGTTGTAAAATATTACATCCGAGATGTTAGGTTGCCTTAGGCTAGGACATATATCGTTATAGACGTATACAATGTTCCCACCGAGAAGTAGGGACCGACGCGTCAGGAATGTTGTAAAATATTACATCCCAGATGTTAGGTTGCGTTAGGTTAGGATATACAACGTTATAGACGTATAGAATGTTCCCACCGAGATGTAGGGACCGACATGTCAGGAATGTTGTAAAATATTACATCCGAGATGTTAGGTTGCCTTAGGCTAGGACATATATCGTTATAGACGTATACAATGTTCCCACCGAGAAGTAGGGACCGACGCGTCAGGAATGTTGTAAAATATTATATACGAGATGTTAGGTTGCTTTAGGTTAGGATATATATCGTTATAGACGTATAGAATGTTCCCACCGAGATGTAGGGACCGACATGTCAGGAATGTTGTAAAATATTACATCCGAGATGTTAGGTTGCCTTAGGCAAGGACATATATCGTTATAGACGTATACAATGTTCCCACCGAGAAGTAGGGACCGACGCGTCAGGAATGTTGTAAAATATTACATCCCAGATGTTAGGTTGCGTTAGGTTAGGATATACAACGTTTATAGACGTATATAGTGTCCCCTTCGAGAAGCAGGCGACGACACGCCAGAATGTTGTAAAATATTACATCCGAGATGTTAGGTTGCCTTAGGCTAGGACATGTATCGTTATAGACGTATACAATGTTCCCACCGAGAAGTAGGGACCGACGCGTCAGGAATGTTGTAAAATATTACATCCCAGATGTTAGGTTGCGTTAGGTTAGGATATACAACGTTTATAGACGTATATAATGTCCCCTTCGAGAAGCAGGCGACGACACGCCAGAATGTTGTAAAATATTATATTCGACATGTTAGGTTGCCTTAGGCTAGGATATATAACGTTATGAACGTATATAATATTCCCACCGAGAAATAGGGGCCGAGGCGAGAGGAATGTTGTAAAATATTACACCCGAGATGTTAGGTTCCCTTAGGTTAGCATATACAACGTTATAGACGTATATAATGTTCCCACCGAGAAGTAGGGACCGACATGCCAGGAATGTTGTAAAATATTACATACGAGATGTTAGGTTGCTTTAGGTTAGGATATATATCGTTATAGACTTATATAATGTTCCCACTCAGACGTGGGGAACGACATGCCAGGAATGTTGTCAAATATTACATCCGAGATGTTAGGTTGCCTTAGGTTAGGATATACAAAGTTATAGATGTATATAATGTCCGCATCCAGAAGTAGGCGACGACACGCCAGAATGTTGTAAAATATTACATTCGACATGTTAGGTTGCCTTAGGCTGGGATATATAACGTTATAGACGTATATAATATTCCCACCGATAAATAGGGGCCGATGCGTCAGGAATGTTGTAAAATATTACACCCGAGATGTTAGGTTCCCTTAGGTTAGCATATACAACGTTATAGACGTATAGAATGTTCCCACCGAGATGTAGGGACCGACATGCCAGGAATGTTGTAAAATATTACATCCGAGATGTTAGGTTGCCTTAGGCTAGGACATATATCGTTATAGACGTATACAATGTTCCCACCGAGAAGTAGGGACCGACGCGTCAGGAATGTTGTAAAATATTATATACGAGATGTTAGGTTGCGTTAGGTTAGGATATACAACGTTTATAGACGTATATAATGTCCCCTTCGAGAAGCAGGCGACGACACGCCAGAATGTTGTAAAATATTATATTCGACGTGTTAGGTTGCCTTAGGCTAGGATATATAACGTTATGGACGTATATAATATTCCCACCGAGAAATAGGGGCCGACGCGAGAGGAATGTTGTAAAATATTACACCCGAGATGTTAGGTTCCCTTAGGTTAGCATATACAACGTTATAGACGTATAGAATGTTCCCACCGAGATGTAGGGACCGACATGCCAGGAATGTTGTAAAATATTACATCCGAGATGTTAGGTTGCCTTAGGCTAGGACATATATCGTTATAGACGTATACAATGTTCCCACCGAGAAGTAGGGACCGACGCGTCAGGAATGTTGTAAAATATTATATACGAGATGTTAGGTTGCTTTAGGTTAGGATATATATCGTTATAGACGTATAGAATGTTCCCACCGAGATGTAGGGACCGACATGTCAGGAATGTTGTAAAATATTACATCCGAGATGTTAGGTTGCCTTAGGCAAGGACATATATCGTTATAGACGTATACAATGTTCCCACCGAGAAGTAGGGACCGACGCGTCAGGAATGTTGTAAAATATTACATCCCAGATGTTAGGTTGCGTTAGGTTAGGATATACAACGTTTATAGACGTATATAGTGTCCCCTTCGAGAAGCAGGCGACGACACGCCAGAATGTTGTAAAATATTACATCCGAGATGTTAGGTTGCCTTAGGCTAGGACATATATCGTTATAGACGTATACAATGTTCCCACCGAGAAGTAGGGACCGACGCGTCAGGAATGTTGTAAAATATTACATCCCAGATGTTAGGTTGCGTTAGGTTAGGATATACAACGTTATAGACGTATAGAATGTTCCCACCGAGATGTAGGGACCGACATGTCAGGAATGTTGTAAAATATTACATCCGAGATGTTAGGTTGCCTTAGGCTAGGACATATATCGTTATAGACGTATACAATGTTCCCACCGAGAAGTAGGGACCGACGCGTCAGGAATGTTGTAAAATATTACATCCGAGATGTTAGGTTGCCTTAGGTTAGGATATACAAAGTTATAGATGTATATAATGTCCGCATCCAGAAGTAGGCGACGACACGCCAGAATGTTGTAAAATATTACATTCGACATGTTAGGTTGCCTTAGGCTGGGATATATAACGTTATAGACGTATATAATATTCCCACCGATAAATAGGGGCCGATGCGTCAGGAATGTTGTAAAATATTACACCCGAGATGTTAGGTTCCCTTAGGTTAGCATATACAACGTTATAGACGTATAGAATGTTCCCACCGAGATGTAGGGACCGACATGCCAGGAATGTTGTAAAATATTACATCCGAGATGTTAGGTTGCCTTAGGCTAGGACATATATCGTTATAGACGTATACAATGTTCCCACCGAGAAGTAGGGACCGACGCGTCAGGAATGTTGTAAAATATTATATACGAGATGTTAGGTTGCGTTAGGTTAGGATATACAACGTTTATAGACGTATATAATGTCCCCTTCGAGAAGCAGGCGACGACACGCCAGAATGTTGTAAAATATTATATTCGACGTGTTAGGTTGCCTTAGGCTAGGATATATAACGTTATGGACGTATATAATATTCCCACCGAGAAATAGGGGCCGACGCGAGAGGAATGTTGTAAAATATTACACCCGAGATGTTAGGTTCCCTTAGGTTAGCATATACAACGTTATAGACGTATAGAATGTTCCCACCGAGATGTAGGGACCTACATGCCAGGAATGTTGTAAAATATTACATCCGAGATGTTAGGTTGCCTTAGGCTAGGACATATATCGTTATAGACGTATACAATGTTCCCACCGAGAAGTAGGGACCGACGCGTCAGGAATGTTGTAAAATATTATATACGAGATGTTAGGTTGCTTTAGGTTAGGATATATATCGTTATAGACGTATAGAATGTTCCCACCGAGATGTAGGGACCGACATGTCAGGAATGTTGTAAAATATTACATCCGAGATGTTAGGTTGCCTTAGGCAAGGACATATATCGTTATAGACGTATACAATGTTCCCACCGAGAAGTAGGGACCGACGCGTCAGGAATGTTGTAAAATATTACATCCCAGATGTTAGGTTGCGTTAGGTTAGGATATACAACGTTTATAGACGTATATAGTGTCCCCTTCGAGAAGCAGGCGACGACACGCCAGAATGTTGTAAAATATTACATCCGAGATGTTAGGTTGCCTTAGGCTAGGACATATATCGTTATAGACGTATACAATGTTCCCACCGAGAAGTAGGGACCGACGCGTCAGGAATGTTGTAAAATATTACATCCCAGATGTTAGGTTGCGTTAGGTTAGGATATACAACGTTATAGACGTATAGAATGTTCCCACCGAGATGTAGGGACCGACATGTCAGGAATGTTGTAAAATATTACATCCGAGATGTTAGGTTGCCTTAGGCTAGGACATATATCGTTATAGACGTATACAATGTTCCCACCGAGAAGTAGGGACCGACGCGTCAGGAATGTTGTAAAATATTATATACGAGATGTTAGGTTGCTTTAGGTTAGGATATATATCGTTATAGACGTATAGAATGTTCCCACCGAGATGTAGGGACCGACATGTCAGGAATGTTGTAAAATATTACATCCGAGATGTTAGGTTGCCTTAGGCAAGGACATATATCGTTATAGACGTATACAATGTTCCCACCGAGAAGTAGGGACCGACGCGTCAGGAATGTTGTAAAATATTACATCCCAGATGTTAGGTTGCGTTAGGTTAGGATATACAACGTTTATAGACGTATATAGTGTCCCCTTCGAGAAGCAGGCGACGACACGCCAGAATGTTGTAAAATATTACATCCGAGATGTTAGGTTGCCTTAGGCTAGGACATATATCGTTATAGACGTATACAATGTTCCCACCGAGAAGTAGGGACCGACGCGTCAGGAATGTTGTAAAATATTACATCCCAGATGTTAGGTTGCGTTAGGTTAGGATATACAACGTTTATAGACGTATATAATGTCCCCTTCGAGAAGCAGGCGACGACACGCCAGAATGTTGTAAAATATTATATTCGACATGTTAGGTTGCCTTAGGCTAGGATATATAACGTTATGAACGTATATAATATTCCCACCGAGAAATAGGGGCCGAGGCGAGAGGAATGTTGTAAAATATTACACCCGAGATGTTAGGTTCCCTTAGGTTAGCATATACAACGTTATAGACGTATATAATGTTCCCACCGAGAAGTAGGGACCGACATGCCAGGAATGTTGTAAAATATTACATACGAGATGTTAGGTTGCTTTAGGTTAGGATATATATCGTTATAGACTTATATAATGTTCCCACTCAGACGTGGGGAACGACATGCCAGGAATGTTGTCAAATATTACATCCGAGATGTTAGGTTGCCCTAGGTTAGGATATACAAAGTTATCGATGTATATAATGTCCGCATCCAGAAGTAGGCGACGACACGCCAGGAATGTTTTAAAATATTACATCCGAGATGTTAGGTTGCCTTAGGCTAGGATATGCAACGTTATAGACGTAAAGAATGTTCCCACCGAGAAATAGGGGCCTACGGGTCAGGAATGTTGTAAAATATTACACCCGAGATGTTAGGTTCCCTTAGGTTAGGATATACAACGTTATAGACTTATAGAAAGTTCCCACCGAGATGTAGGGACCGACATGCCAGGAATGTTGTAAAATATTACATCCGAGATGTTACGTTGCTTTAGGTTAGGATATATATCGTTATAGACTAATATAATGTTCCCACCGAGACGTGGGGACCGACATGCCAGGAATCTTGTAAAATATTACATCCGAGATGTTAGGTTCCGTTAGGTTAGGATATACAACGTTATAGATGTATATATTGTCCCCATCGAGAAGCAGGCGACGACACGCCAGAATGTTGTAAAATATTACATTCGACATGTTAGGTTGCCTTAGGCTAGGATATGTAACGTTATAGACGTATATAATATTCCCACCGAGAAATAGGGGCCGACGCGTCAGGAATGTTGTAAAATATTACATCCGAAATGTTACGTTCCCTTACGTTAGGATATACAACGTTATAGACGTATAGAATGTTCCCACCGAGATGTAGGGACCGACATGCCAGGAATGTTGTAAAATATTACATCCGAGATGTTACGTTGCTATAGGTTAGGATATATATCGTTATACACTAATATAATGTTCCCACCGAGACGTGGGGACCGACATGCCAGGAAAGTTGTAAAATGTTACATCCCAGAAGTTAGATTGCTTTGGGTTAGGATATACAACGTTATCGACGTATATAATGTCCCCATCGAGAAGCAGGCGACGACACGCCAGAATGTTGTAAAATATTACATCCGATATGCTAGGTTACCTTAGGTTAGGATATACAACGTTATAGACGTATATAATGTCCCCATCGAGAAGCAGGCGACGACACGCCAGAATGTTGTAAAATGTTACATTCTAGATGTTAGGTTCCCTTAGGTTAGGATATACAACGTTATACACGTATCTAATGTCCACATCGAGAAGCAGGCGGCGACACGCCAGAATGTTGTAAAATATTACATCCGAGTTGTTAGGTTGCTTTAGATTAGGATATATATCGTTATAGACTTATATAATGTTCCCACTCAGACGTGGGGAACGACATGTCAGGAATGTTGTCAAATATTACATCCGAGATGTTAGGTTGCCTTAGGTTAGGATATACAAAGTTATAGATGTATATAATGTCCGCATCCAGAAGTAGGCGACGACACGCCAGGAATGTTATAAAATATTACATCCGAGATGTTAGGTTGCCTTAGGCTAGGATATGCAACGTTATAGACGTATAGAATGTTCCCACCAAGAAATAGGGGCCGACGGGTCAGGAATGTTGTAAAATATTACACCCGAGATGGTAGGTTCCCTTAGGTTAGGATATACAACGTTATAGACGTATATAATGTCCCCATCGAGAAGCAGGCGACGACACGCCAGAATTTTGTAAAATATTACATCCGCTATGTTAGGTTGCCTTAGGCTAGGATATACAACGTTATAGACGTATATAATATTCCCACCGAGAAATAGGGGCCGATGCGTCAGGAATGTTGTAAAATATTACACCCGAGATGTTAGGTTCCCTTAGGTTAGGATATACAACGTTATAGACGTATAGAATGTTCCCACCGAGATGTAGGGACGACATGCCAGGAATGTTGTAAAATATTACATCCGAGATGTTAGGTTGCTTTAGGTTAGGATATACAACGATATACGTATATAATATTCCCACCGAGAAATAGGGGCCGATGCGTCAGGAATGTTGTAAAATATTACACCCGAGATGTTAGGTTCCCTTAGGTTAGCATATACAACGTTATAGACGTATAGAATGTTCCCACCGAGATGTAGGGACCGACATGCCAGGAATGTTGTAAAATATTACACCCGAGATGTTAGGTTCCCTTAGGTTAGGATATACAACGTTATAGACGTATCTAATGTCCACATCGAGAAGCAGGCGGCGACACGCCAGAATGTTGTAAAATATTACATCCGAGTTGTTAGGTTGCTTTAGGTTAGGATATATATCGTTATAGACTTATATAATGTTCCCACTCAGACGTGGGAAACGACATGCCAGGAATGTTGTCAAATATTACATCCGAGATGTTAGGTTGCCTTAGGTTAGGATATACAAAGTTATAGATGTATATAATGTCCGCATCCAGAAGTAGGCGACGACACGCCAGGAATGTTGTAAAATATTACACCCGAGATGTTAGGTTCCCTTAGGTTAGGATATACAAAGTTATAGACGTATATAATATCCCCATCGAGAAGCAGGCGACGACACGCCAGAATTTTGTAAAATATTACATCCGCTATGTTAGGTTGCCTTAGGCTAGGATATACAACGTTATAGACGTATATAATATTCCCACCGAGAAATAGGGGCCGATGCGTCAGGAATGTTGTAAAATATTACACCCGAGATGTTAGGTTCCCTTAGGTTAGGATATACAACGTTATAGACGTATCTAATGTCCACATCGAGAAGCAGGCGGCGACACGCCAGAATGTTGTAAAATATTACATCCGAGCTGTTAGGTTGCTTTAGGTTAGGATATATATCGTTATAGACTTATATAATGTTCCCACTCAGACGTGGGGAACGACATGCCAGGAATGTTGTCAAATATTACATCCGAGATGTTAGGTTGCCTTAGGTTAGGATATACAAAGTTATAGATGTATATAATGTCCGCATCCAGAAGTAGGCGACGACACGCCAGGAATGTTTTAAAATATTACATCCGAGATGTTAGGTTGCCTTATGCTAGGATACGCAACGTTATAGACGTATAGAATGTTCCCACCAAGAAATAGGGGCCGACGGGTCAGGAATGTTGTAAAATATTACACCCGAGATGTTAGGTTCCCTTAGGTTAGGATATACAACGTTATAGACGTATATAATGTCCCCATCGAGAAGCAGGCGACGACACGCCAGAATTTTGTCAAATATTACATCCGCTATGTTAGGTTGCCTTAGGCTAGGATATACAACGTTATAAACGTGTATAATATTCCCACCGAGAAATAGGGGCCGATGCGTCAGGAATGTTGTAAAATATTACACCCGAGATGTTAGGTTCCCTTAAGTTAGGATATACAACGTTATAGACGTATAGAATGTTCCCACCGAGATGTAGGGACGACATGCCAGGAATGTTGTAAAATATTACATCCGAGATGTTAGGTTGCTTTAGGTTAGGATATACAACGATATACGTATATAATATTCCCACCGAGAAATAGGGGCCGATGCGTCAGGAATGTTGTAAAATATTACACCCGAGATGTTAGGTTCCCTTAGGTTAGCATATACAACGTTATAGACGTATAGAATGTTCCCACCGAGATGTAGGGACCGACATGCCAGGAATGTTGTAAAATGTTACATTCTAGATGTTAGGTTCCCTTAGGTTAGGATATACAACGTTATAGACGTATCTAATGTCCACATCGAGAAGCAGGCGGCGACACGCCAGAATGTTGTAAAATATTACATCCGAGTTGTTAGGTTGCTTTAGGTTAGGATATATATCGTTATAGACTTATATAATGTTCCCACTCAGACGTGGGAAACGACATGCCAGGAATGTTGTCAAATATTACATCCGAGATGTTAGGTTGCCTTAGGTTAGGATATACAAAGTTATAGATGTATATAATGTCCGCATCCAGAAGTAGGCGACGACACGCCAGGAATGTTTTAAAATATTACATCCGAGATGTTAGGTTGCCTTAGGCTAGGATATGCAACCTTATAGACGTATAGAATGTTCCCACCAAGAAATAGGGGCCGACGGGTCAGGAATGTTGTGAAATATTACACCCGAGATGTTAGGTTCCCTTAGGTTAGGATATACAAAGTTATAGACGTATATAATGTCCCCATCGAGAAGCAGGCGACGACACGCCAGAATTTTGTAAAATATTACATCCGCTATGTTAGGTTGCCTTAGGCTAGGATATACAACGTTATAGACGTATATAATATTCCCACCGAGAAATAGGGGCCGATGCGTCAGGAATGTTGTAAAATATTACACCCGAGATGTTAGGTTCCCTTAGGTTAGGATATACAACGTTATAGACGTATAGAATGTTCCCACCGAGATGTAGGGACGACATGCCAGGAATGTTGTAAAATATTACATCCGAGATGTTAGGTTGCTTTAGGTTAGGATATACAACGATATACGTATATAATATTCCCACCGAGAAATAGGGGCCGATGCGTCAGGAATGTTGTAAAATATTACACCCGAGATGTTAGGTTCCCTTAGGTTAGCATATACAACCTTATAGACGTATACAATGTTCCCTCCGAGAAGTAGGGACCGACGCGTCAGGAATGTTGTAAAATATTACATCCCAGATGTTAGGTTGCCTTAGGCTAGGATATACAACGTTATAGACGTATATAATATTCCCACCGAGAAATAGGGGCCGACGCGTCAGGAATGTTGTAAAATATTACACCCGAGATGTTAGGTTCCCTTAGGTTAGCATATACAACGTTATAGACGTATATAATGTTCCCACCGAGAAGTGGGGACCGACATGCCAGGAAAGTTGTAAAATATTACATACGAGATGTTAGGTTGCTTTAGGTTAGGATATATATCGTTATAGACTTATATAATGTTCCCACCGAGACGTGGGGTCCGACATGCCAGGAATGTTGTAAAATGTTACATCCCAGAAGTTAGATTGCTTTGGGTTAGGATATACAACGTTATCGACGTATATAATGTCCCCATCGAGAAGCAGGCGACGACACGCCAGAATGTTGTAAAATATTACATCCGATATGCTAGGTTGCCTTAGGTTAGGATATACAACGTTATAGACGTATATAATGTCCCCATCGAGAAGCAGGCGACGACACGCCAGAATTTTGTATAATATTACATCCGCTATGTTAGGTTGCCTTAGGCTAGGATATACAACGTTATAGACGTATATAATATTCCCACCGCGAAATAGGGGCCGACGCGTCAGGAATGTTGTAAAATATTACACCCGAGATGTTAGGTTCCCTTAGGTTAGGATATACAACGTTATAGACGTATATAATGTTCCCACCGAGAAGTGGGGACCGACATGCCAGGAAAGTTGTAAAATATTACATACGAGATGTTAGGTTGCTTTAGGTTAGGATATATATCGTTATAGACTTATATAATGTTCCCACCGAGACGTGGGGACCGACATGCCAGGAATGTTGTAAAATGTTACATCCCAGAAGTTAGATTGCTTTGGGTTAGGATATACAACGTTATAGACGTATAGAATGTTCCCACCGAGATGTAGGGACGACATGCCAGGAATGTTGTAAAATATTACATCCGAGATGTTAGGTTGCTTTAGGTTAGGATATACAACGATATACGTATATAATATTCCCACCGAGAAATAGGGGCCGATGCGTCAGGAATGTTGTAAAATATTACACCCGAGATGTTAGGTTCCCTTAGGTTAGCATATACAACCTTATAGACGTATACAATGTTCCCTCCGAGAAGTAGGGACCGACGCGTCAGGAATGTTGTAAAATATTACATCCCAGATGTTAGGTTGCCTTAGGCTAGGATATACAACGTTATAGACGTATATAATATTCCCACCGAGAAATAGGGGCCGACGCGTCAGGAATGTTGTAAAATATTACACCCGAGATGTTAGGTTCCCTTAGGTTAGCATATACAACGTTATAGACGTATATAATGTTCCCACCGAGAAGTGGGGACCGACATGCCAGGAAAGTTGTAAAATATTACATACGAGATGTTAGGTTGCTTTAGGTTAGGATATATATCGTTATAGACTTATATAATGTTCCCACCGAGACGTGGGGTCCGACATGCCAGGAATGTTGTAAAATGTTACATCCCAGAAGTTAGATTGCTTTGGGTTAGGATATACAACGTTATCGACGTATATAATGTCTCCATCGAGAAGCAGGCGACGACACGCCAGAATGTTGTAAAATATTATATCCGATATGCTAGGTTGCCTTAGGTTAGGATATACAACGTTATAGACGTATATAATGTCCCCATCGAGAAGCAGGCGACGACACGCCAGAATTTTGTATAATATTACATCCGCTATGTTAGGTTGCCTTAGGCTAGGATATACAACGTTATAGACGTATATAATATTCCCACCGCGAAATAGGGGCCGACGCGTCAGGAATGTTGTAAAATATTACACCCGAGATGTTAGGTTCCCTTAGGTTAGGATATACAACGTTATAGACGTATATAATGTTCCCACCGAGAAGTGGGGACCGACATGCCAGGAAAGTTGTAAAATATTACATACGAGATGTTAGGTTGCTTTAGGTTAGGATATATATCGTTATAGACTTATATAATGTTCCCACCGAGACGTGGGGACCGACATGCCAGGAATGTTGTAAAATGTTACATCCCAGAAGTTAGATTGCTTTGGGTTAGGATATACAACGTTATAGACGTATAGAATGTTCCCACCGAGATGTAGGGACGACATGCCAGGAATGTTGTAAAATATTACATCCGAGATGTTAGGTTGCTTTAGGTTAGGATATACAACGATATACGTATATAATATTCCCACCGAGAAATAGGGGCCGATGCGTCAGGAATGTTGTAAAATATTACACCCGAGATGTTAGGTTCCCTTAGGTTAGCGTATACAACCTTATAGACGTATACAATGCTCCCTCCGAGAAGTAGGGACCGACGCGTCAGGAATGTTGTAAAATATTACATCCCAGATGTTAGGTTGCCTTAGGCTAGGATATACAACGTTATAGACGTATATAATATTCCCACCGAGAAATAGGGGCCGACGCGTCAGGAATGTTGTAAAATATTACACCCGAGATGTTAGGTTCCCTTAGGTTAGCATATACAACGTTATAGACGTATATAATGTTCCCACCGAGAAGTGGGGACCGACATGCCAGGAAAGTTGTAAAATATTACATACGAGATGTTAGGTTGCTTTAGGTTAGGATATATATCGTTATAGACTTATATAATGTTCCCACCGAGACGTGGGGTCCGACATGCCAGGAATGTTGTAAAATGTTACATCCCAGAAGTTAGATTGCTTTGGGTTAGGATATACAACGTTATCGACGTATATAATGTCTCCATCGAGAAGCAGGCGACGACACGCCAGAATGTTGTAAAATATTACATCCGATATGCTAGGTTGCCTTAGGTTAGGATATACAACGTTATAGACGTATATAATGTCCCCATCGAGAAGCAGGCGACGACACGCCAGAATTTTGTATAATATTACATCCGCTATGTTAGGTTGCCTTAGGCTAGGATATACAACGTTATAGACGTATATAATATTCCCACCGCGAAATAGGGGCCGACGCGTCAGGAATGTTGTAAAATATTACACCCGAGATGTTAGGTTCCCTTAGGTTAGGATATACAACGTTATAGACGTATATAATGTTCCCACCGAGAAGTGGGGACCGACATGCCAGGAAAGTTGTAAAATATTACATACGAGATGTTAGGTTGCTTTAGGTTAGGATATATATCGTTATAGACTTATATAATGTTCCCACCGAGACGTGGGGACCGACATGCCAGGAATGTTGTAAAATGTTACATCCCAGAAGTTAGATTGCTTTGGGTTAGGATATACAACGTTATAGACGTATAGAATGTTCCCACCGAGATGTAGGGACGACATGCCAGGAATGTTGTAAAATATTACATCCGAGATGTTAGGTTGCTTTAGGTTAGGATATACAACGATATACGTATATAATATTCCCACCGAGAAATAGGGGCCGATGCGTCAGGAATGTTGTAAAATATTACACCCGAGATGTTAGGTTCCCTTAGGTTAGCATATACAACCTTATAGACGTATACAATGTTCCCTCCGAGAAGTAGGGACCGACGCGTCAGGGATGTTGTAAAATATTACATCCCAGATGTTAGGTTGCCTTAGGCTAGGATATACAACGTTATAGACGTATATAATATTCCCACCGAGAAATAGGGGCCGACGCGTCAGGAATGTTGTAAAATATTACACCCGAGATGTTAGGTTCCCTTAGGTTAGCATATACAACGTTATAGACGTATATAATGTTCCCACCGAGAAGTGGGGACCGACATGCCAGGAAAGTTGTAAAATATTACATACGAGATGTTAGGTTGCTTTAGGTTAGGATATATATCGTTATAGACTTATATAATGTTCCCACCGAGACGTGGGGTCCGACATGCCAGGAATGTTGTAAAATGTTACATCCCAGAAGTTAGATTGCTTTGGGTTAGGATATACAACGTTATCGACGTATATAATGTCCCCATCGAGAAGCAGGCGACGACACGCCAGAATGTTGTAAAATATTACATCCGATATGCTAGGTTGCCTTAGGTTAATATATACAACGTTATAGACGTATATAATGTCCCCATCGAGAAGCAGGCCACGACACGCCAGAATTTTGTATAATATTACATCCGCTATGTTAGGTTGCCTTAGGCTAGGATATACAACGTTATAGACGTATATAATATTCCCACCGCGAAATAGGGGCCGACGCGTCAGGAATGTTGTAAAATATTACACCCGAGATGTTAGGTTCCCTTAGGTTAGCATATACAACGTTATAGACGTATATAATGTTCCCACCGAGAAGTGGGGACCGACATGCCAGGAAAGTTGTAAAATATTACATACGAGATGTTAGGTTGCTTTAGGTTAGGATATATATCGTTATAGACTTATATAATGTTCCCACCGAGACGTGGGGACCGACATGCCAGGAATGTTGTAAAATGTTACATCCCAGAAGTTAGATTGCTTTGGGTTAGGATATACAACGTTATCGACGTATATAATGTCCCCATCGAGAAGCAGGCGACGACACGCCAGAATGTTGTAAAATATTACATCCGAGATGTTAGGTTCCCTTAGGTTAGGATATACAACGTTATAGACGTATATAATATTCCCACCGAGAAATAGGGGCGGACCCGTCAGGAATGTTGTAAAATATTACACCCGAGATGTTAGGTTGCCTTAGGTTAGGATATACAACGTTATAGACGTATATAATGTCCTCTCAGAGAAGCAGGCGACGACACGCCAGAATGTTGTAAAATGTTACATTCTAGATGTTAGGTTCCCTTAGGTTAGGATATACAACGTTATAGACGTATCTAATGTCCACATCGAGAAGCAGGCGGCGACACGCCAGAATGTTGTAAAATATTACATCCGAGCTGTTAGGTTGCTTTAGGTTAAGATATATATCGTTATAGACTTATATAATGTTCCCACTCAGACGTGGGGAACGACATGCCAGGAATGTTGTCAAATATTACATCCGAGATGTTAGGTTGCCTTAGGTTAGGATATACAAAGTTATAGATGTATATAATGTCCGCATCCAGAAGTAGGCGACGACACGCCAGGAATGTTTTAAAATATTACATCCGAGATGTTAGGTTGCCTTATGCTAGGATATGCAACGTTATAGACGTATAGAATGTTCCCACCAAGAAATAGGGGCCGACGGGTCAGGAATGTTGTAAAATATTACACCCGAGATGTTAGGTTCCCTTAGGTTAGGATATACAACGTTATAGACGTATATAATGTCCCCATCGAGAAGCAGGCGACGACACGCCAGAATTTTGTAAAATATTACATCCGCTATGTTAGGTTGCCTTAGGCTAGGATATACAACGTTATAGACGTATATAATATTCCCACCGCGAAATAGGGGCCGACGCGTCAGGAATGTTGTAAAATATTACACCCGAGATGTTAGGTTCCCTTAAGTTAGGATATACAACGTTATAGACGTATAGAATGTTCCCACCGAGATGTAGGGACGACATGCCAGGAATGTTGTAAAATATTACATCCGAGATGTTAGGTTGCTTTAGGTTAGGATATACAACGATATACGTATATAATATTCCCACCGAGAAATAGGGGCCGATGCGTCAGGAATGTTGTAAAATATTACACCCGAGATGTTAGGTTCCCTTAGGTTAGCATATACAACGTTATAGACGTATAGAATGTTCCCACCGAGATGTAGGGACCGACATGCCAGGAATGTTGTAAAATATTACATCCGAGATGTTAGGTTGCCTTAGGCTAGGACATATATCGTTATAGACGTATACAATGTTCCCTCCGAGAAGCAGGGACCGACGCGTCAGGAATGTTGTAAAATATTACATCCCAGATGTTAGGTTGCCTTAGGCTAGGATATACAACGTTATAGACGTATATAATATTCCCACCGACAAATAGGGGCCGACGCGTCAGGAATGTTGTAAAATATTACACCCGAGATGTTAGGTTCCCTTAGGTTAGCATATACAACGTTATAGACGTATATAATGTTCCCACCGAGAAGTAGGGACCGACATGCCAGGAAAGTTGTAAAATATTACATACGAGATGTTAGGTTGCTTTAGGTTAGGATATATATCGTTATAGACTTATATAATGTTCCCACCGAGACGTGGGGACCGACATGCCAGGAATGTTGTAAAATGTTACATCCCAGAAGTTAGATTGCTTTGGGTTAGGATATACAACGTTATCGACGTATATAATGTCCCCATCGAGAAGCAGGCGACGACACGCCAGAATTTTGTATAATATTACATCCGCTATGTTAGGTTGCCTTAGGCTAGGATAAACAACGTTATAGACGTATATAATATTCCCACCGAGAAATAGGGGCCGATGCGTCAGGAATGTTGTAAAATATTACACCCGAGATGTTAGGTTCCCTTAGGTTAGCATATACAACGTTATAGACGTATAGAATGTTCCCACCGAGATCTAGGGACCGACATGCCAGGAATGTTGTAAAATATTACATCCCAGAAGTTAGGTTGCTTTGGGTTAGGATATACAACGTTATAGACGTAGATAATGTCCCCATGGAGAAGCAGGCGACGACACGCCAGGAATGTTGTAAGATGTTACATACTAGATGTTAGGTTCCCTTAGGTTAGGATATACAACGTTATAGACGTATCTAATGTCCCCATCGAGAAGCAGGCGACGACAGGCCAGAATGTTGTAAAATATTACATCCGATATGTTAGGTTGCCTTAGGCTAGGATATATAACGTAATAGACGTATATAATGTTCCCACCGAGAAATAGGGGCCGACGCGTCAGGAATGTTGTAAAATATTACATACCAGATGTTAGGTTGCGTTAGGTTAGGATATACAACGTTATAGACGTATAAAATGTCCCCTTCGAGAAGCAGGCGACGACACGCCAGAATGTTGTAAAATATTACATTCGACATGTTAGGTTGCCTTAGGCTAGGATATATAACGTTATAGACGTATATAATATTCCCACCGAGAAATAGGGGCGGACCCGTCAGGAATGTTGTAAAATATTACACCCGAGATGTTAGTTTGCCTTAGGTTAGGATATACAACGTTATAGACGTGTATAATGTCCCCTCAGAGAAGCAGGCGACGACACGCCAGAATGTTGTAAAATGTTACATTCTAGATGTTAGGTTCCCTTAGGTTAGGATATACATCGTTATAGACGTATCTAATGTCCACATCGAGAAGCAGGCGGCGACACGCCAGAATGTTGTAAAATATTACATCCGAGATGTTAGGTACCATTAGATTAGGATATACAACGTTATAGACGTATAGAATGTACCCACCGAGAAGTAGGGACCGACATGCCACGAATGTTGTAAAATATTACATCCGTTATGTTAGGTTGCCTTACATTAGGATATACAACGTTATAGATGTATATAATGTCCCCATCGGGAAGTAGGCGACGACACGCCAGGAATGTTGTAAAATATTACTTTCGACATGTTAGGTTGCCTTAGGCTAGGATATATAACGTTATAGACGTATCTAATGTTCCCACCGAGAAATAGGGGCCGACGCGTCAGGAATGTTGTAAAAAATTACACCCGAGATGTTAGGTTCCCTTAGGTTAGCATATACAACGTTATAGACGTATATAATGTTCCCACCGAGAAGTAGGGACCGACATGCCAGGAATGTTGTAAAATATTACATACCAGATGTTAGGTTGCTTTGGGTTAGGATATACAACGTTATAGACGTATATAATGTCCCCATCGAGAAGCAGGCGACGACACGCCAGAATGTTGTAAAATATTACATCAGAGATGTTAGGTTCCCTTAGGTTAGGATATACAACGTTATATACGTATATAATGTCCCCCTCGAGAAGCAGGCGACGACACGCCAGAATGTTGTAAAATATTACATTCGACATGTTAGGTTGCCTTAGGCTAGGATATGTAACGTTATAGACGTATATAATATTCCCACCGAGAAATAGGGGCCGACGCGTCAGGAATGCTGTAAAATATTACACCCGAGGTGTTAGGTTCCCTTAGGTTAGCATGTACAACGTTATAGACGTATATAATGTTCCCACCGAGATGTAGGGACGACATGCCAGGAATGTTGTAAAATATTACATCCGAGATGTTAGGTTGCTTTAGGTTAGGATATACAACGATATACGTATATAATATTCCCACCGAGAAATAGGGGCCGATGCGTCAGGAATGTTGTAAAATATTACACCCGAGATGCTAGGTTCCCTTAGGTTAGCATATACAACGTTATAGACGTATAGAATGTTCCCACCGAGATCTAGGGACCGACATGCCAGGAATGTTGTAAAATATTACATCCCAGAAGTTAGGTTGCTTTGGGTTAGGATATACAACGTTATAGACGTAGATAATGTCCCCATGGAGAAGCAGGCGACGACACGCCAGGAATGTTGTAAGATGTTACATACTAGATGTTAGGTTCCCTTAGGTTAGGATATACAACGTTATAGACGTATCTAATGTCCCCATCGAGAAGCAGGCGACGACAGGCCAGAATGTTGTAAAATATTACATCCGATATGTTAGGTTGCCTTAGGCTAGGATATATAACGTAATAGACGTATATAATGTTCCCACCGAGAAATAGGGGCCGACGCGTCAGGAATGTTGTAAAATATTACATCCCAGATATTTGGTTGCGTTAGGTTAGGATATACAACGTTATATACGTATATAATGTCCCTCTCGAGAAGCAGGCGACGACACGCCAGAATGTTGTAAAATATTACATTCGACATGTTAGGTTGCCTTAGGCTAGGATATGTAACGTTATAGACGTATATAATATTCCCACCCAGAAATAGGGGCCGACGCGTCAGGAATGTTGTAAAATATTACATCCCAGAAGTTAGGTTGCTTTGGGTTAGGATATACAACGTTATAGACGTATATAATGTCCCCATGGAGAAGCAGGCGACGACACGCCAGGAATGTTGTAAAATGTTACATCCTAGATGTTAGGTTCCCTTAGGTTAGGATATACAACGCTATAGACTTATCTAATGTCCCCATCGAGAAGCAGGCGACGACAGGCCAGAATGTTGTAAAATATTACATCCGATATGTTAGGTTGCCTTAGGCTAGGGTATACAACGTTATAGACGTATATAATATCCCCATCGGGAAGTAGGTGCCGTCACGCCAGGAATGTTGTAAAATATTACACCCGAGATGTTAGGTTCCCTTAGGTTAGCATATACAACGTTATAGACGTATATAATGTTCCCACCGAGAAGCAGGAGACGTCACGCCAGAATGTTGTAAAATATTACATTCGACATGTTAGGTTGCCTTAGGCTAGGATATGTAACGTTATAGACGTATATAATATTCCCACCGAGAAATAGGGGCCGACGCGTCAGGAATGCTGTAAAATATTACACCCGAGGTGTTAGGTTCCCTTAGGTTAGCATGTACAACGTTATAGACGTATATAATGTTCACACCGAGAAGTAGGGACCGACATGCCAGGAATGTTGTAAAATATTACATACGAGATGTTAGGTTGCTTTAGGTTAGGATATATATCGTTATAGACTTATATAATGTTCCCACCGATACGTGGGGACCGACATGCCAGGAATGTTTTAAAATATTACATCCGAGATGTTAGGTTGCCTTAGGCTAGGATATATAACGTGATAGACGTATATAATGTTCCCACCGAGAAATAGGGACCGACGCGTCAGGAATATTGTAAAATATTACACACCATATGTTAGGTTGCGTTAGGTTAGGATATACAACGTTATAGACGTATATAATGTCCCCTTCGAGAAGCAGGCGACGACACGCCAGAATGTTGTAAAATATTACTTTCTACATGTTAGGTTGCCTTAGGCTAGGATATATAACGTTATAGACGTATATAATGTTCCCACCGAGAAATAGGGGCCGACGCGTCAGGAATGTTGTAAAATATTACATCCCAGATGTTAGGTTGCGTTAGGTTAGGATATACAACGTTATAGACGTATAAAATGTCCCCTTCGAGAAGCAGGCGACGACACGCCATAATGTTGTAAAATATTGCATCCGAGATATTAGGTTCCATTAGGTTAGGATATACAACGTTATAGGCGTATAGAATGTTCCCACCGAGAAGTAGGGACCGACAGGCCAGGAATGTTGTAAAATATTACATCCGAGATGTTAGGTTGCCTTACATTAGGATATACAACGTTATAGATGTATATAATGTCCCCATCGAGAAGTAGGCGACGACACGCCAGGAATGTTGTAAAATATTACTTTCTACATGTTAGGTTGCCTTAGGCTAGGATATATAACGTTATAGACGTATATAATGTTCCCACCGAGAAATAGGGGCCGACGCGTCAGGAATGTTGTAAAATATTACACCCGAGATGTTAGGTTCCCTTAGGTTATCATATACAACGTTATAGACGTATATAATGTTCCCACCAAGAAGTAGGGGCCGTCCCGTCAGGTATTTTGGAAAATACTACACCCGAGATGTTAGGTTGCCTTAGGTTAGGATATATAACGTTATAGACGCATACAATGTCCCCACCGAGACGTACGGGGCGACACGAACTGGATTCTGTAAAACATTATGACCGAGAGGCAAAATGGGTTAGATTAGGTTATATTACGATGTAGACGTATATAATGTTCCCACTCAGAAGTAGGGGCCGACCCGCCTGGAATGTTGTAAAATTCTACAATCGAGATGTTAGGTTGCCCTAGGTTAGGATGTATAACGTTACAGACGTATATAGTGTCCCCACCGAGAAGTGCGGGCCGACACGACCGGGATTCCGTAAAACATTACCAGCGAGGGGCTAGATGTGTTAGGTTAGGTTATATTACGTTATATACGTATATAATGTTCCGACCGAGAAGTAGAGTCCGACCCGCCAGGAATATTGGAAAATACTACATCCGAGATGTTAGGTTGCCTTAGGTTGTGATATATAACGTTATAGACGTATATAGTGTCCCCACCGAGTAGTACGGGCCGATACGACCGGGAATCTGTAAAACGTTACCAGCGGGGGGCTAGATGGGTTAGGTTAGGTTATATTGCGATATAGACGTATATAATGTTCCCAACGAGAAGTAGGGGCCGACACGCCTGGAATGTTGTAAAATACTACATCCGAGATGTTAGGTTGCCTTAGGTTAGGATATATAACGTTATAGACGTATATAATGTCCGCACCGAGAAGTACGGGCCGACACGACAGGGATTCTGTAAAACATTACCAGCGAGAGTCTAGATGGGTTAGGTTAGGTTATATTACGATATAGACGTATATTATGTGACCACCGAGAAGTAGGGTCTGACCAGCCTGGAATGTTGTAAAATAATACATCCGAGATGTTAGGTTGCCTTAGGTTAGGATATATAACGTTATAGACGTATATAATGTCCCCACCGAGAAGTATGAGCAAAAACGACCGGGATTCTGTAAAACATTATCACCGAGGGGCAAAATGTGTTAGGTTACGTTATATTACGATATGGACGTATATAATGTTCCCACCGAGAAGTAGGGGCCGACATGCCTGGAATGTTGCAAAATACTACATTCGATATGTTAAGTTGCCTTAGGTTAGGATATATAACGTTTATAGACTTATATAATGTCCGCACAGAGACGTACGGGACGACACGAACGGGATTCTGTAAAACATTACCGCCGAGGAGCTAGCTGGGTTAGGTTAGGTTATATTACGTTATAGACGTATATAATGTTCCCACCGAGAAGTAGGTGCCGACCCGCCAAGTATTTTGGAAAATACTACACCCGAGATGTTAGGTTGCCTTAGGTTAGGATATATAACGTTATAGACTTATATAATGTCCGCACAGAGACGTATGGGACGACACGAACGAGAATCTGTAAAACATTACCAGCGAAGGTCTAGATGGGTTAGGTTAGGTTATATTACGTTATAGATGAATATAATGATCCCACCGAGAATTAGGGGCGGAACCGCCTGGAATGTTGTAAAATACTACATTCGAGATGTTAGGTTGCCTTAGGATAGGATGTATAACGTTATAGAAGCATATAATGTCCCCACAGAGACGTAGGGGCGACGCGTACGGGATTCTGTAAAACATTACCAGCGAGAGGCTAGATGGTTTAAGCTAGGTTATATTAGGTTGTAGACGTATATAATGTTCCCACCGAGAAGTAGAGGTCGACCTGCCACGAATGATGTCAAATACTACATCCGGGATGTTAGGTTGCCTTATGTTAGGATATATAACGTTATAGACGTATATAATGTCGCCACCGAGAAGTATGCGCCAACACGACCGGGATTCTGTAAAACATTATCACCGAGGGGCAAAATGTGTTAGGTTAGGTTATATTACGATATGGACGTATATAATGTGCCCACCGAGAAGTAGGGGTCGACACGCCTGGAATGTTCTAAAATACTACATCCGAGATGTTAGGTTGCCTTAGGTTAGGGTATATAACGTTATAGACGTATATAATGTCCGCACCGTGACGTACGGGGCGACAGGAACGGTATTCAACGAAACATTACCAGCGAGGGTCTAGATGGGTTAGGTTAGGTTATATTACGATATAGACTTATGTACTGTTCCCACCGTGAAGTAGGTTCCGCCCTGCCAGGAATGTTGTAAAATACTACATCCGAGATGTTAGGTTGCCTTAGGTTAGGATATATATCGTTATAGACGCATACAATGTCCCCACCGAGAAGTACGGGCCGACACTACCGGGATTCTGTAAAACATTACCAGCGAGGGGCTAGATGGGTTAGGTTAGGTTATACCACGTTGTAGACGTATATAATGTTCCCACCGAGAAGTAGGGGCCGACCCGCCAGGAATGTTGTAAAATACTACATCCGAGATGTTAGGTTGCCTTAGGTTAGGAAATATAACGTTATAGACGCATACAATGTCCGCACCGAGACGTACGGGACGACACGAACTGGATTCTGTAAAACATTACCAGCGAGGGGCTATATGGGTTAGGTTAGGTTATATTACGTTGTAGACGTATATAATGTTCCCACCGAGAAGTAGAGGCCGACCCGCCACGAATGTTGTCAAATGCTACATCCGAGATGGTAGGTTGCCTTAGGTTGAGATATATAAAGTTATATACGTATATAATGTTCCCACTGAGAAGTAGGGGCCGACCCGCCAGGAATGTTGTAAAATACTACATCCGAGATGTTAGGTTGCCTTAGGTTAGGAAATATAACGTTATAGACGCATACAATGTCCCCACCGAGACGTACGGGACGACACGAACTGGATTCTGTAAAACATTACCAGCGAGGGGCTATATGGGTTAGGTTAGGTTATATAACGTAATAGACGTATATAATGTCCCCACCGAGAAGTACGGGCCGACACGACAGGAATGTTGTAAAATATTACATCCCAGATGTTAGGTTGCCTTAGGTTAGGATATACAACGTTACAGATGTATATAATGTCCCCATCGAGAAGTAGGCGATGACACGCCAGGAATGTTGTAAAATTTTACGTTCGACATGTTGGTTTGCCTTAGGCTAGGATATATATCGTAATAGACGTATACAATGTGCCTACCGAGAAACAGGGGCCGACGCGTCAGGAATGTTGTAAAATATTACATCCGAGATGTAAGGTTCCCTTAGGTTAGGATATACAACGTTATAGACGTATAGAATGTTCCCACCGAGAAGTAGGGACCGACATGCCAAGAATGTTGTAAAATATTACATCCGAGATGTTATGTTGCCTTACGTTAGGATATATAACGTTATAGATGTATATAATGTTCCTACCGAGAAGTACGGGCCGACACGCGAGGAATGTTGTAAAATATTACAATCGACATGTTAGAATTGCCTTAGGCTAGGATATATAACTTTATAGACGTATATACTGTTCCCACCGAGAAGCAGGTGCCGGCACGACAGGTATGTTGTAAAATATTACATTCGACATGTTAGGTGGCCTTAGGCTAGGATATATGTCGCTATAGACGTATATGATGTTCCCACCGAGAAGTACGTGCTAACACGCCAGGAATGTTGTCAAATATTACATCCGAGATGTTAGGTTGCCTTAGGCTAGGATATATATCCTTATAGACGTGTACAATGTTCCCACCGAGAAGAAGGGACCGACATGCCAGGAATGTTGTAAAATGTTACATCCGAGATTTAAGGCTCCCTTAGGTTAGGATATATATCTTTATAGACGTATATAACGTTCCCACCGAGACGTAGGGACCGACATGCTAGGAATGTTGTAAAATATTACACCCGAGATGTTAGGTTCCCTTAGGTTAGGATATATGACGTTATAGATGTATATAATGTCCCCATCCAGAAGTAGGCGAAGACACACCAGGAATGTTGTAAAATATTACATTCGAGATGTTAGGTTGCCTTAGGTTAGCATATACAACGTTATAGACGTATATAATGTCCCCATCGAGAAGCAGGCGACGACACGCCAGGAATGTTGTAAAATATTACATCCCAGATGTTAGGTTGCCTTAGGCTAGGATATGTAACGTTATAGACGTATATAATATTCCCACCGAGAAATAGGGGCCGACGCGTCAGGAATGCTGTAAAATATTACACCCGAGGTGTTAGGTTCCCTTAGGTTAGCATGTACAACGTTATAGACGTATATAATGTTCCCACCGAGATGTAGGGACGACATGCCAGGAATGTTGTAAAATATTACATCCGAGATGTTAGGTTGCTTTAGGTTAGGATATACAACGATATACGTATATAATATTCCCACCGAGAAATAGGGGCCGATGCGTCAGGAATGTTGTAAAATATTACACCCGAGATGCTAGGTTCCCTTAGGTTAGCATATACAACGTTATAGACGTATAGAATGTTCCCACCGAGATCTAGGGACCGACATGCCAGGAATGTTGTAAAATATTACATCCCAGAAGTTAGGTTGCTTTGGGTTAGGATATACAACGTTATAGACGTAGATAATGTCCCCATGGAGAAGCAGGCGACGACACGCCAGGAATGTTGTAAGATGTTACATACTAGATGTTAGGTTCCCTTAGGTTAGGATATACAACGTTATAGACGTATCTAATGTCCCCATCGAGAAGCAGGCGACGACAGGCCAGAATGTTGTAAAATATTACATCCGATATGTTAGGTTGCCTTAGGCTAGGATATATAACGTAATAGACGTATATAATGTTCCCACCGAGAAATAGGGGCCGACGCGTCAGGAATGTTGTAAAATATTACATCCCAGATATTTGGTTGCGTTAGGTTAGGATATACAACGTTATATACGTATATAATGTCCCTCTCGAGAAGCAGGCGACGACACGCCAGAATGTTGTAAAATATTACATTCGACATGTTAGGTTGCCTTAGGCTAGGATATGTAACGTTATAGACGTATATAATATTCCCACCCAGAAATAGGGGCCGACGCGTCAGGAATGTTGTAAAATATTACATCCCAGAAGTTAGGTTGCTTTGGGTTAGGATATACAACGTTATAGACGTATATAATGTCCCCATGGAGAAGCAGGCGACGACACGCCAGGAATGTTGTAAAATGTTACATCCTAGATGTTAGGTTCCCTTAGGTTAGGATATACAACGCTATAGACTTATCTAATGTCCCCATCGAGAAGCAGGCGACGACAGGCCAGAATGTTGTAAAATATTACATCCGATATGTTAGGTTGCCTTAGGCTAGGGTATACAACGTTATAGACGTATATAATATCCCCATCGGGAAGTAGGTGCCGTCACGCCAGGAATGTTGTAAAATATTACACCCGAGATGTTAGGTTCCCTTAGGTTAGCATATACAACGTTATAGACGTATATAATGTTCCCACCGAGAAGCAGGAGACGTCACGCCAGAATGTTGTAAAATATTACATTCGACATGTTAGGTTGCCTTAGGCTAGGATATGTAACGTTATAGACGTATATAATATTCCCACCGAGAAATAGGGGCCGACGCGTCAGGAATGCTGTAAAATATTACACCCGAGGTGTTAGGTTCCCTTAGGTTAGCATGTACAACGTTATAGACGTATATAATGTTCACACCGAGAAGTAGGGACCGACATGCCAGGAATGTTGTAAAATATTACATACGAGATGTTAGGTTGCTTTAGGTTAGGATATATATCGTTATAGACTTATATAATGTTCCCACCGATACGTGGGGACCGACATGCCAGGAATGTTTTAAAATATTACATCCGAGATGTTAGGTTGCCTTAGGCTAGGATATATAACGTGATAGACGTATATAATGTTCCCACCGAGAAATAGGGACCGACGCGTCAGGAATATTGTAAAATATTACACACCATATGTTAGGTTGCGTTAGGTTAGGATATACAACGTTATAGACGTATATAATGTCCCCTTCGAGAAGCAGGCGACGACACGCCAGAATGTTGTAAAATATTACATTCGACATTTTAGGTTGCCTTAGGCTAGGATATGTAACGTTATAGACGTATCTAATGTCCCCATCGAGAAGCAGGCGACGACAGGCCAGAATGTTGTAAAATATTACATCCGATATGTTAGGTTGCCTTAGGCTAGGATATATAACGTGATAGACGTATATAATGTTACCACCGAGAAATAGGGGCCGACGCGTCAGGAATGTTGTAAAATATTACATCCCAGATGTTAGGTTGCGTTAGGTTAGGATATACAACGTTATAGACGTATAAAATGTCCCCTTCGAGAAGCAGGCGACGACACGCCATAATGTTGTAAAATATTGCATCCGAGATATTAGGTTCCATTAGGTTAGGATATACAACGTTATAGGCGTATAGAATGTTCCCACCGAGAAGTAGGGACCGACAGGCCAGGAATGTTGTAAAATATTACATCCGAGATGTTAGGTTGCCTTACATTAGGATATACAACGTTATAGATGTATATAATGTCCCCATCGAGAAGTAGGCGACGACACGCCAGGAATGTTGTAAAATATTACTTTCTACATGTTAGGTTGCCTTAGGCTAGGATATATAACGTTATAGACGTATATAATGTTCCCACCGAGAAATAGGGGCCGACGCGTCAGGAATGTTGTAAAATATTACACCCGAGATGTTAGGTTCCCTTAGGTTATCATATACAACGTTATAGACGTATATAATGTTCCCACCAAGAAGTAGGGGCCGTCCCGTCAGGTATTTTGGAAAATACTACACCCGAGATGTTAGGTTGCCTTAGGTTAGGATATATAACGTTATAGACGCATACAATGTCCCCACCGAGACGTACGGGGCGACACGAACTGGATTCTGTAAAACATTATGACCGAGAGGCAAAATGGGTTAGATTAGGTTATATTACGATGTAGACGTATATAATGTTCCCACTCAGAAGTAGGGGCCGACCCGCCTGGAATGTTGTAAAATTCTACAATCGAGATGTTAGGTTGCCCTAGGTTAGGATGTATAACGTTACAGACGTATATAGTGTCCCCACCGAGAAGTGCGGGCCGACACGACCGGGATTCCGTAAAACATTACCAGCGAGGGGCTAGATGTGTTAGGTTAGGTTATATTACGTTATATACGTATATAATGTTCCGACCGAGAAGTAGAGTCCGACCCGCCAGGAATATTGGAAAATACTACATCCGAGATGTTAGGTTGCCTTAGGTTGTGATATATAACGTTATAGACGTATATAGTGTCCCCACCGAGTAGTACGGGCCGATACGACCGGGAATCTGTAAAACGTTACCAGCGGGGGGCTAGATGGGTTAGGTTAGGTTATATTGCGATATAGACGTATATAATGTTCCCAACGAGAAGTAGGGGCCGACACGCCTGGAATGTTGTAAAATACTACATCCGAGATGTTAGGTTGCCTTAGGTTAGGATATATAACGTTATAGACGTATATAATGTCCGCACCGAGAAGTACGGGCCGACACGACAGGGATTCTGTAAAACATTACCAGCGAGAGTCTAGATGGGTTAGGTTAGGTTATATTACGATATAGACGTATATTATGTGACCACCGAGAAGTAGGGTCTGACCAGCCTGGAATGTTGTAAAATAATACATCCGAGATGTTAGGTTGCCTTAGGTTAGGATATATAACGTTATAGACGTATATAATGTCCCCACCGAGAAGTATGAGCAAAAACGACCGGGATTCTGTAAAACATTATCACCGAGGGGCAAAATGTGTTAGGTTACGTTATATTACGATATGGACGTATATAATGTTCCCACCGAGAAGTAGGGGCCGACATGCCTGGAATGTTGCAAAATACTACATTCGATATGTTAAGTTGCCTTAGGTTAGGATATATAACGTTTATAGACTTATATAATGTCCGCACAGAGACGTACGGGACGACACGAACGGGATTCTGTAAAACATTACCGCCGAGGAGCTAGCTGGGTTAGGTTAGGTTATATTACGTTATAGACGTATATAATGTTCCCACCGAGAAGTAGGTGCCGACCCGCCAAGTATTTTGGAAAATACTACACCCGAGATGTTAGGTTGCCTTAGGTTAGGATATATAACGTTATAGACTTATATAATGTCCGCACAGAGACGTATGGGACGACACGAACGAGAATCTGTAAAACATTACCAGCGAAGGTCTAGATGGGTTAGGTTAGGTTATATTACGTTATAGATGAATATAATGATCCCACCGAGAATTAGGGGCGGAACCGCCTGGAATGTTGTAAAATACTACATTCGAGATGTTAGGTTGCCTTAGGATAGGATGTATAACGTTATAGAAGCATATAATGTCCCCACAGAGACGTAGGGGCGACGCGTACGGGATTCTGTAAAACATTACCAGCGAGAGGCTAGATGGTTTAAGCTAGGTTATATTAGGTTGTAGACGTATATAATGTTCCCACCGAGAAGTAGAGGTCGACCTGCCACGAATGATGTCAAATACTACATCCGGGATGTTAGGTTGCCTTATGTTAGGATATATAACGTTATAGACGTATATAATGTCGCCACCGAGAAGTATGCGCCAACACGACCGGGATTCTGTAAAACATTATCACCGAGGGGCAAAATGTGTTAGGTTAGGTTATATTACGATATGGACGTATATAATGTGCCCACCGAGAAGTAGGGGTCGACACGCCTGGAATGTTCTAAAATACTACATCCGAGATGTTAGGTTGCCTTAGGTTAGGGTATATAACGTTATAGACGTATATAATGTCCGCACCGTGACGTACGGGGCGACAGGAACGGTATTCAGCGAAACATTACCAGCGAGGGTCTAGATGGGTTAGGTTAGGTTATATTACGATATAGACTTATGTACTGTTCCCACCGTGAAGTAGGTTCCGCCCTGCCAGGAATGTTGTAAAATACTACATCCGAGATGTTAGGTTGCCTTAGGTTAGGATATATATCGTTATAGACGCATACAATGTCCCCACCGAGAAGTACGGGCCGACACTACCGGGATTCTGTAAAACATTACCAGCGAGGGGCTAGATGGGTTAGGTTAGGTTATACCACGTTGTAGACGTATATAATGTTCCCACCGAGAAGTAGGGGCCGACCCGCCAGGAATGTTGTAAAATACTACATCCGAGATGTTAGGTTGCCTTAGGTTAGGAAATATAACGTTATAGACGCATACAATGTCCGCACCGAGACGTACGGGACGACACGAACTGGATTCTGTAAAACATTACCAGCGAGGGGCTATATGGGTTAGGTTAGGTTATATTACGTTGTAGACGTATATAATGTTCCCACCGAGAAGTAGAGGCCGACCCGCCACGAATGTTGTCAAATGCTACATCCGAGATGGTAGGTTGCCTTAGGTTGAGATATATAAAGTTATATACGTATATAATGTTCCCACTGAGAAGTAGGGGCCGACCCGCCAGGAATGTTGTAAAATACTACATCCGAGATGTTAGGTTGCCTTAGGTTAGGAAATATAACGTTATAGACGCATACAATGTCCCCACCGAGACGTACGGGACGACACGAACTGGATTCTGTAAAACATTACCAGCGAGGGGCTATATGGGTTAGGTTAGGTTATATAACGTAATAGACGTATATAATGTCCCCACCGAGAAGTACGGGCCGACACGACAGGAATGTTGTAAAATATTACATCCCAGATGTTAGGTTGCCTTAGGTTAGGATATACAACGTTACAGATGTATATAATGTCCCCATCGAGAAGTAGGCGATGACACGCCAGGAATGTTGTAAAATTTTACGTTCGACATGTTGGTTTGCCTTAGGCTAGGATATATATCGTAATAGACGTATACAATGTGCCTACCGAGAAACAGGGGCCGACGCGTCAGGAATGTTGTAAAATATTACATCCGAGATGTAAGGTTCCCTTAGGTTAGGATATACAACGTTATAGACGTATAGAATGTTCCCACCGAGAAGTAGGGACCGACATGCCAAGAATGTTGTAAAATATTACATCCGAGATGTTATGTTGCCTTACGTTAGGATATATAACGTTATAGATGTATATAATGTTCCTACCGAGAAGTACGGGCCGACACGCGAGGAATGTTGTAAAATATTACAATCGACATGTTAGAATTGCCTTAGGCTAGGATATATAACTTTATAGACGTATATACTGTTCCCACCGAGAAGCAGGTGCCGGCACGACAGGTATGTTGTAAAATATTACATTCGACATGTTAGGTGGCCTTAGGCTAGGATATATGTCGCTATAGACGTATATGATGTTCCCACCGAGAAGTACGTGCTAACACGCCAGGAATGTTGTCAAATATTACATCCGAGATGTTAGGTTGCCTTAGGCTAGGATATATATCCTTATAGACGTGTACAATGTTCCCACCGAGAAGAAGGGACCGACATGCCAGGAATGTTGTAAAATGTTACATCCGAGATTTAAGGCTCCCTTAGGTTAGGATATATATCTTTATAGACGTATATAACGTTCCCACCGAGACGTAGGGACCGACATGCTAGGAATGTTGTAAAATATTACACCCGAGATGTTAGGTTCCCTTAGGTTAGGATATATGACGTTATAGATGTATATAATGTCCCCATCCAGAAGTAGGCGAAGACACACCAGGAATGTTGTAAAATATTACATTCGAGATGTTAGGTTGCCTTAGGTTAGCATATACAACGTTATAGACGTATATAATGTCCCCATCGAGAAGCAGGCGACGACACGCCAGGAATGTTGTAAAATATTACATCCCAGATGTTAGGTTGCCTTAGGCTAGGATATGTAACGTTATAGACGTATATAATATTCCCACCGAGAAATAGGGGCCGACGCGTCAGGAATGCTGTAAAATATTACACCCGAGGTGTTAGGTTCCCTTAGGTTAGCATGTACAACGTTATAGACGTATATAATGTTCCCACCGAGATGTAGGGACGACATGCCAGGAATGTTGTAAAATATTACATCCGAGATGTTAGGTTGCTTTAGGTTAGGATATACAACGATATACGTATATAATATTCCCACCGAGAAATAGGGGCCGATGCGTCAGGAATGTTGTAAAATATTACACCCGAGATGCTAGGTTCCCTTAGGTTAGCATATACAACGTTATAGACGTATAGAATGTTCCCACCGAGATCTAGGGACCGACATGCCAGGAATGTTGTAAAATATTACATCCCAGAAGTTAGGTTGCTTTGGGTTAGGATATACAACGTTATAGACGTAGATAATGTCCCCATGGAGAAGCAGGCGACGACACGCCAGGAATGTTGTAAGATGTTACATACTAGATGTTAGGTTCCCTTAGGTTAGGATATACAACGTTATAGACGTATCTAATGTCCCCATCGAGAAGCAGGCGACGACAGGCCAGAATGTTGTAAAATATTACATCCGATATGTTAGGTTGCCTTAGGCTAGGATATATAACGTAATAGACGTATATAATGTTCCCACCGAGAAATAGGGGCCGACGCGTCAGGAATGTTGTAAAATATTACATCCCAGATATTTGGTTGCGTTAGGTTAGGATATACAACGTTATATACGTATATAATGTCCCTCTCGAGAAGCAGGCGACGACACGCCAGAATGTTGTAAAATATTACATTCGACATGTTAGGTTGCCTTAGGCTAGGATATGTAACGTTATAGACGTATATAATATTCCCACCCAGAAATAGGGGCCGACGCGTCAGGAATGTTGTAAAATATTACATCCCAGAAGTTAGGTTGCTTTGGGTTAGGATATACAACGTTATAGACGTATATAATGTCCCCATGGAGAAGCAGGCGACGACACGCCAGGAATGTTGTAAAATGTTACATCCTAGATGTTAGGTTCCCTTAGGTTAGGATATACAACGCTATAGACTTATCTAATGTCCCCATCGAGAAGCAGGCGACGACAGGCCAGAATGTTGTAAAATATTACATCCGATATGTTAGGTTGCCTTAGGCTAGGGTATACAACGTTATAGACGTATATAATATCCCCATCGGGAAGTAGGTGCCGTCACGCCAGGAATGTTGTAAAATATTACACCCGAGATGTTAGGTTCCCTTAGGTTAGCATATACAACGTTATAGACGTATATAATGTTCCCACCGAGAAGCAGGAGACGTCACGCCAGAATGTTGTAAAATATTACATTCGACATGTTAGGTTGCCTTAGGCTAGGATATGTAACGTTATAGACGTATATAATATTCCCACCGAGAAATAGGGGCCGACGCGTCAGGAATGCTGTAAAATATTACACCCGAGGTGTTAGGTTCCCTTAGGTTAGCATGTACAACGTTATAGACGTATATAATGTTCACACCGAGAAGTAGGGACCGACATGCCAGGAATGTTGTAAAATATTACATACGAGATGTTAGGTTGCTTTAGGTTAGGATATATATCGTTATAGACTTATATAATGTTCCCACCGATACGTGGGGACCGACATGCCAGGAATGTTTTAAAATATTACATCCGAGATGTTAGGTTGCCTTAGGCTAGGATATATAACGTGATAGACGTATATAATGTTCCCACCGAGAAATAGGGACCGACGCGTCAGGAATATTGTAAAATATTACACACCATATGTTAGGTTGCGTTAGGTTAGGATATACAACGTTATAGACGTATATAATGTCCCCTTCGAGAAGCAGGCGACGACACGCCAGAATGTTGTAAAATATTACATTCGACATTTTAGGTTGCCTTAGGCTAGGATATGTAACGTTATAGACGTATCTAATGTCCCCATCGAGAAGCAGGCGACGACAGGCCAGAATGTTGTAAAATATTACATCCGATATGTTAGGTTGCCTTAGGCTAGGATATATAACGTGATAGACGTATATAATGTTACCACCGAGAAATAGGGGCCGACGCGTCAGGAATGTTGTAAAATATTACATCCCAGATGTTAGGTTGCGTTAGGTTAGGATATACAACGTTATAGACGTATAAAATGTCCCCTTCGAGAAGCAGGCGACGACACGCCATAATGTTGTAAAATATTGCATCCGAGATATTAGGTTCCATTAGGTTAGGATATACAACGTTATAGGCGTATAGAATGTTCCCACCGAGAAGTAGGGACCGACAGGCCAGGAATGTTGTAAAATATTACATCCGAGATGTTAGGTTGCCTTACATTAGGATATACAACGTTATAGATGTATATAATGTCCCCATCGAGAAGTAGGCGACGACACGCCAGGAATGTTGTAAAATATTACTTTCTACATGTTAGGTTGCCTTAGGCTAGGATATATAACGTTATAGACGTATATAATGTTCCCACCGAGAAATAGGGGCCGACGCGTCAGGAATGTTGTAAAATATTACACCCGAGATGTTAGGTTCCCTTAGGTTATCATATACAACGTTATAGACGTATATAATGTTCCCACCAAGAAGTAGGGGCCGTCCCGTCAGGTATTTTGGAAAATACTACACCCGAGATGTTAGGTTGCCTTAGGTTAGGATATATAACGTTATAGACGCATACAATGTCCCCACCGAGACGTACGGGGCGACACGAACTGGATTCTGTAAAACATTATGACCGAGAGGCAAAATGGGTTAGATTAGGTTATATTACGATGTAGACGTATATAATGTTCCCACTCAGAAGTAGGGGCCGACCCGCCTGGAATGTTGTAAAATTCTACAATCGAGATGTTAGGTTGCCCTAGGTTAGGATGTATAACGTTACAGACGTATATAGTGTCCCCACCGAGAAGTGCGGGCCGACACGACCGGGATTCCGTAAAACATTACCAGCGAGGGGCTAGATGTGTTAGGTTAGGTTATATTACGTTATATACGTATATAATGTTCCGACCGAGAAGTAGAGTCCGACCCGCCAGGAATATTGGAAAATACTACATCCGAGATGTTAGGTTGCCTTAGGTTGTGATATATAACGTTATAGACGTATATAGTGTCCCCACCGAGTAGTACGGGCCGATACGACCGGGAATCTGTAAAACGTTACCAGCGGGGGGCTAGATGGGTTAGGTTAGGTTATATTGCGATATAGACGTATATAATGTTCCCAACGAGAAGTAGGGGCCGACACGCCTGGAATGTTGTAAAATACTACATCCGAGATGTTAGGTTGCCTTAGGTTAGGATATATAACGTTATAGACGTATATAATGTCCGCACCGAGAAGTACGGGCCGACACGACAGGGATTCTGTAAAACATTACCAGCGAGAGTCTAGATGGGTTAGGTTAGGTTATATTACGATATAGACGTATATTATGTGACCACCGAGAAGTAGGGTCTGACCAGCCTGGAATGTTGTAAAATAATACATCCGAGATGTTAGGTTGCCTTAGGTTAGGATATATAACGTTATAGACGTATATAATGTCCCCACCGAGAAGTATGAGCAAAAACGACCGGGATTCTGTAAAACATTATCACCGAGGGGCAAAATGTGTTAGGTTACGTTATATTACGATATGGACGTATATAA
This sequence comes from Xylocopa violacea, assembly GCA_963969225.1. Lineage (NCBI taxonomy): Eukaryota > Metazoa > Arthropoda > Insecta > Hymenoptera > Apidae > Xylocopa > Xylocopa violacea. The sequence goes on along the minus strand of CAXAJV010000097.1, from coordinate 2,824,306 downwards.
TGTTCCCACCGAGAAGTAGGGGCCGACATGCCTGGAATGTTGCAAAATACTACATTCGATATGTTAAGTTGCCTTAGGTTAGGATATATAACGTTTATAGACTTATATAATGTCCGCACAGAGACGTACGGGACGACACGAACGGGATTCTGTAAAACATTACCGCCGAGGAGCTAGCTGGGTTAGGTTAGGTTATATTACGTTATAGACGTATATAATGTTCCCACCGAGAAGTAGGTGCCGACCCGCCAAGTATTTTGGAAAATACTACACCCGAGATGTTAGGTTGCCTTAGGTTAGGATATATAACGTTATAGACTTATATAATGTCCGCACAGAGACGTATGGGACGACACGAACGAGAATCTGTAAAACATTACCAGCGAAGGTCTAGATGGGTTAGGTTAGGTTATATTACGTTATAGATGAATATAATGATCCCACCGAGAATTAGGGGCGGAACCGCCTGGAATGTTGTAAAATACTACATTCGAGATGTTAGGTTGCCTTAGGATAGGATGTATAACGTTATAGAAGCATATAATGTCCCCACAGAGACGTAGGGGCGACGCGTACGGGATTCTGTAAAACATTACCAGCGAGAGGCTAGATGGTTTAAGCTAGGTTATATTAGGTTGTAGACGTATATAATGTTCCCACCGAGAAGTAGAGGTCGACCTGCCACGAATGATGTCAAATACTACATCCGGGATGTTAGGTTGCCTTATGTTAGGATATATAACGTTATAGACGTATATAATGTCGCCACCGAGAAGTATGCGCCAACACGACCGGGATTCTGTAAAACATTATCACCGAGGGGCAAAATGTGTTAGGTTAGGTTATATTACGATATGGACGTATATAATGTGCCCACCGAGAAGTAGGGGTCGACACGCCTGGAATGTTCTAAAATACTACATCCGAGATGTTAAGTTGCCTTAGGTTAGGGTATATAACGTTATAGACGTATATAATGTCCGCACCGTGACGTACGGGGCGACAGGAACGGTATTCAGCGAAACATTACCAGCGAGGGTCTAGATGGGTTAGGTTAGGTTATATTACGATATAGACTTATGTACTGTTCCCACCGTGAAGTAGGTTCCGCCCTGCCAGGAATGTTGTAAAATACTACATCCGAGATGTTAGGTTGCCTTAGGTTAGGATATATATCGTTATAGACGCATACAATGTCCCCACCGAGAAGTACGGGCCGACACTACCGGGATTCTGTAAAACATTACCAGCGAGGGGCTAGATGGGTTAGGTTAGGTTATACCACGTTGTAGACGTATATAATGTTCCCACCGAGAAGTAGGGGCCGACCCGCCAGGAATGTTGTAAAATACTACATCCGAGATGTTAGGTTGCCTTAGGTTAGGAAATATAACGTTATAGACGCATACAATGTCCGCACCGAGACGTACGGGACGACACGAACTGGATTCTGTAAAACATTACCAGCGAGGGGCTATATGGGTTAGGTTAGGTTATATTACGTTGTAGACGTATATAATGTTCCCACCGAGAAGTAGAGGCCGACCCGCCACGAATGTTGTCAAATGCTACATCCGAGATGGTAGGTTGCCTTAGGTTGAGATATATAAAGTTATATACGTATATAATGTTCCCACTGAGAAGTAGGGGCCGACCCGCCAGGAATGTTGTAAAATACTACATCCGAGATGTTAGGTTGCCTTAGGTTAGGAAATATAACGTTATAGACGCATACAATGTCCCCACCGAGACGTACGGGACGACACGAACTGGATTCTGTAAAACATTACCAGCGAGGGGCTATATGGGTTAGGTTAGGTTATATAACGTAATAGACGTATATAATGTCCCCACCGAGAAGTACGGGCCGACACGACAGGAATGTTGTAAAATATTACATCCCAGATGTTAGGTTGCCTTAGGTTAGGATATACAACGTTACAGATGTATATAATGTCCCCATCGAGAAGTAGGCGATGACACGCCAGGAATGTTGTAAAATTTTACGTTCGACATGTTGGTTTGCCTTAGGCTAGGATATATATCGTAATAGACGTATACAATGTGCCTACCGAGAAACAGGGGCCGACGCGTCAGGAATGTTGTAAAATATTACATCCGAGATGTAAGGTTCCCTTAGGTTAGGATATACAACGTTATAGACGTATAGAATGTTCCCACCGAGAAGTAGGGACCGACATGCCAAGAATGTTGTAAAATATTACATCCGAGATGTTATGTTGCCTTACGTTAGGATATATAACGTTATAGATGTATATAATGTTCCTACCGAGAAGTACGGGCCGACACGCGAGGAATGTTGTAAAATATTACAATCGACATGTTAGAATTGCCTTAGGCTAGGATATATAACTTTATAGACGTATATACTGTTCCCACCGAGAAGCAGGTGCCGGCACGACAGGTATGTTGTAAAATATTACATTCGACATGTTAGGTGGCCTTAGGCTAGGATATATGTCGCTATAGACGTATATGATGTTCCCACCGAGAAGTACGTGCTAACACGCCAGGAATGTTGTCAAATATTACATCCGAGATGTTAGGTTGCCTTAGGCTAGGATATATATCCTTATAGACGTGTACAATGTTCCCACCGAGAAGAAGGGACCGACATGCCAGGAATGTTGTAAAATGTTACATCCGAGATTTAAGGCTCCCTTAGGTTAGGATATATATCTTTATAGACGTATATAACGTTCCCACCGAGACGTAGGGACCGACATGCTAGGAATGTTGTAAAATATTACACCCGAGATGTTAGGTTCCCTTAGGTTAGGATATATGACGTTATAGATGTATATAATGTCCCCATCCAGAAGTAGGCGAAGACACACCAGGAATGTTGTAAAATATTACATTCGAGATGTTAGGTTGCCTTAGGTTAGCATATACAACGTTATAGACGTATATAATGTCCCCATCGAGAAGCAGGCGACGACACGCCAGGAATGTTGTAAAATATTACATCCCAGATGTTAGGTTGCCTTAGGTTAGGATATATAACGTTATAGACGTATATAATGTTACCACAGAGAACTAGGCACTTGCATGCCAGGAATGTTGTAAAATATTACGGTAGAGATGATAGGTTGCCTTAGTTGAGGATATATAACGTTATAGACGTATATACTGTTCCCACCGAGAAGTAGGTGCCGACGCGCCAGGTGTGCTGTAAAATATTACATTCGACATGTTAGGTTGCCTTAGGCTAGGATATATATCGTTATAGACGTATATAATGTTCCCACCGAGATGTAGGGGCCGACGTGCGAGGAATGTAGTAAAATATTACATCCGAGATGTTAGGTTGCCTTAGGTTAGGATATATAACGTTATAGACGTATATAATGTTCCCACCGAGGATTAGGGGCCGACGTGCCGGGAATGTAGTAAAATATTACATCCGAGATGCTAGGTTGCCTTAGGTTAGGATATATGTCGTTGTAGAGGTATATAATGTTCCAACCGGGAAGTAGGGGCCGACCCGCCTGGAATGTTGTAAAATACTACATTCGAGATCTTAGGTTATTTAGGTTAGGATGTATAACGTTATAGCCGCATATAATGTCCCAACCGAGACGTGCGGAACGACCCGAACTGGATGCTGTAAAACATTACCAGCGAGGGGCTAGATGGGTTAGGTTAGGTTATATTACGTTATAGAGGTATATAATGTTCCGACCGAGAAGTAGGGGCCGACCCGAGAGGAATGCTGTATAATACTACATCCGAGATGCTAGGTTGCCTTAGGTTAGGATATATGTCTTTGTAGAGGTATATAATGTTCCAACCAAAAAGTAGAAGCCGACGCGCCAAGAATGTTGTAAAATACTACACCCGAGATGTTAGGTTGCCTTGGGTTGGGGTATATAACGTTCTAGACGTATATAATGTTCCCACCGAGAAGTAGGCGACGACACGCCAGGAATGTTGTCAACTATTACATCCGAGATGTTAGGTTGCCTTAGGTTAGGATATACAACGTTATAGACGTATATAATGGTCCAACCAAAAAGTAGAAGCCGACGCGCCAGGAATGTTGTAAAATATTACATCCCAGTTGTTAGGTTGCGTTAGGTTAGGATATACAACGTGATAGACGTATATAGTGTCCCCATCGGGAAGCAGGCGACGACACGCCAGGAATGTTGTAAAATATTACATCCGAGATGTTAGGTTGCCTTAGGCTAGGATTTATACCGTTATAGACGTATGTAATGTTACCACCGAGGACTACGGGCCGAAACGCCAGGAATGATGTGAAATATTACATACGACATGTTAGGTCGCATTAGGCTAGGATATATAACATTATATTCGTATATAATGTTCCCACCGAGAAAATGGGCCCGACGCGTCAGGAATGTTGTAAAATATTATATTCGACATGTTAGGTTGCCTTAGGCTAGGATATATAACGTTATAGACGTATATAATATTCCCACCGAGAAATAGGGGCCGACGCGTCAGGAATGTTGTAAAATATTACATCCGAGATGTTATGTTGCCTTCGGTTAGGATATATATCGCTACAGACGTATATGATGTTCCCACCTAGAAGTACGGGCCGACACGCCAGGAATGTTGTTAAATATTACATCCGAGATGTTAGATTGCCTTAGGTTAGGATATACAACGTTATAGACGTATATAGTGTCCCCATCCAGAAGTAGGTGACGACACGCCAGGAATGTTGTGCAATATTACACCCGAGATGATAGGTTCCCTTAGGTTAGGATATACAACGTTATAGACATATATAATGTTCCCACCGACAAGTAGAGGCCGACCAGCCTGGAATGTTGTAAAATACTACATTCGAGATGTTAGGTTGCCTTAGGTTAGGATATATAAGGTTATAGACGTATATAATGTACGCACCGTGACGTACGGGACGCCACGAACGGGATTCTGTAAGACAATAAGAGCGGGGGTCTGGATGGGTTAGGTTAGGTTATATTACGTTATATACGTATATAATGTCCCCACCGAGAAGTACGGGCCGACCCGACCGGGATTCTGTAAAACATTATCACCGAGGGGCAAAGTGGATTAGGTTAGATTATAGTACGATGTAGAAGTATATAATGTGCCCACTCAGACGTAGGGGCTGACCCGCCTGGAATGTTGTAAAATACTACATTCGAGATGTTAGGTTAGGTTAGGTTAGGATGTATAACGTTAGAGACTTATATAATTTCCGCACCGAGACGTACGGGACGACACGAGCGAGATTCTGCAAAACATTACCAGCGAGGGGCTGGAGGTGTTAGGTTAGGTTATATTACGTTATAGACGTATATAATGTTCCCACCGAGAAATAGGGGCCGACGCTCCAGGAATGTTGTAAAATATTACATCCGAGATGTTAGGTTGCCTTAGGCTGCTATATATATCGTTATAGACGTATACAATGTTCCCGCCGAGAAGTAGGGACCGACATGCCAGGAATGTTGTTAAAAATTACATCCGAGATGTTATGTTGCTTAAGTTTAGGATATAGGACGTTATAGACGTATATAATGTCCCCATCGAGAAGCAGGCGACGACACGCCAGGAATGTTGTAAAATATTACATCCCAGATGTTAGGTTGCGTTAGGTTAGGATATACAACGTTATAGACATATAGAATGTTCCCACTGAGAAGTAGGGGCCGACGCGTCAGGAATGTTGTAAAATATTACACCCGAGATGTTAGGTTCCCATAGCTGAGGATATATAACGTTATAGACGTATATAATGTCCCAATCGAGAAGCAGGCGACGACACGCCAGGAATGTTGTAAAATATTACATCCTAGATGTTATGTTGCCTTACGACAGGATATATAACGTTATGGACGTATATAATGTTCCCACCGAAAAGTAGGAGCCGACGCGCCAGAAATGATGTAAAATATTACATTCGACATGTTAGGTCGCCTTAGGCTAGGATATATAACGTTATAGACGTATATAATGTTCCCACCGAGAAATAGGGGCCGACGCTCCAGGAATGCTGCAAAATATTACATCCGAGATGTTAGGTTGCCTTAGGCTGATATATATATCGTTATAGACGTATACAATGTTCCCACCGAGAAGTAGGGACCGACATGCCAGGAATGTTGTTAAATATTACATCCGAGATGTTAGGTTGCCTTAGGTTAGGATATATATCATTATAGACGTATATAATGTACCCACCGAGACGTAGGGACCGACCTGCCAAGAATGTTTTAAAATATTACATCCGAGATGTTAGGTTGCCTTAGGATAGGATATATAACGTTATAGACGTATATAATGTTGCCACCGAGAAGTAGGTGCCGACGCGCCAGGAATGTTGTAAAATATTACATTCGACATGTCAGGTTGCCTTAGGCTAGGATATATAGCGTTATAGACGTATATAATGTTCCCACCGGGAAGTAGGGGCCGACGTGCCAGGAATGTAGTAAAATATTACATCCGAGATGTTAGGTTGCCTTACGTTAGGATATATAACGTTATAGACGTATATATTGTTACCACAGAGAACTAGGCACTTTAATGCCAGGAATGTTGTAAAATATTACGGCAGAGATGATAGGTTGCCTTAGTTTACGATATATAACGTTTTAGACGTATATACTGTTCCCACCGAAAAGTAGGTGCCGACGCGCCAGGAATGTTGTAAAATATTACATTCGACATGTCAGGTTGCCTTAGGCTAGGATATATAGCGTTATAGACGTATATAATATTCCCACCGAGAAGTAGGGGCCGACGTGCCAGGAATGTAGTAAAGTATTACATCCGAGAAGTTAGGTTGCCATAGGCTAGGGTATATAACGTTATAGACGTACATAATGTTACCACAGAGATATAGGTACTTGCATGCCAGGAATGTTGTAAAATTTTACGGTAGAGATGTTAGGTTGCCTTAGGTTAGGACATATAACGTCATTGACTTATATAATGTTACCACCGAGAAGTAGGAGCCGACGTGCCAGGAATGTAGTAAAATATTACATCCGAGATGTGAGATTGCCTTAGGCTAGGATATATAACCTTATAGACGGATATAATGTTACCACAGAGAAGTAGGGACCGAAGCGCCGGGAATGTTGTAAAATATTACATTCGGCATGTTAGGTTGCCTTTGGTTAGGATATATAACGTTTTAGACGTATATAATGTTACCACAGAGAAGTAGGGACCGAAGCGCCGGGAATGTTGTAAAATATTACATTCGGCATGTTAGGTTGCCTTAGGTAAGGATATATAACGTTTTAGACGTATATACTGTTCCCACCGAGAAGTAGGTGCCGCCGCTCCAGGAATGTAGTAAAATATATCATCCGGGATATTAGGTTGCCTTAGGTTAGGATATATAACGTTATAGACGTATATAATGCTACCACAGAGAACTAGGCACTTGTATGCCAGGTATGTTGTAAAATAATACGGTAGAGATGATAGGTTGCCTTAGTTTAGGATATATAACGTTATAGACGTATATACTGTTCCCACCGAGAAGTAGGTGCCGACGCGCCAGGTGTGCTGTAAAATATTACATTCGACATGTTAGGTTGCCTTAGGCTAGGATATATAGCGTTATAGACGTATATAATGTTCCCACCGAGAAGTAGGGGTCGACGTGCCAGGAATGTAGTAAAATATTACATCCGAGAAGTTAGCTTGCCATAGGCTAGGATATATAACGTTATAGACGTACATAATTTTACCACAGAGATATAGGTACTTGCATGCCAGGAATGTTGTAAAATATTACATCCGAAATGTTATGTTGCCTTACGACAGGATATATAACGTTATAGACGTATATAATGTTCCCACCGAAAAGTAGGAGCCGACGCGCCAGGAATGACGTAAAATATTACATTCGACATGTTAGGTCGCCTTAGGCTAGGATATATAAGGTTACAGACGTATATAATGTTCCCACCGAGAAATAGGTGCCGACGCTCCAGGAATGTTGTAAAATATTACATCCGAGATGGTAGGTTGCGTTAGGATAGGATATACAACGTTATAGACGTATATAATGTCCCCATCGAGAAGTAGGGACTGACGCGTCAGGAATGTTGTAAAATATTACACCCGAGATGTTAGGTTCCCTTAGGTTAGGATATACAACGTTATAGACGTATAGAATGTTCCCACCGAGAAGTAGGAACCGACATGCCAGGAATGTTGTAAAATATTACATCCGAGATGTTATGTTGCCTTACGTTAGGATATATAACGTTATAGATGTATATAATGTTCCTACCGAGAAGTACGGGCCGACCACCGAGGAATGTTGTAAAATATTACAATCGACATGTTAGGATTGCCTTAGGCTAGGATATATATCGTTATAGACGTATATACTGTTCCCACCGAGAAGCAGGTGCCGGCACGACAGGTATGTCGTAAAATATTACATTCGACATGTTAGGTTGCCTTAGGTTAGGATATATAACGTTATTGACTTATATAATGTTCCCACCGAGACGTAGGGGCGGACGCACCAGGAATGTTGTAAAATATTACATTCGACGTGTTAAGTTGCCTTAGGCTAGGATATATAGCGTTATAGACGTATATAATGTTCCCACCCAGAAGTAGGGGCCGACGAGCCAGGAATGTTGTAAAATATTACGCTCGACATGTTAAGTTGCCTTAGGCTAGGATATATAGCGATACAGACGTATATGATGTTCCCATCGAGAAATAGGAACCGACGCGCCAGGAAAGTTGTAAAATATTACAATCGACATGTTAGGATTGCCTTAGGCTAGGATATGTAACATTATAGAGGTATATAATGTTCCCAGCGAGAAGTATGTGCCAACGAGCCGGGAATGTTGTAAAATATTACATTCGACATGTCAGGTTGCCTTAGGCTAGGATGTATAGCGTTATAGACGTATATAATGTTCCCACCGAGATGTAGGTGCCGACGCGCCAGGAATGTTGTAAAATATTACATTCGACATGCCAGGTTGCCTTAGGCTAGGATATATAGCGTTATAGACGTATATAATATTCCCACCGAGAAGTAGGGGCCGACGTGCCAGGAATGTAGTAAAATATTACATCCGAGATGTTAGGTTGCCTTAGGATAGGATATATAACGTTTTAGACGTATATACTGTTCCCACCGAGAAGTAGGGGTCGACACGCCAGGAATGTTGTAAAATATTACATCCGAAATGCTAGGTTGCCTTAGGTTAGGATATATGTCGTTGTAGACGTATATAATGTTCCAACCGAGAAGTAGGGGCCGACCCGCCTGGAATGTTGTAAAATACTACATTCGAGATCTTAGGTTATTTAGGTTAGGATGTATAACGTTATAGCCGCATATAATGTCCCAACCGAGACGTACGGAACGACACGAACTGGATGCTGTAAAACGTTACCAGCGAGGGGCTAGATGGGTTAAGTTAGGTTATATTACATTGTAGACGCATATAATTTGCCCACCGAGAAGTAGGGGCCGACCCGACAGTAATGTTGGAAAATACTACATGCGAGATGCTAGGTTGCCTTAGGTTAGGATATATAACGTTATAGACGCATGCAATGTCCCCACCGAGACGTACGGGACGACACGAACTGGATTCTGTAAATCATTACCAGCGAAGGGCTAGATGGGTTAGGTTAGGTTATATTACGTTATAGAGGTATATAATGTTCCCACCGAGAAGTAGGGGCCGACCCGAGAGGAATGCTGTAAAATACTACATCCGAGATGTTAGGTTACTTAGGTTAGGATATATAACGTTATAGACGTATATAATATTCCCACCGAGAAGTACGGGCTGACACGTCAGGAATGTTGTAAAATATTACATACGAGATGTTATTATGCCTTACGTTAGGATATATAATGTTATAGACGTATATAATGTTCAGACCGAAAAGTAGGAGCCGACGCGCCAGGAATGTTGTAAAATATTACACCCGAGATGTTAGGTTCCCTTAGGTTAGGATATACAACGTTATAGACGTATATAATGTCCCCAGCGAGAAGCAGGCGACGACACGCCAGGAATGTTGTAAAATATTACATCCCAGATGTTAGGTTGCGTTAGGTTATTATATATATCGTTATAGGCGTATATAATGTTCCCACCGAGACGTAGAGACCGACATGCCAGGAATGTTTTAAAATATTACATCAGAGGTGTTAGATTCCCTTAGGTTAGGATATACAACGTTATAGACATATAGAATGTTCCCACCGACAAGTAGGGACCGACATGCCAGGAATGTTGTCAAATATTGCATCCGAGATGTCAGGTTGCCTTAGGTTAGGATATACAACGTTATAGATGTATATAATGTCCCCATCGAGAAGTAGGCGACGACACGCCAGGAATGTTGTAAAATATTACATTCGACATGTTAGGTTGCCTTAGGCTAGGATATATAACGTTATAGACGTATATAATATTCCCGCCGAGAAATAGGGGCTGACGGGTCAGGAATGTTGTAAAATATTACACTCTAGATGTTAGGTTCCCTTAGGTTAGGATATATAACGTTATTGATGTATATAATGTCCCCATCCAGAAGAAGGCGACGACACGCCAGGAATGCTGTAAAATATTACATCCCAGGTGTTAGGTTGCGTTAGGTTAGGATATATATCGTTATAAACGTATATAATGTTTCCACCGAAAAGTAGGAGCCGACGCGCCAGGAATGTTGTAAAATATTACATCCCAGAAGTCAGGTTGCGTTAGGTTAGGATATACAACGTTATAGACTTATATAATGTCCCCATCGTGAAGCAGGCGACGAAACGCCAGGAATGTTTTAAAATATTACATCCCAGATGTTAGGTTGCGTTAGGTTAGGATATTCAACGTTATAGACGTATATAATGTCCCCATCGAGAAGTAGGGACTGACGCGTCAGGAATGTTGTAAAATATTACACCCGAGATGTTAGGTTCCCTTAGGTTAGGATATACAACGTTATAGACGTATAGAATGTTCCCACCAAGAAGTGGGGACCGACATGCCAGGAATGTTGTAAGATATTACATCCGAGATGTTAGGTTGCTTTAGGTTAGGATATATATTGTTATAGACGTATATAATGTGCCCACCGAGACGTGCGGACCGACATGCCAGGAATCTTGTAAAATATTACATCGCAGATGTTAGGTTGCTTAAGGTTAGGATATACAACGTTATAGACGTATATAATGTCCCCATCGAGAAGCAGGCGACGACACGCCAGGAATGTTGTAAAATATTACTTTCGACATGCTAGGTTGCCTTAGGCTAGGATTTATATCGTTATAGACGTATATAATGTTCCCACCGAGAAGTAGGGACCGACGCGTCAGGAATGTTGTAAAATATTACATCCGAGATGTTAGGTTGCCTTAGGTTAGGATATACAACGTTATGTACGTATATAATGTCCCTATCGGGAAGTAGGCGCCGTCACGCTAGGAATATTGTAAAATGTACGGTAGAGAGGTTACGTTGCCTTAGGTTATGATATATAACGTTATAGACGTATATAATGTTCCCACCGACAAGTAGGGACCGACATGCCAGGAATGTTGTAAAATATTACATCCGAGATGTTAGGTTGCTTTAGTTTAGGATATATATCGTTATAGACGTATATAATGTTTCCACCGAAACGTGGGGACCGACATGCCAGGAATGCTGTAAATTATTACATCCCAGATGTTAGGTTGCGTTAGGTTAAGATATACAACGTTATAGACGTATATAATGTCCCCATCGAGAAGCAGGCCACGACACGCCAGGAATGTTGTCAAATATTGCATCCGAGATGTTAGGTTGCGTTAGGTTAGGGTATACAACGTTATAGACGTATATAATGTCCCCATCGAGAAGCAGGTCACGACACGCCAGGAATGTTGTAAAATATTACTTTCGACATGTTAGGTTGCCCTAGGCTAGGATATATATCGTTATAGACGTATATAATGTTCCCACCGAGAAGTAGGGACCGACGCGTCAGGAATGTTGTAAAATATTACATCCGAGATGTTAGGTTGCCTTAGGTTAGGATACACAACGTTATGTACGTATATAATGTCCCTATCGGGAAGTAGGCGCCGTCACGCTAGGAATATTGTAAAATGTACGGTAGAGAGGTTAGGTTGCCTTAGGTTATGATATATAACGTTATAGACGTATATAATGTTCCCACCGACAAGTAGGGACCGACATGCCAGGAATGTTGTAAAATATTACATCCGAGATGTTAGGTTGCTTTAGTTTAGGATATATATCGTTATAGACGTATATAATGTTTCCACCGAAACGTGGGGACCGACATGCCAGGAATGCTGTAAAATATTACATCCCAGATGTTAGGTTGCTTTAGGTTAGGGTATACAACGATGTAGACGTATATAATGTCCCCATCGAGAAGCAGGCGGCGACACGCCAGGAATGTTGCAAAATATTACATCCGAGATGATATGTTGCCTTACGTTAGGATATATAACGTTATAGACGTATATAATTTTCCCACCGAAATGTAGGAGCCGATGCACCAGGAATGTAGTAAAATATTACATCCGAAATGTTATGTTGCCTTAGGCTAGGATATATAACGTTATAGACGTATATAATGTTCCCACGGAGAAATAGGGGCTGACGCATCAGGAATGTTGTAAAATATTACACCCCAGATGTTAGGTTGCCTTAGGTTAGGATATATAACGTTATAGACGTATATAATATTCCCGCCGAGAAGTAGGGGCCGACGCGTCAGGAATGTTGTAAAATATTACATCCGAAATGTTATGTTGCCTTACGTTAGGATATGTAACGTTATAGACGTTTATAATGTTCCCTCCGAAAAGTAGGATCCGCCGCGCCAGGAATGTTGTAAAATATTACATCCGCGATGTTAGGTTGCCTTCGGTTAGGATATATATCGCTATAGACGTATATGATTTTCCCACCGAGATGTACGGGCCGAAACGCCAGGAATGTTGTCAAATATTACATCCGAGATGTTAGGTTGCCTGAGGTTAGGATATACAACGTTATAGATGTATATAATGTCCCCATCCAGAAGTAGGCGACGACACGCCAGGAATATTGTAAAATATTACATTTGACATGTTAGGTTTCCTTAGGCTAGGATATATAACGTTATAGACGTATATAATGTTCCCACCGAGAAATAGGGGCCGACGCTCCAGGAATGTTGTAAAATATTACATCTGAGATGTTAGGTTGCCTTAGGCTGGTATATATATCGTTATAGACGTATACAATGTTCCCACCGTGTAGTAGGGACTGACATGCCAGGAATGTTGTAAAATATTACATCCGAGATGTTAGGTTCCCTTAGGTTAGGATATACAACGTTATAGACATATAAAACGTTCCCACCGAGATGTAGGGACCGACATGCCAGGAATGTTGTAAAATATTACATCCCAGGTGTTAGGTTGCGTTAGGTTAGGATATATAACTTTATAGACGTATATAATGTCCCCATCGAGAAGCAGGCGAAGACACGCAAGGAATGTTGTAAAATATTACATCCGAGATGTTATGTTGCCTTACTTTAGGATATATAACGTTATAGACGTATATAACCTTCCCATCGAGAAGCGGGCGACGACACGCCACGAATGTTGTAAAATATTACATCCGAGATGTTATGTTGCCTTACGACAGGATATACAACGTTATAGACGTATATAACGTTCCCACCGAAAAGTAGGAGCCGACGCGCCAGGAATGTTGTAAAATATTACATTCGACAAGTTAGGTCGCCTTAGGCTAGGATGTACATCGCTATAGACGTATATGATGTTCCCACTGAGAAGTGCGTGCTAACACGCCAGGAATGTTGTCAAATATTACATCCGAGATGTTAGGTTGCCTTAGGCTAGGATATATAACGTTATAGACGTATATAATGTTCCCACCGAAAAGTAGCAGCCGAAGCGCCAGGAATGTTGTAAAATATTACATCCGAGATGTTAGGTTGCCTTAGGTTAGGATATATATCGTTATAGACGTATATAATGTTCCCACCGAGACGTAGGGACTGACATGCCAGGAATGTTTTAAAATATTACATCCCAGATGTTAGGTTGCGTTAGGTTAGAATATACAACGTTATAGACGTATATAGTGTACCCACGGAGACGTAGGGACCGACATGCCAGGAATGTTGTAAAATATTACATTCGACATGTTAGGTTCCCTTAGGTTAGGATATATAACCTTATAGACGTATATAATGTCCCCATCCAGAAGTAGGCGACGACACGCCAGGAATGTTGTAAAATATTACAGCCCAGATGTTAGGTTGCGTTAGGTTAGGATATACAACGTTATAGACGTATATTATGTCCCCATCGAGAAGCAGGCGACGACACGCCAGGAATGTTGTAAAATATTACATCCCAGATGTTAGGTTGCGATAGGTTAGGATATACAACATTATAGACGTATATAATGTCCCCATCGAGAAGCAGGAGACGACACGCCAGGAATGTTGTAAAATATTACATTCGACATGTTAGGTCGCCTTAGGTTAGGATATATAACGTTATAGACGTATATAATGTTCCCACCGAGAAATAGGGGCCGACGCGTCAGGAATGTTGTAAAATATTACACCCGAGATGTTAGGTTGCCTTGGGTTAGGATATACAACGCTATAGACGTATAGAGTGTTCCCACCGAGACGTAGGGACCGACATGCCAGGAATAATGTAAAATATTACATCCCAGATGTTAGGTTGCGATAGGTTAGGATATACAACATTATAGACGTATATAATGTCCCCATCGAGAAGCAGGAGACGACACGCCAGGAATGTTGTAAAATATTACATTCGACATGTTAGGTCGCCTTAGGTTAGGATATATAACGTTATAGACGTATATAATGTTCCCACCGAGAAATAGGGGCCGACGCGTCAGGAATGTTGTAAAATATTACACCCGAGATGTTAGGTTCCCTTAGGTTAGGATATACAACGTTATAGACGTATAGAATGTTCCCACCGAGAAGTAGGGACCGACATGCTAGGAATGTTGTAAAATATTATATCCGAGATGTTAGGTTCCCTTAGGTTAGGATATATATCGTTATAAACGTATATAGTGTTCCCATCGAGAAGCAGGCGACTACACGACAGGAATGTTGTCAAATATTACATCCGAGATGTTATGATGCCTTAGGTTAGGATATATAACGTTATAGACGTATATAATGTTCCCACCGAGAAGTACGGGCCGACACGCCAGGAATGTTATGAATTATTACATCCGCGAGGTTAGGTTGCCTTCGGTTAGGATAGGTATCGCTATAGACGTATATGATGTTCCCACCGAGATGTACGGGCCGACGCGTCAGGAATGTTGTAAGATATTACACGCGATATGTTAGGTTGCTTTAGGTTAGGATGTATATCGTTATAGACGTATATAATGTCCAGATCGAGACGTGGGGACCGGCACGCCAGAATGTTGTAAAATATTACATCCGAGATGTTAGGTTGCCTTAGGGTGGTATATATATCGTTATAGACGTATACAATGTTCCCACCGAGAAGTAGGGACCGACATGCCAGGAATGTTGTTAAATATTACATCCGAGATGTTAGGTTGCCTTAGGTTAGGATATATATCGCTATAGACGCATATGATGTTCCCACCGAGAAGTACGGGCCGACACCCCAGGAATGTTGTCAAATATTACATCCGAGATGCTAGGTTGCCTTAGGTTAGGATATACAACGGTATAGATGTATATAATGTCCCAATCGAGAAGTAGGTGACGATACGCCACGAATGATGTAAAATATTACATTCGACATGTTAGGTCGCCTTAGGCTAGGTTATATATCGCTGTAGACGTATATGATGAGCCCACCGAGAAGTACGGGCTAACACGCCAGGAAAGTTGTCAAATATTACATCCGAGATGTTAGGTTCCCCTAGGCTAGGATATATAACGTTATAGACGTATATAATATTCCCACCGAGAAATAGGGGCCGACGCGTCAGGAATGTTGTAAAATATTACACCCGAGATGTTAGGTTCCCTTAGGTTAGGATATATAACGTTATAGACGTATATAATGTCCCCATCCAGAAGTAGGCGACGACACGCCAGGAATGTTGTAAAATATTACATCCCAGATGTTAGGTTGCGTTAGGTTAGGATATACAACGTTATAGACGTATATAATGTCCCCATCGAGAAGCGGACGACGACACGCCAGGAATGTTGTAAAATATTACATCCCAGATGTTAGGTTGCGTTAGGTTAGGATATACAACGTTATAGATGTATATAATGTCCCCATCCAGAAGTAGGCCACGACACGCCAGGAATGTTGTAAAATATTACATCCCAGATGTTAGGTTGCGTTAGGTTAGGATATACAACGTTATAGACGTATATAATGTCCCCATCGAGAAGCAGGCTACGACACGCCAGTAATGTTGTCAAATATTGCATCCGAGATGCTAGGTTGCGTTAGGTTAGGATATACAACGTTATAGACGTATATAATGTCCCCATCGAGAAGCAGGCCACGACACGCCAGGAATGTTGTAAAATATTACTTTCGACATGCTAGGTTGCCCTAGGCTAGGATATACATCGTTATAGACGTATACAATGTTCCCACCGAAAAGTAGGAGCCGACGCGCCAGGAATGTTGTCAAATATTACATCCGAGATGTTAGGTTGCTTTAGGTTAGGATATATATCGTTATAGACGTATATAATGTTCCCACCGAGACGTGGGGACCGACATGCCAGGAATCTTCTAAAATATTACATCGCAGATGTTAGGTTGCTTAAGTTTAGGATATACAGCGTTATAGACGTATATAATTTTCCCACCGAAATGTAGGAGCCGACGCACCAGGAATGTAGTAAAATATTACATCCGAAATGTTATGTTGCCTTAGGCTAGGATATATAACGTTATAGACGTATATAATGTTCCCACGGAGAAATAGGGGCTGACGCATCAGGAATGTTGTAAAATATTACACCCCAGATGTTAGGTTGCCTTAGGCTAGGATATATAACGTTATAGACGTATATAATGTTCCCACCGAGAAATAGGGGCCGACGCTCCAGGAATGTTGTAAAATATTACATCTGAGATGTTAGGTTGCCTTAGGCTGGTATATATATCGTTATAGACGTATACAATGTTCCCACCGAGAAGTAGGGACTGACATGCCAGGAATGTTGTAAAATATTACATCCCAGATGTTAGGTTGCGTTAGGTTAGGATATACAACGTTATAGACGTATATAATGTCCCCATCGAGAAGCAGGCTACGACAAGCCAGGAATGTTGTAAAATATTACATTCGACATGTTAGGTCGCCTTAGGCTAGGATATACATCGCTATAGACGTTTATGATGTTCCCACCGAGAAGTGCGTGCTAACACGCCAGGAATGTTGTAAAATATTACATCCGAGATTTTAGGTTGCCTCAGGCTAGGATATATAACGTTATAGACGTATATAATGTTCCCACCGAAAAGTAGCAGCCGAAGCGCCAGGAATGTTGTAAAATATTACATCCGAGATGTTAGGTTGCCTTAGGTTAGGATATATATCGTTATAGACGTATATAATGTTCCCACCGAGACGTAGGGACTGACATGCCAGGAATGTTTTAAAATATTACATCCCAGATGTTAGGTTGCGTTAGGTTAGAATATACAACGTTATAGACGTATATAGTGTACCCACGGAGACGTAGGGACCGACATGCCAGGAATGTTGTAAAATATTACATTCGACATGTTAGGTTCCCTTAGGTTAGGATATATAACCTTATAGACGTATATAATGTCCCCATCCAGAAGTAGGCGACGACACGCCAGGAATGTTGTAAAATATTACAGCCCAGATGTTAGGTTGCGTTAGGTTAGGATATACAACGTTATAGACGTATATTATGTCCCCATCGAGAAGCAGGCGACGACACGCCAGGAATGTTGTAAAATATTACATCCCAGATGTTAGGTTGCGATAGGTTAGGATATACAACATTATAGACGTATATAATGTCCCCATCGAGAAGCAGGAAACGACACGCCAGGAATGTTGTAAAATATTACATTCGACATGTTAGGTGGCCCTCGGCTAGGATATATATCGCTATAGACGCATATGATGTTCCCACCGAGAAGTACGGGCCGACACCCCAGGAATGTTGTCAAATATTACATCCGAGATGTTAGGTTGCCTTGGGTTAGGATATACAACGCTATAGACGTATAGAGTGTTCCCACCGAGACGTAGGGACCGACATGCCAGGAATAATGTAAAATATTACATCCCAGATGTTAGGTTGCGTTAGGTTAGGATATACAACGTTATAGACGTATATAATGTCCCCATCGAGAAGCGGACGACGACACGCCAGGAATGTTGTAAAATATTACATCCCAGATGTTAGGTTGCGTTAGGTTAGGATATACAACGTTATAGATGTATATAATGTCCCCATCCAGAAGTAGGCCACGACACGCCAGGAATGTTGTAAAATATTACATCCCAGATGTTAGGTTGCGTTAGGTTAGGATATACAACGTTATAGACGTATATAATGTCCCCATCGAGAAGCAGGCTACGACACGCCAGTAATGTTGTCAAATATTGCATCCGAGATGCTAGGTTGCGTTAGGTTAGGATATACAACGTTATAGACGTATATAATGTCCCCATCGAGAAGCAGGCCACGACACGCCAGGAATGTTGTAAAATATTACTTTCGACATGCTAGGTTGCCCTAGGCTAGGATATACATCGTTATAGACGTATACAATGTTCCCACCGAAAAGTAGGAGCCGACGCGCCAGGAATGTTGTCAAATATTACATCCGAGATGTTAGGTTGCTTTAGGTTAGGATATATATCGTTATAGACGTATATAATGTTCCCACCGAGACGTGGGGACCGACATGCCAGGAATCTTCTAAAATATTACATCGCAGATGTTAGGTTGCTTAAGTTTAGGATATACAGCGTTATAGACGTATATAATTTTCCCACCGAAATGTAGGAGCCGACGCACCAGGAATGTAGTAAAATATTACATCCGAAATGTTATGTTGCCTTAGGCTAGGATATATAACGTTATAGACGTATATAATGTTCCCACGGAGAAATAGGGGCTGACGCATCAGGAATGTTGTAAAATATTACACCCCAGATGTTAGGTTGCCTTAGGCTAGGATATATAACGTTATAGACGTATATAATGTTCCCACCGAGAAATAGGGGCCGACGCTCCAGGAATGTTGTAAAATATTACATCTGAGATGTTAGGTTGCCTTAGGCTGGTATATATATCGTTATAGACGTATACAATGTTCCCAACGAGAAGTAGGGACTGACATGCCAGGAATGTTGTAAAATATTACATCCCAGATGTTAGGTTGCGTTAGGTTAGGATATACAACGTTATAGACGTATATAATGTCCCCATCGAGAAGCAGGCTACGACAAGCCAGGAATGTTGTAAAATATTACATCCGAGATGTTATGTTGCCTTACGTTAGGATTTATGACGTTATAGACGTATATAATGTTCCCACCGAAAAGTAGGAACCGAGGAGCCAGGAATGTTGTAAAATATTACATCCGAGATGTTAGGTTCCCTTAGGTTAGGATATACAACGTTATAGACATATAGAATGTTCCCACCGAGATGTAGGGACCGACATGCCAGGAATGTTGTAAAATATTACATCCCAGGTGTTAGGTTGCGTTAGGTTAGGATATATAACTTTATAGACGTATATAATGTCCCCATCGAGAACTAAGGCCGACACGCCAGGATTGATGTAAAATACTACATTCGACATGTTAGGTCGCCTTAGGCTAGGATATATAACGTTATAGACGTATATAATGTTCCCACCGGGAAATAGGGGCCGACGCGTCAGGAATATTGTAAAATATAACACCCGTGATGTTAGGTTCCCTTAGGTTAGGATATACAACGTTATAGACGTATAGAATGTTCCCACCGAGAAGTAAGGACCGACATGCCAGGAATGTTGTAAAATATTACATTCCCGATGTTAGGTTGCGTTAGGTTAGGATATACAACATTACAGACGTATATAATGTCCCCATCGAGAAGCAGGCGACGACACGCAAGGAATGTTGTAAAATATTACATCCGAGATGTTATGTTGCCTTACTTTAGGATATATAACGTTATAGACGTATATAACCTTCCCATCGAGAAGCGGGCGACGACACGCCACGAATGTTGTAAAATATTACATCCGAGATGTTATGTTGCCTTACGACAGGATATACAACGTTATAGACGTATATAACGTTCCCACCGAAAAGTAGGAGCCGACGCGCCAGGAATGTTGTAAAATATTACATTCGACATGTTAGGTCGCCTTAGGCTAGGATATACATCGCTATAGACGTTTATGATGTTCCCACCGAGAAGTGCGTGCTAACACGCCAGGAATGTTGTAAAATATTACATCCGAGATTTTAGGTTGCCTCAGGCTAGGATATATAACGTTATAGACGTATATAATGTTCCCACCGAAAAGTAGCAGCCGAAGCGCCAGGAATGTTGTAAAATATTACATCCGAGATGTTAGGTTGCCTTAGGTTAGGATATATATCGTTATAGACGTATATAATGTTCCCACCGAGACGTAGGGACTGACATGCCAGGAATGTTTTAAAATATTACATCCCAGATGTTAGGTTGCGTTAGGTTAGAATATACAACGTTATAGACGTATATAGTGTACCCACGGAGACGTAGGGACCGACATGCCAGGAATGTTGTAAAATATTACATTCGACATGTTAGGTTCCCTTAGGTTAGGATATATAACCTTATAGACGTATATAATGTCCCCATCCAGAAGTAGGCGACGACACGCCAGGAATGTTGTAAAATATTACAGCCCAGATGTTAGGTTGCGTTAGGTTAGGATATACAACGTTATAGACGTATATTATGTCCCCATCGAGAAGCAGGAGACGACACGCCAGGAATGTTGTAAAATATTACATTCGACATGTTAGGTGGCCCTCGGCTAGGATATATATCGCTATAGACGCATATGATGTTCCCACCGAGAAGTACGGGCCGACACCCCAGGAATGTTGTCAAATATTACATCCGAGATGTTAGGTTGCCTTGGGTTAGGATATACAACGCTATAGACGTATAGAGTGTTCCCACCGAGACGTAGGGACCGACATGCCAGGAATAATGTAAAATATTACATCCCAGATATTAGGTTGCGTTAGGTTAGGATATACAATGTTATAGACGTATATAATGTCCCCATCGAGAAGCAGGCGACGACACGCCAGAATGTTGTAAAATATTACATCCCAGATGTTAGGTTGCGTTAGGCTAGGATATACAACATTATAGACGTATATAATGTCCCCATCGAGAAGCAGGAGACGACAAGCCAGGAATGTTGTAAAATATTACATTCGACATGTTAGGTGGCCCTCGGCTAGGATATATATCGCTATAGACGCATATGATGTTCCCACCGAGAAGTACGGGCCGACACCCCAGGAATGTTGTCAAATATTACATCCGAGATGTTAGGTTGCCTTAGGTTAGGATATACAACGGTATAGATGTATATAATGTCCCAATCGAGAAGTAGGCGACGATACGCCACGAATGATGTAAAATATTACATTCGACATGTTAGGTCGCCTTAGGCTAGGATATACATCGCTATAGACGTTTATGATGTTCCCACCGAGAAGTGCGTGCTAACACGCCAGGAATGTTGTCAAATATTACATCCGAGATGTTAGTTTGCCTCAGGCTAGGATATATAACGTTATAGACGTATATAATGTTCCCACCGAAAAGTAGCAGCCGAAGCGCCAGGAATGTTGTAAAATATTACATCCGAGATGTTAGGTTGCTTTAGGTTAGGATATATATCGTTATAGACGTATATAATGTTCCCACCGAGACGTAGGGACTGACATGCCAGGAATGTTTTAAAATATTACATCCCAGATGTTAGGTTGCGTTAGGTTAGAATATACAACGTTATAGACGTATATAGTGTACCCACGGAGACGTAGGGACCGACATGCCAGGAATGTTGTAAAATATTACATTCGACATGTTAGGTTCCCTTAGGTTAGGATATATAACCTTATAGACGTATATAATGTCCCCATCCAGAAGTAGGCGACGACACGCCAGGAATGTTGTAAAATATTACAGCCCAGATGTTAGGTTGCGTTAGGTTAGGATATACAACGTTATAGACGTATATTATGTCCCCATCGAGAAGCAGGCGACGACACGCCAGGAATGTTGTAAAATATTACATCCCAGATGTTAGGTTGCGTTAGGTTAGGATATACAACGTTATAGATGTATATAATGTCCCCATCCAGAAGTAGGCCACGACACGCCAGGAATGTTGTAAAATATTACATCCCAGATGTTAGGTTGCGTTAGGTTAGGATATACAACGTTATAGACGTATATAATGTCCCCATCGAGAAGCAGGCTACGACACGCCAGTAATGTTGTCAAATATTGCATCCGAGATGCTAGGTTGCGTTAGGTTAGGATATACAACGTTATAGACGTATATAATGTCCCCATCGAGAAGCAGGCCACGACACGCCAGGAATGTTGTAAAATATTGCTTTCGACATGCTAGGTTGCCCTAGGCTAGGATATACATCGTTATAGACGTATACAATGTTCCCACCGAAAAGTAGGAGCCGACGCGCCAGGAATGTTGTCAAATATTACATCCGAGATGTTAGGTTGCTTTAGGTTAGGATATATATCGTTATAGACGTATATAATGTTCCCACCGAGACGTGGGGACCGACATGCCAGGAATCTTCTAAAATATTACATCGCAGATGTTAGGTTGCTTAAGTTTAGGATATGCAGCGTTATAGACGTATATAATTTTCCCACCGAAATGTAGGAGCCGACGCACCAGGAATGTAGTAAAATATTACATCCGAAATGTTATGTTGCCTTAGGCTAGGATATATAACGTTATAGACGTATATAATGTTCCCACGGAGAAATAGGGGCTGACGCATCAGGAATGTTGTAAAATATTACACCCCAGATGTTAGGTTGCCTTAGGCTAGGATATATAACGTTATAGACGTATATAATGTTCCCACCGAGAAATAGGGGCCGACGCTCCAGGAATGTTGTAAAATATTACATCTGAGATGTTAGGTTGCCTTAGGCTGGTATATATATCGTTATAGACGTATACAATGTTCCCACCGAGAAGTAGGGACTGACATGCCAGGAATGTTGTAAAATATTACATCCCAGATGTTAGGTTGCGTTAGGTTAGGATATACAACGTTATAGACGTATATAATGTCCCCATCGAGAAGCAGGCTACGACAAGCCAGGAATGTTGTAAAATATTACATCCGAGATGTTATGTTGCCTTACGTTAGGATTTATGACGTTATAGACGTATATAATGTTCCCACCGAAAAGTAGGAACCGAGGAGCCAGGAATGTTGTAAAATATTACATCCGAGATGTTAGGTTCCCTTAGGTTAGGATATACAACGTTATAGACATATAGAATGTTCCCACCGAGATGTAGGGACCGACATGCCAGGAATGTTGTAAAATATTACATCCCAGGTGTTAGGTTGCGTTAGGTTAGGATATATAACTTTATAGACGTATATAATGTCCCCATCGAGAACTAAGGCCGACACGCCAGGATTGATGTAAAATACTACATTCGACATGTTAGGTCGCCTTAGGCTAGGATATATAACGTTATAGACGTATATAATGTTCCCACCGGGAAATAGGGGCCGACGCGTCAGGAATATTGTAAAATATAACACCCGTGATGTTAGGTTCCCTTAGGTTAGGATATACAACGTTATAGACGTATAGAATGTTCCCACCGAGAAATAAGGACCGACATGCCAGGAATGTTGTAAAATATTACATTCCCGATGTTAGGTTGCGTTAGGTTAGGATATACAACATTACAGACGTATATAATGTCCCCATCGAGAAGCAGGCGACGACACGCAAGGAATGTTGTAAAATATTACATCCGAGATGTTATGTTGCCTTACTTTAGGATATATAACGTTATAGACGTATATAACCTTCCCATCGAGAAGCGGGCGACGACACGCCACGAATGTTGTAAAATATTACATCCGAGATGTTATGTTGCCTTACGACAGGATATACAACGTTATAGACGTATATAACGTTCCCACCGAAAAGTAGGAGCCGACGCGCCAGGAATGTTGTAAAATATTACATTCGACATGTTAGGTCGCCTTAGGCTAGGATATACATCGCTATAGACGTTTATGATGTTCCCACCGAGAAGTGCGTGCTAACACGCCAGGAATGTTGTAAAATATTACATCCGAGATTTTAGGTTGCCTCAGGCTAGGATATATAACGTTATAGACGTATATAATGTTCCCACCGAAAAGTAGCAGCCGAAGCGCCAGGAATGTTGTAAAATATTACATCCGAGATGTTAGGTTGCCTTAGGTTAGGATATATATCGTTATAGACGTATATAATGTTCCCACCGAGACGTAGGGACTGACATGCCAGGAATGTTTTAAAATATTACATCCCAGATGTTAGGTTGCGTTAGGTTAGAATATACAACGTTATAGACGTATATAGTGTACCCACGGAGACGTAGGGACCGACATGCCAGGAATGTTGTAAAATATTACATTCGACATGTTAGGTTCCCTTAGGTTAGGATATATAACCTTATAGACGTATATAATGTCCCCATCCAGAAGTAGGCGACGACACGCCAGGAATGTTGTAAAATATTACAGCCCAGATGTTAGGTTGCGTTAGGTTAGGATATACAACGTTATAGACGTATATTATGTCCCCATCGAGAAGCAGGCGACGACACGCCAGGAATGTTGTAAAATATTACATCCCAGATGTTAGGTTGCGATAGGTTAGGATATACAACATTATAGACGTATATAATGTCCCCATCGAGAAGCAGGAAACGACACGCCAGGAATGTTGTAAAATATTACATTCGACATGTTAGGTGGCCCTCGGCTAGGATATATATCGCTATAGACGCATATGATGTTCCCACCGAGAAGTACGGGCCGACACCCCAGGAATGTTGTCAAATATTACATCCGAGATGTTAGGTTGCCTTGGGTTAGGATATACAACGCTATAGACGTATAGAGTGTTCCCACCGAGACGTAGGGACCGACATGCCAGGAATAATGTAAAATATTACATCCCAGATGTTAGGTTGCGTTAGGTTACGATATACAATGTTATAGACGTATATAATGTCCCCATCGAGAAGCAGGCGACGACACGCCAGAATGTTGTAAAATATTACATCCCAGATGTTAGGTTGCGTTAGGCTAGGATATACAACATTATAGACGTATATAATGTCCCCATCGAGAAGCAGGAGACGACAAGCCAGGAATGTTGTAAAATATTACATTCGACATGTTAGGTGGCCCTCGGCTAGGATATATATCGCTATAGACGCATATGATGTTCCCACCGAGAAGTACGGGCCCACACCCCAGGAATGTTGCCAAATATTACATCCGAGATGTTAGGTTGCCTTAGGTTAGGATATACAACGGTATAGATGTATATAATGTCCCAATCGAGAAGTAGGCGACGATACGCCACGAATGATGTAAAATATTACATTCGACATGTTAGGTCGCCTTAGACTAGGTTATATATCGCTCTAGACGTATATGATGAGCCCACCGAGAAGTACGGGCTAACACGCCAGGAAAGTTGTCAAATATTACATCCGAGATGTTAGGTTCCCCTAGGCTAGGATATATAACGTTATAGACGTATATAATATTCCCACCGAGAAATAGGGGCCGACGCGTCAGGAATGTTGTAAAATATTACACCCGAGATGTTAGGTTCCCTTAGGTTAGGATATATAACGTTATAGACGTATATAATGTCCCCATCCAGAAGTAGGCGACGACACGCCAGGAATGTTGTAAAATATTTCATTCGGCATGTTATGTTGCCTTAGGCTAGGATATATAACGTTATAGACGTATATAATATCACCACCGAGAACTACGGGCCGGCAGGCCAGGAATGATGTAAAATATTACATTCGACATGTTAGGTCGCCTTAGGTTATGATATATAACGTTATAGACGTATCTAATGTTCCCACCCAGAAATAGGGGCCGACGCGTCAGAAATGTTGTAAAATATTACACCCGAGATGTTAGGTTCCCTTAGGTTAGGATTTACAACGCTATAGACGTATAGAATGTTCCCACCGAGACGTAGGGCGCGACACGCCAGGAATGTTGTAAAATATTATATTCGACATGTTAGGTTGCCTTAGGCTAAGATATATAACATTATAGATGTATGTAATGTTACCACCGAGAACTACAGTCCGACACGCCAGGAATGATGTAAATTATTACATCCGAGATGTTAGGTTGCCTTAGGTTAGGATATATATCGTTATAGACGTATATAATCTTCCCACCTAGAAATAGGGGCCGACGCGTCAGAAATATTGTAAAATATTAAACCCGAGATGTTAGGTTCCCTTAGGTTAGGATATACAACGCTATAGACGTATAGAATTTTCCCACCGAGACGTAGGGCCCGTCATGCCAGGAATGTTGTAAAATATTACATCCCAGATGTTAGGTTGCGTTAGGTTAGGATATACAACGTTATAGACGTATATAATATCCCCGTCGAGAAGCAGGCGACGACACGCCAGGAATGTTGCAAAATATTACATCAAAGATGTTATGTTGCCTTACGTTAGGATATATAACGTTATAGACGTATATAATGTTCCCACCGAAAAGTAGGAGCCGACGCGCCAGGAATGTTGTAAAATATTACATACGAGATGTTAGGTTGCCTTCGGTTAGGGTATATATCGTTATAGACGTATATGATGTTCCTACCGAGAAGTACGGGCCGACACGCCAGGAATGTTGTCAGATATTACATTCTAGATGTTAGGTTGCCTTAGTTTACGATATACAACGTTATAGACGTATATAATGTCCCCAGCGCGAAGTAGGCGCCGTCACGCCAGGAATGTTGTAAAATATTACGGTATTGAGGTTAGTTTGCCTTAGGTCAGGATATATAACGTTATAGACGTATATAATGTCCCCTTCGAGAAGCAGGCGACGACACGCCAGGAATGTTGTAAAATATTACATTCGACATGTTAGGTCGCCTTATGCTAGGATATATAACGTTATAGACGTATATAATGTTCCCACCGAGATGTAGCGGCCGAAGTGCCGGGAATGTTGTAAAATATTACACTCGACATTTTAGGTTGCCTTAGGCTAGGATATATAGCGTTATAGACATATATAATGTTCCCACCGAGAAGTAGGGGCCGACGCGACAGGAATGCTGTAAAATATTACATTCGACATGTTAGGTTGCCTTAAGCTAGGATATATAGCGTTATAGAAGTATATAATGTTCCCACCGAGAAGTAGGGGCCGGCGCGCCAGGAATGTAGTAAAATATTACATTCGAAATGTTAGGTTGCCTTAGACTAGGATATATAGCGCTATAGACGTATATAATGTTCCCACCGAGAAGTAGGTGCCGACGCGCCAGGAATGTAGTAAAATATTACACCCGAGATGTTAGGTTGCCTTAGGTTAGGATATATAACTTTATTGACTTATATAGTGTTCCCACCGAGAAGTAGGCGCCGACGCGCCAGGAATGTTGTAAAATATTACATTCGACATGTTAGGATTGTCTTAGGCTAGGATATATAACGTTATAGACGTATAAACTGTTCACACCGAGATGTTGGTGCCGACGCGCCAGGGATGTTCTAAAATATTACATTCGACATGTTAGGTTGCCTTAAGCTAGGATTTATAGCGTTATAGACGTATATAATGTTCCCACCGAGATGTAGCGGCCGAAGTGCCGGGAATGTTGTAAAATATTACATTCGACATGTTAGCTTGCCTTAAGCTAGGATATATAGCGTTATAGACGTATATAATGTTCCCACCGAGAAGTAGGGGCCGGCGCGCCAGGAATGTAGTAAAATATTACACCCGAGATGTTAGGTTGCCTTAGGTTAGGATATATAACTTTATTGACTTATATAGTGTTCCCACCGAGAAGTAGGCGCCGACGCGCCAGGAATGTTGTAAAATATTACATTCGACATGTTAGGATTGCCTTAGGCTAGGATATATAACGTTATAGACGTATAAACTGTTCACACCGAGATGTTGGTGCCGACGCGCCAGGGATGTTCTAAAATATTACATTCGACATGTTAGGTTGCCTTAAGCTAGGATTTATAGCGTTATAGACGTATATAATGTTCCCACCGAGATGTAGCGGCCGAAGTGCCGGGAATGTTGTAAAATATTACACTCGACATTTTAGGTTGCCTTACGCTAGGATATATAGCGTTATAGACATATATAATGTTCCCACCGAGAAGTAGGAGCCGACGCGCCAGGAATGCTGTAAAATATTACATTCGACATGTTAGGTTGCCTTAAGCTAGGATATATAGCGTTATAGAAGTATATAATGTTCCCACCGAGAAGTAGGGGCCGGCGCGGCAGGAATGTAGTAAAATATTACATTCGAAATGTTAGGTTGCCTTAGACTAGGATATATAGCGCTATAGACGTATATAATGTTCCCACCGAGAAGTAGGGGCCGGCGCGCCGGGAATGTTGTAAAATATTACATTCGACATGTTAGGTTGCCTTAAGCTAGGATTTATAGCGTTATAGACGTATATAATGTTCCCACCGAGAAGTAGGGCCCGACGCGCCGGGAATGTTGTAAAATATTACACTCGACATTTTAGGTTGCCTTAGGCTAGGATATATAGCGTTATAGACATATATAATGTTCCCACCGAGAAGTAGGGGCCGACGCGCCAGGAATGCTGTAAAATATTACACTCGACATGTTAGGTTGCCTTAAGCTAGGATATATAGCGTTATAGACGTATATAATGTTCCCTCCGAGAAGTAGGGGTCGACGTGCGAGGAATGTAGTAAAATATTACATCCGAGATGTTAGGTTGCCCTAGGTTAGGATATATAACGTTATTGACTTATATAGTGTTCCCACCGAGAAGTAGGCGCCGACGCGACAGGAATGTTGTAAAATATTACATTCGACATGTTAGGTTGCCTTAAGCTAGGATTTATAGCGTTATAGACGTATATAATGTTCCCACCGAGATGTAGCGGCCGAAGTGCCGGGAATGTTGTAAAATATTACACTCGACATTTTAGGTTGCCTTAGGCTAGGATATATAGCGTTATAGACATATATAATGTTCCCACCGAGAAGTAGGGGCCGACGCGCCAGGAATGCTGTAAAATATTACACTCGACATGTTAGGTTGCCTTAAGCTAGGATATATAGCGTTATAGACGTATATAATGTTCCCACCGAGAAGTAGGGGCCGGCGCGCCAGGAATGTAGTAAAATATTACACCCGAGATGTTAGGTTGCCTTAGGTTAGGATATATAACGTTATTGACTTATATAATGTTCCCACCGAGAAGTAGGGCCCGACGCGCCAGGAATGTTGTAAAATATTACATCCGAGATGTTAGGATTGCCTTAGGCTAGGATACATAACGTTATAGACGTATATGATATTCCCACCGAGAAGTACGGGCCGACACGGCAGTAATTTTGTCAACTATTACGTCCGAGATGTTAGGTACCCTTAGGTTAGGATATATAACGTTATAGACGTATATAATGTTCCCACCGAGAAGTAGGGGCCGACGAGCCAGGAATGTTGTAAAATAGTAGGCTCGACACGTTAGGATGCCTTAGGCTAGGATATATAGCGCTATAGACGTATATAATGTTCCCACCGAGAAGTAGGTGCCGACGCGCCAGGAATGTTGTAAAATATCACATTCGAGATGTTAGGATTGCCTTAGGCTAGGATATATAACGTTATAGACGTATATACTGTTCCCACCGAGAAGTAGGTGCCGACGCGCCTGGAATGTTGAAAAATATTACATTCGACATGTTAGGTTGCCATAAGCTAGGATATATAGCGTTATAGACGTATATAATGTTCCCACCGAGAAGTAGGGGCTGGCGCGCCGGGAATGTTGTAAAATATTACATTCGACATGTTAGGTTGCCTTAAGATAGGATTTATAGCGTTATAGACGTATATAATATTCCCACCGAGATGTAGCGGCCGAAGTGCCGGGAATGTTGTAAAATATTACACTCGACATTTTAGGTTGCCTTAGGCTAGGATATATAGCGTTATAGACATATATAATGTTCCCACCGAGAAGTAGGGGCCGACGCGCCAGGAATGCTGTAAAATATTACACTCCACATGTTAGGTTGCCTTAAGCTAGGATATGTAGCGTTATAGACGTAAATAACGTTCCCTCCGAGAAGTAGGGGTCGACGTGCGAGGAATGTAGTAAAATATTACATCCGAGATGTTAGGTTGCCTTAGGTTAGGATATATAACGTTATAGACGTATATAGTGTTGCCACCGAGAAGTAGGGGCCGATGAGCCAGGAATGTTGTTAAACATAACATCCGAGGTGTTAGGTTGCCTTAGGTTAGGATATATAACGTTATAGACGTATATATTGTTCCCACCGAGAAGTAGGGGCCGATGAGCCAGGAATGTTGTAAAATATTACATCCGAGATGTTAGGTTGCCTCATGCTAGGATATATAGCGTTATAGACGTATATAATGTTCCCACCGAGATGTAGCGGCCGAAGTGCCGGGAATGTTGTAAAATATTACACTCGACATTTTAGGTTGCCTTAGGCTAGGATATATAGCGTTATAGACATATATAATGTTCCCACCGAGAAGTAGGGGCCGACGCGCCAGGAATGCTGTAAAATATTACATTCGACATGTTAGGTTGCCTTAAGCTAGGATATATAGCGTTATAGAAGTATATAATGTTCCCACCGAGAAGTAGGGGCCGGCGCGGCAGGTATGTTGTAAAATATTACATTCGAAATGTTTGGTTGCCTTAAGCTAGGATATGTAGCGTTATAGACGTAAATAACGTTCCCACCGAGAAATAGGGGCCGACACGCCAGGAATGTTGCAAAATATTACATTCGACATGTTAGGTTGCCTTAAGCTAGGATATGTAGCGTTATAGACGTAAATAACGTTCCTACCGAGAAGTTAGGTGCCGACGTGCGCCGAATGTAGCAAAATATTGCATCCGAGATGTTAGGTTGCCTTTGGTTAGGATATATAACGTTATTAACTTATATAATGTTCCCACCGAGAAGTAGGTGCCGACGCGCCAGGAATGTTGCAAATATTACATTCGAGATGTTAGGTTCCCTTAAGCTAGGATATGTAGCGTTATAGATGTATATAATGTTCCCACCGAGAAGTAGGGGCCGGCTCGCCAGGAATGTAGTAAAATATTACACCCGAGATGTTAGGTTGCCTTAGGTTAGGATATTTAACGTTATAGACGTATATGATATTCCCACCGAGAAATACGGGCCGACACGCCAGCAATGTTGTCAAATATTACATCCGAGATGTTAGGTACCCTTAGGTTAGGATATATAACGTTATAGGCGTAAATAATATTCCCACCGAGAAGTAGGGGAGGACGAGCCAGGAATGTTGTAAAATAGTAGGCTCGACATGTTAGGATGCCTTAGGCTAGGATATATAGCGATATAGACGTATATAAAGTTCCCACCGAGAAGTAGGCGCCGACGCGCCAGGAATGTTGTAAAATATTACATTCGACATGTTAGGTTGCCTGAAGCTAGGATATGTAGCGTCATAGACGAAAATAACGTTCCCTCCGAGAAGTAGGGGTCGACGTGCGAGGAATGTAGTAAAATATTGCATCCGAGATGTTAGGTTGCCTTAGGTTAGGATATATAACGTTATTGACTTATATAGTGTTCCCACCGAGAAGTAGGCGCCGACGCGCCAGGAATGTTGTAAAATATTACATTCGACATGTTAGGATTGCCTTAGGCTAGGATATATAACGTTATAGACGTATAAACTGTTCACTCCGAGATGTTGATGCCGACGCGCCAGGAATGTTGTAAAATATTACATTCGACATGTTAGGATGCCTTAAGCTAGGATTTATAGCGTTATAGACGTATATAATGTTCCCACCGTGATGTAGCGGCCGAAGTGCCGGGAATGATGTAAAATATCACACTCGACATTTTAGGTTGCCTTAGGCTAGGATATATAGCGTTATAGACTTATATAGTGTTCCCACCGAGAAGTAGGGACCGACGCGCCAGGAATGCTGTAAAATATTACATTCGACATGTTAGGATTGCCTTAGGCTAGGTTATATAACGCTATAGACGTATATACTGTTCCCACCGAAAAGTAGTTGCCGCCGCGCCAGGAATGTTGTCAAATATTACATCCGAGATGTTATGTACCCTTAGGTTAAGATATATAACGTTATAGGCGTATATAATGTTCCCACCGAAAAGTAGGGGCCGACGAGCCAGGAATGTTGCAAAATAGTAG
The DNA here is from genome assembly GCA_963969225.1 of Xylocopa violacea. NCBI lineage: Eukaryota > Metazoa > Arthropoda > Insecta > Hymenoptera > Apidae > Xylocopa > Xylocopa violacea. The sequence continues at coordinate 2,791,677 of CAXAJV010000097.1, read as the reverse complement.
GCTCGACATGTTAGGATGCCTTAGGCTAGGATATATAGCGATATAGACGTATATAAAGTTCCCACCGAGAAGTAGGCGCGGGCGCGCCAGGAATGTAGTAAAATATTACATTAGAGATGTTAGGTCGCCTTAGGCTAGGATATATAACGTTATAGACGTATATACTGTTCCCACCGAGAAGTAGGGGCCGACGCGCCAGGATTGTTGTGAAATATTACGGTCAACATGTTAGGATTGCCTTAAGCTAGGATATATAACGTCATAGTCGTATATACTGTTCCCACCGAGAAGTAGGTGCCGAAGTGACGGGAATGTTGTAAAATATTACATTCGACATGTCTGGTTGCCTTAGGCTTGGATATGTAACATTATAGACGTATATAATGTTCCCACCGTGAAGTTGGGGCCAACCAGCCAGGAATGTGGTAAAATATTACATTCGACATGTTAGGTTGCATTAAGGTAGGATATATAGCTTTATAGACGTATATAACGTTCCCACCGAGAAGTAGGTGCCGACACGACAGGAATGTTGTAAAATATTACATTCGACATGTTAGGTTGCATTAAGCTAGGATATGTAGCGTTATAGATGTATATAATGTTCCCACCGAGAAGTAGAGGCCGGCGCGCCAGGAATGTAGTAAAATATTACACCCGAGATGTTAGGTTGCCTTAGGTTAGGATATATAACGTTATTGACTTATATAATGTTCCCACGGAGAAGTAGGCGCCGACGAGACCGGAATGTTGTAAAATATTACATTCGACATGTTAGGATTGCCTTAGTCTAGGATATATAACGTTATAGACGTATATGATATTCCCGCCGAGAAGTACGGGCCGACACGCCAGTAATGTTGTAAAATATTACATCCGAGATGTTAGGTACCCTTAGGTTAGGATATATAACGTTATAGACGTATATAATGTTCCCACCGAGAAGTAGGGGCCGACGAGCCAGGAATGTTGTAAAATATTACATTCGACATGTTAGGTTGCCTTAAACTAGGATATGTAGCGTTATAGACGTAAATAACGTTCCCTCCGAGAAGTAGGGGTCGACGTGCGAGGAATGTAGTAAAATATTGCATCCGAGATGTTAGGTTTCCTTAGGCTAGGATATATAACGTTATAGACGTGTAAACTGTTCACACCGAGATGTTGGTGCCGACGCGCCAGGAATGTTGTAAAATATTACATTCGACATGTTAGGTTGCCTTAAGCTAGGATTTATAGCGTTATAGACGTATATAATGTTCCCATCGAGATGTAGCAGCCGAAGTGCCGGGAATGTTGTAAAATATTACACTCGACATTTCAGGTTGCCTTAGGCTAGGATATATAGCGTTATAGACATATATAATGTTCCCACCGAGAAGTAGGGGCCGACGCGCCAGGAATGTTGTAAAATATTACACTCGACACTTTAGGTTGCCTTAGGCTAGGATATATAGCGTTATAGACGTATATAATGTTCCCACCGAGAAGTAGGTGCCGACGCGCCAGGAATGTTGTAAAATATCACATTCGAGATGTTAGGATTGCCTTAGGCTAGGATATATAACGTTATAGACGTATATACTGTTCCCACCGAGAAGTAGGTGCCGAAGTGCCGGGAATGTTGTAAAATATTACATTCGACATGTTAGGTTGCCTTAGGCTTGGATATGTAACATTATAGACGTATATAATGTTCCCACCGTGAAGTTGGGGCCAACCAGCCAGGAATGTGGTAAAATATTACATTCGACATGTTAGGTTGCCTTAAGGTAGGATATATAGCTTTATAGACGTATATAACGTACCCACCGAGAAGTACGGGCCGACACGCCAGTAATGTTGTCAAATATTACATCCGAGATGTTAGGTACCCTTAGGTTAGGATATATAACGTTATAGACGTATATAATGTTCCCACCGAGAAGTAGGGGCCGACGAGCCAGGAATGTTGTAAAATATTACATTCGACATGTTAGGTTGCCTTAAACTCGGATATGTAGCGTTATAGACGTAAATAAAGTTCCCTCCGAGAAGTAGGGGTCGACGTGCGAGGAATGCAGTAAAATATTGCATCCGAGATGTTAGGTTGCCTTAGGCTAGGACATATAACGTTATAGACGTATAAACTGTTCACACCGAGATGTTGGTGCCGACGCGCCAGGAATGTTGTAAAATATTACATTCGACATGTTAGGTTGCCTTAAGCTAGGATTCATAGCGTTATAGATGTATATAATTTTCCCACCGAGATGTAGCGGCCGAAGTGCCGGGAATGTTGTAAAATATTACACTCGACATTTTAGGTTGCCTTAGGCTAGGATATATAGCGTTATAGACGTATATGATGTTCCCACCGAGAAGTAGGGGCCGACGCGCCAGGATTGTTGTGAAATATTACGGTCGACATGTTAGGATTGCCTTAAGCTAGGATATATAACGTCATAGACGTATATACTGTTCCCACCGAGAAGTAGGTGCCGAAGTGACGGGAATGTTGTAAAATATTACATTCGACATGTTAGGTTGCCTTAGGCTTGGATATGTAACATTATAGACGTATATAATGTTCCCATCGTGATGTTGGGGCCAACCAGCCAGGAATGTGGTAAAATATTACATTCGACATGTTAGGTTGCCTTAAGGTAGGATATATAGCTTTATAGACGTATATAACGTTCCCACCGAGAAGTAGGTGCCGACACGACAGGTATGTTGTAAAATATTACATTCGAAATGTTAGGTTGCCTTAGACTAGGATATATAGCGCTATAGACGTATATAATGTTCCCACCGAGAAGTAGGTGCCGACGCGCCAGGAATGTTGTAAAATATTACATTCGACATGTTAGGTTTCCTTAGGTCAGGATATATAGCGTTATAGACGTATATAATGTTCCCACCGAGAAGTAGGGGCCGACGCGCCAGGAATGTTGTGAAATATTACGAGCAACATGTTAGGATTGCCTTAGGCTAGGATATATAACGTCATAGACGTATATACTGTTCCCACCGAGAAGTAGGTGCCGAAGTGCCGGGAATGTTGTAAAATATTACATTCGACATGTTAGGTTGCCTTAGGCTTGGATATGTAACATTATAGACGTATATAATGTTCCCACCGTGAAGTTGGGGCCAACCAGCCAGGAATGTGGTAAAATATTACATTCGACATGTTAGGTTGCCTTAAGGTAGGATATATAGCTTTATAGACGTATATAACGTTCCCACCGAGAAGTAGGTGCCGACACGACAGGTATGTTGTCAAATATTACATCCGAGATGTTAGGTACCCTTAGGTTAGGATATATAACGTTATAGACGTATATAATGTTCCCACCGAGAAGTAGGGGCCGACGAGCCAGGAATGTTGTAAAATATTACATTCGACATGTTAGTTTTCCTTAGGTTAGGATATATAGCGTTATAGACGTATATAATGTTCCCACCGAGAAGTAGGGGCCGACGCGCCAGGAATGTTGTGAAATATTACGAGCAACATGTTAGGATTGCCTTAGGCTAGGATATATAACGTCATAGACGTATATACTGTTCCCACCGAGAAGTAGGTGCCGAAGTGCCGGGAATGTTGTAAAATATTACATTCGACATGTTAGGTTGCCTTAGGCTTGGATATGTAACATTATAGACGTATATAATGTTCCCACCGTGAAGTAGGGGCCAACCAGCCAGGAATGTGGTAAAATATTACATTCGACATGTTAGGTTGCCTTAAGGAAGGATATATAGCTTTATAGACGTATATAACTTTCCCACCGAGAAGTAGGTGCCGACACGTCAGGTATGTTGTAAAATATAACATTCGAAATGTTAGGTCGCCTTAGACTAGGATATATAGCGCTATAGACGTATATAATGTTCCCACCGAGAAGTAGGTGCCGACGCGCCAGGAATGTTGTAAAATATTACATTCGACATGTTAGGTTGCCTTAAGCTAGGATATGTAGCGTTATAGATGTATATAATGTTCCCACCGAGAAGTAGAGGCCGGCGCGCCAGGAATGTAGTAAAATATTACACCCGAGATGTTCGGTTACCTTAGGTTAGGATATATAACGTTATTGACTTATATAATGTTCCCACCGAGAAGTAGGCGCCGACGAGACCGGAATGTTGTAAAATATTACATTCGACATGTTAGGATTGCCTTAGTCTAGGATATATAACGTTATAGACGTATATGATACTCCCGCCGAGAAGTACGGGCCGACACGCCAGTAATGTTGTCAAATATTACATTCGACATGTTAGTTTGCCTTAATCTAGGATATATAGCGTTATAGACGTATATAATGTTCCCACCGAGAAGTAGGGGCCGGCGCGCCAGGAATGTAGTAAAATATTACACCCGAGATGTTAGGTTGCCTTAGGTTAGGATATATAACGTTGTTGACTTATATAATGTTCCCACCGAGAAGTAGGTGCCGACGCGCCGGGAATGTTGTAAAATATTACACTCGACATTTTAGGTTGCCTTAAGCTAGGATATATAGCGTTATAGAAGTATATAATGTTCCCACCGAGAAGCAGGGGCCGGCGCGGCAGGAATGTAGTAAAATATTACATTCGAAATGTTAGGTTGCCTTAGACTAGGATATATAGCGCTATAGACGTATATAATGTTCCCACCGAGAAGTAGGTGCCGACGCGCCAGGAATGTTGTAAAATATTACATTCGACATGTTAGGTTGCCTTAAGCTAGGATATATAGCGTTATAGACGTATATAGTGTTCCCACCGAGAAGTAGGGGCCGGCGCGCCAGGAATGTAGTAAAATATTACACCCGAGATGTTAGGTTGCCTTAGGTTAGGATATATAACGTTATTGACTTATATAATGTTCCCACCGAGAAGTAGGGGCCGACGCGCCAGGAATGTTGTAAAATATTACATCCGAGATGTTAGGATTGCCTTAGGCTAGGATATATAACGTTATAGACGTATAAACTGTTCACTCCGAGATGTTGGTGCCGACGCGCCGGGAATGTTGTAAAATATTACATTCGACATGTTAGGATGCCTTAAGCTACGATTTATAGCGTTATAGACGTATATAATGTTCCCACCGAGATGTAGCGGCCGAAGCGCCGGGAATGTTGTAAAATATTACATTCGAAATGTTAGGTTGCCTTAGACTAGGATATATAACGTTATTGACTTATATAATGTTCCCACCGAGAAGTAGGTGCCGACGCGCCAGGAATGTTGTAAAATATTACATTCGACATGTTAGTTTGCCTTAAGCTAGGATATATAGCGTTATAGACGTATATAATGTTCCCACCGAGAAGTAGGGGCCGGCGCGGCAGGAATGTTGTAAAATATTACATTCGACATGTTAGTTTGCCTTAAGCTAGGATATATAGCGTTATAGACGTATATAATGTTCCCACCGAGAAGTAGGGGCCGGCGCGCCAGGAATGTAGTAAAATATTACACCCGAGATGTTAGGTTGCCTTAGGTTAGGATATATAACTTTATTGACTTATATAGTGTTCCCACCGAGAAGTAGGCGCCGACGCGCCAGGAATGTTGTAAAATATTACATTCGACATGTTAGGATTGCCTTAGGATAGGATATACAACGTTATAGACGTATAAACTGTTCACACCGAGATGTTGGTGCCGACGTGCCAGGGATGTTCTAAAATATTACATTCGACATGTTAGGTTGCCTTAAGCTAGGATTTATAGCGTTATAGACGTATATAATGTTCCTACCGAGATGTAGCGGCCGAAGTGCCGGGAATGTTGTAAAATATTACACTCGACATTTTAGGTTGCCTTAGGCTAGGATATATAGCGTTATAGACATATATAATGTTCCCACCGAGAAGTAGGAGCCGACGCGCCAGGAATGCTGTAAAATATTACATTCGACATGTTAGGTTGCCTTAAGCTAGGATATATAGCGTTATAGAAGTATATAATGTTCCCACCGAGAAGTAGGGGCCGGCGCGGCAGGAATGTAGTAAAATATTACATTCGAAATGTTAGGTTGCCTTAGACTAGGATATATAGCGCTATAGACGTATATAATGTTCCCACCGAGAAGTAGGTGCCGACGCGCCAGGAATGTTGTAAAATATTACATTCGACATGCTAGGTTGCCTTAAGCTAGGATATATAGCGTTATAGACGTATATAGTGTTCCCACCGAGAAGTAGGGGCCGGCGCGCCAGGAATGTAGTAAAATATTACACCCGAGATGTTAGGTTGCCTTAGGTTAGGATATATAACGTTATTGACTTATATAATGTTCCCACCGAGAAGTAGGGGCCGACGCGCCAGGAATGTTGTAAAATATTACATCCGAGATGTTAGGATTGCCTTAGGCTAGGATATATAACGTTATAGACGTATAAACTGTTCACTCCGAGATGTTGGTGCCGACGCGCCAGGAATGTTGTAAAATATTACATTCGACATGTTAGGATGCCTTAAGCTACGATTTATAGCGTTATAGACGTATATAATGTTCCCACCGAGAAGTAGGGGCCGGCGCGCCAGGAATGTAGTAAAATATTACACCCGAGATGTTAGGTTGCCTTAGGTTAGGATATATAACTTTATTGACTTATATAGTGTTCCCACCGAGAAGTAGGCGCCGACGCGCCAGGAATGTTGTAAAATATTACATTCGACATGTTAGGATTGCCTTAGGCTAGGATATATAACGTTATAGACGTATAAACTGTTCACACCGAGATGTTGGTGCCGACGCGCCAGGGATGTTCTAAAATATTACATTCGACATGTTAGGTTGCCTTAAGCTAGGATTTATAGCGTTATAGACGTATATAATGTTCCCACCGAGATGTAGCGGCCCAAGTGCCGGGAATGTTGTAAAATATTACACTCGACATTTTAGGTTGCCTTAGGCTAGGATATATAACGTTATAGACATATATAATGTTCCCACCGAGAAGTAGGAGCCGACGCGCCAGGAATGCTGTAAAATATTACATTCGACATGTTAGGTTGCCTTAAGCTAGGATATATAGCGTTATAGAAGTATATAATGTTCCCACCGAGATGTTGGTGCCGACGCGCCAGGGATGTTCTAAAATATTACATTCGACATGTTAGGTTGCCTTAAGCTAGGATTTATAGCGTTATAGACGTATATAATGTTCCCACCGAGATGTAGCGGCCGAAGCGCCGGGAATGTTGTAAAATATTACACTCGACATTTTAGGTTGCCTTAGGCTAGGATATATAGCGTTATAGACATATATAATGTTCCCACCGAGACGTAGGGGCCGTCGCGCCAGGAATGTAGTAAAATATTACATCCGAGATGTTAGGATTGCCTTAGGCTAGGATATATAACGTTATAGACGTATATACTGTTCCCACCGAGAAGTAGGTGCCGACGCGCCCGGAATATTGTAAAATAATGCATTCGACATGTTAGGTTGCCTTAAGCTAGGATATGTAGCGTTATAGACGTAAATAACGTTCCCACCGAGAAATAGGGGCCGACACGCCAGGAATGTTGCAAAACATTACATTCGACATGTTAGGTTGCCTTAAGCTAGGATATGTAGCGTTATAGACATCAATAACGTTCCCACCGAGAAGTTAGGTGCCGACGTGCGCGGAATGTAGTAAAATATTGCATCCGAGATGTTAGGTTGCCTTAGGTTAGGACATATAACGTTATTGACTTATATAATGTTCCCACCGAGAAGTAGGGGCCGGCTCGCCAGGAATGTAGTAAAATATTACACCCGAGATGTTAGGTTGCCTTAGGTTAGGATATATAACGTTATAGACGTATATGATATTCCCACCGAGAAGTACGGGCCGACACGCCAGCAATTTTGTCAAATATTACGTCCGAGATTATAGGTACCCTTAGGTTAGGATATATAACGTTATAGACGTATATAATGTTCCCACCGAGAAGTAGGGGCCGACGAGCCAGGAATGTTGTAAAATAGTAGGCTCGACACGTTAGGATGCCTTAGGCTAGGATATATAGCGCTATAGACGTATATAATGTTCCCACCGAGAAGTAGGTGCCGACGCGCCAGGAATGTTGTAAAATATTACATTCGAGATGTTAGGATTGCCTTAGGCTAGGATATATAACGTTATAGACGTATATACAGTTCCCACCGAGAAGTAGGTGCCGACGCGCCAGGAATGTTGTAAAATATTACATTCGACATGTTAGGTTGCCATAAGCTAGGATATATAGCGTTATAGACGTATATAATGTTCCCAAGGAGAAGTAGGGGCCGGCGCGCCGGGAATGTTGTAAAATATTACATTCGACATGTTAGGTTGCCTTAAGCTAGGATTTATAGCGTTATAGACGTATATAATGTTCCCACCGAGATGTAGCGGCCGAAGTGCCGGGAATGTTGTAAAATATTACACTCGACATTTTAGGTTGCCTTAGGCTAGGATATATAGCGTTATAGACATATATAATGTTCCCACCGAGAAGTAGGGGCCGGCGCGCCAGGAATGTAGTAAAATATTACACCCGAGATGTTAGGTTGCCTTAGGTTAGGATATATAACGTTATTGACTTATATAATGTTCCCACCGAGAAGTAGGGCCCGACGCGCCAGGAATGTTGTAAAATATTACATCCGAGATGTTAGGATTGCCTTAGGCTAGGATACATAACGTTATAGACGTATATGATATTCCCACCGAGAAGTACGGGCCGACACGCCAGCAATTTTGTCAAATATTACGTCCGAGATGTTAGGTACCCTTAGGTTAGGATATATAACGTTATAGACGTATATAATGTTCCCACCGAGAAGTAGGGGCCGGCGCGCCGGGAATGTTGTAAAATATTACATTCGACATGTTAGGTTGCCTTAAGCTAGGATTTATAGCGTTATAGACGTATATAATGTTCCCACCGAGAAGTAGGGGCCGGCGCGGCAGGAATGTTGTAAAATATTACATTCGACATGTTAGTTTGCCTTAAGCTAGGATATATAGCGTTATAGACGTATATAATGTTCCCACCGAGAAGTAGGGGCCGGCGCGCCAGGAATGTAGTAAAATATTACACCCGAGATGTTAGGTTGCCTTAGGTTAGGATATATAACTTTATTGACTTATATAGTGTTCCCACCGAGAAGTAGGCGCCGACGCGCCAGGAATGTTGTAAAATATTACATTCGACATGTTAGGATTGCCTTAGGCTAGGATATACAACGTTATAGACGTATAAACTGTTCACACCGAGATGTTGGTGCCGACGCGCCAGGGATGTTCTAAAATATTACATTCGACATGTTAGGTTGCCTTAAGCTAGGATTTATAGCGTTATAGACGTATATAATGTTCCCACCGAGATGTAGCGGCCGAAGTGCCGGGAATGTTGTAAAATATTACACACGACATTTTAGGTTGCCTTAGGCTAGGATATATAGCGTTATAGACATATATAATGTTCCCACCGAGAAGTAGGAGCCGACGCGCCAGGAATGCTGTAAAATATTACATTCGACATGTTAGGTTGCCTTAAGCTAGGATATATAGCGTTATAGACGTATATAATGTTCCCACCGAGAAGTAGGGGCCGGCGCGCCAGGAATGTAGTAAAATATTACACCCGAGATGTTAGGTTGCCTTAGGTTAGGATATATAACTTTATTGACTTATATAGTGTTCCCACCGAGAAGTAGGCGCCGACGCGCCAGGAATGTTGTAAAATATTACATTCGACATGTTAGGATTGCCTTAGGCTAGGATATATAACGTTATAGACGTATAAACTGTTCACACCGAGATGTTGGTGCCGACGCGCCAGGGATGTTCTAAAATATTACATTCGACATGTTAGGTTGCCTTAAGCTAGGATTTATAGCGTTATAGACGTATATAATGTTCCCACCGAGATGTAGCGGCCGAAGTGCCGGGAATGTTGTAAAATATTACACTCGACATTTTAGGTTGCCTTAGGCTAGGATATATAGCGTTATAGACATATATAATGTTCCCACCGAGAAGTAGGAGCCGACGCGCCAGGAATGCTGTAAAATATTACATTCGACATGTTAGGTTGCCTTAAGCTAGGATATATAGCGTTATAGAAGTATATAATGTTCCCACCGAGAAGTAGGGGCCGGCGCGGCAGGAATGTAGTAAAATATTACATTCGAAATGTTAGGTTGCCTTAGACTAGGATATATAGCGCTATAGACGTATATAATGTTCCCACCGAGAAGTAGGTGCCGACGCGCCAGGAATGTTGTAAAATATTACATTCGACATGTTAGGTTGCCTTAAGCTAGGATATATAGCGTTATAGACGTATATAGTGTTCCCACCGAGAAGTAGGGGCCGGCGCGCCAGGAATGTAGTAAAATATTACACCCGAGATGTTAGGTTGCCTTAGGTTAGGATATATAACGTTATTGACTTATATAATGTTCCCACCGAGAAGTAGGGGCCGACGCGCCAGGAATGTTGTAAAATATTACATCCGAGATGTTAGGAATGCCTTAGGCTAGGATATATAACGTTATAGACGTATAAACTGTTCACTCCGAGATGTTGGTGCCGACGCGCCAGGAATGTTGTAAAATATTACATTCGACATGTTAGGATGCCTTAAGCTACGATTTATAGCGTTATAGACGTATATAATGTTCCCACCGAGAAGTACGGGCCGACACGCCAGCAATTTTGTCAAATATTACGTCCGAGATGTTAGGTACCCTTAGGTTAGGATATATAACGTTATAGACGTATATAATGTTCCCACCGAGAAGTAGGGGCCGACGAGCCAGGAATGTTGTAAAATAGTAGGCTCGACACGTTAGGATGCCTTAGGCTAGGATATATACCGCTATAGACGTATATAATGTTCCCACCGAGAAGTAGGTGCCGACGCGCCAGGAATGTTGTAAAATATTACATTCGAGATGTTAGGATTGCCTTAGGCTAGGATATATAACGTTATAGACGTATATACTGTTCCCACCGAGAAGTAGGTGCCGACGCGCCAGGAATGTTGTAAAATATTACATTCGACATGTTAGGTTGCCATAAGCTAGGATATATAGCGTTATAGACGTATATAATGTTCCCACCGAGAAGTAGGGGCCGGCGCGCCGGGAATGTTGTAAAATATTACATTCGACATGTTAGGTTGCCTTAAGATAGGATTTCTAGCGTTATAGACGTATATAATGTTCCCACCGAGATGTAGCGGCCGAAGTGCCGGGAATGTTGTAAAATATTACACTCGACATTTTAGGTTGCCTTAGGCTAGGATATATAGCGTTATAGACATATATAATGTTCCCACCGAGAAGTAGGGGCCGACGCGCCAGGAATGCTGTAAAATATTACATTCGACATGCTAGGTTGCCTTAGGCTGGGATATATAGCTTTAAAGACGTACATAACGTTCCCACCGTGAAATAGGGGCCGACACGCCAGTAATGTTGTAAAACATTACATTCGAAATGTTAGGTTGCCTTAGGTTAGGATATATATCGGTATTGACTTATATAATGTTCCCACCGAGAAGTAGGGCCCGACGCGCCAGGAATGTTGTAAAATATTACATCCGAGATGTTAGGATTGCCCTAGGCTAGGATATATAACGTTATAGACGTATATATTGTTCCCACCGAGAAGTAGGGGCCGATGAGCCAGGAATGTTGTAAAATATTACATTCGACATGTTAGGTTGCCTTCAGCTAGGATATATAGCGTTATGGACGTATATAATATTGCCACCGAGAAGTAACGGCCGACGTGCCAGGAATGTAGTAAAATATTACATCCGAGATGTTAGCTTGCCTTAGGTTAGGATATATAACGTTATAGACGTATATAGTGTTGCCACCGAGATGTAGGGGCCGATGAGCCAGGAATGTTGTTAAACATAACATCCGAGGTGTTAGGTTGCCTTAGGTTAGGATATATAACGTTATAGACGTATATATTGTTCCCACCGAGAAGTAGGGGCCGATGAGCCAGGAATGTTGTAAAATATTACATCCGAGATGTTAGGTTGCCTCATGCTAGGATATATAGCGTTATAGACGTATATAATGTTCCCACCGAGATGTAGCGGCCGAAGTGCCGGGAATGTTGTAAAATATTACACTCGACATTTTAGGTTGCCTTAGGCTAGGATATATAGCGTTATAGACATATATAATGTTCCCACCGAGAAGTAGGGGCCGACGCGCCAGGAATGCTGTAAAATATTACATTCGACATGTTAGGTTGCCTTAAGCTAGGATATATAGCGTTATAGAAGTATATAATTGTTCCCACCGAGAAGTAGGGGCCGGCGCGGCAGGAATGTAGTAAAATATTACATTCGAAATGTTAGGTTGCCTTAGACTAGGATATATAGCGCTATAGACGTATATAATGTTCCCACCGAGAAGTAGGTGCCGACGCGCCAGGAATGTTGTAAAATATTACATTCGACATGTTAGGTTGCCTTAAGCTAGGATATATAGCGTTATAGACGTATATAGTGTTCCCACCGAGAAGTAGGGGCCGGCGCGCCAGGAATGTAGTAAAATATTACACCCGAGATGTTAGGTTGCCTTAGGTTAGGATATATAACTTTATTGACTTATATAGTGTTCCCACCGAGAAGTAGGCGCCGACGCGCCAGGAATGTTGTAAAATATTACATTCGACATGTTAGGATTGCCTTAGGCTAGGATATATAACGTTATAGACGTATAAACTGTTCACACCGAGATGTTGGTGCCGACGCGCCAGGGATGTTCTAAAATATTACATTCGACATGTTAGGTTGCCTTAAGCTAGGATTTATAGCGTTATAGACGTATATAATGTTCCCACCGAGATGTAGCGGCCGAAGTGCCGGGAATGTTGTAAAATATTACACTCGACATTTTAGGTTGCCTTAGGCTAGGATATATAACGTTATAGACATATATAATGTTCCCACCGAGAAGTAGGAGCCGACGCGCCAGGAATGCTGTAAAATATTACATTCGACATGTTAGGTTGCCTTAAGCTAGGATATATAGCGTTATAGAAGTATATAATGTTCCCACCGAGAAGTAGGGGCCGGCGCGGCAGGAATGTAGTAAAATATTACATTCGAAATGTTAGGTTGCCTTAGACTAGGATATATAGCGCTATAGACGTATATAATGTTCCCACCGAGAAGTAGGTGCCGACGCGCCAGGAATGTTGTAAAATATTACATTCGACATGTTAGGTTGCCTTAAGCTAGGATATATAGCGTTATAGACGTATATAGTGTTCCCACCGAGAAGTAGGGGCCGGCGCGCCAGGAATGTAGTAAAATATTACACCCGAGATGTTAGGTTGCCTTAGGTTAGGATATATAACGTTATTGACTTATATAATGTTCCCACCGAGAAGTAGGGGCCGACGCGCCAGGAATGTTGTAAAATATTACATCCGAGATGTTAGGATTGCCTTAGGCTAGGATATATAACGTTATAGACGTATAAACTGTTCACTCCGAGATGTTGGTGCCGGCGCGCCGGGAATGTTGTAAAATATTACATTCGACAAGTTAGGTTGCCTTAAGCTAGGATTTATAGCGTTATAGACGTATATAATGTTCCCACCGAGATGTAGCGGCCGAAGTGCCGGGAATGTTGTAAAATATTACACTCGACATTTTAGGTTGCCTTAGGCTAGGATATATAGCGTTATAGACATATATAATGTTCCCACCGAGAAGTAGGGGCCGACGCGCCAGGAATGCTGTAAAATATTACATTCGACATGTTAGGTTGCCTTAAGCTAGGATATATAGCGTTATAGAAGTATATAATGTTCCCACCGAGAAGTAGGGGCCGGCGCGGCAGGAATGTAGTAAAATATTACATTCGAAATGTTAGGTTGCCTTAGACTAGGATATATAGCGCTATAGACGTATATAATGTTCCCACCGAGAAGTAGGGGCCGGCGCGCCAGGAATGTAGTAAAATATTACACCCGAGATGTTAGGTTGCCTTAGGTTAGGATATATAACTTTATTGACTTATATAGTGTTCCCACCGAGAAGTAGGCGCCGACGCGCCAGGAATGTTGTAAAATATTACATTCGACATGTTAGGATTGCCTTAGGCTAGGATATATAACGTTATAGACGTATAAACTGTTCACACCGAGATGTTGGTGCCGACGCGCCAGGGATGTTCTAAAATATTACATTCGACATGTTAGGTTGCCTTAAGCTAGGATTTATAGCGTTATAGACGTATATAATGTTCCCACCGAGATGTAGCGGCCGAAGCGCCGGGAATGTTGTAAAATATTACACTCGACATTTTAGGTTGCCTTAGGCTAGGATATATAGCGTTATAGACATATATAATGTTCCCACCGAGAAGTAGGGTCCGTCGCGCCAGGAATGTTGCAAAACATTACATTCGACATGTTAGGTTGCCTTAAGCTAGGATATGTAGCGTTATAGACATCAATAACGTTCCCACCGAGAAGTTAGGTGCCGACGTGCGCGGAATGTAGTGAAATATTGCATCCGAGATGTTAGGTTGCCTTAGGTTAGGATATATAACGTTATTGACTTATATAATGTTCCCACCGAGAAGTAGGGGCCGGCTCGCCAGGAATGTAGTAAAATATTACACCCGAGATGTTAGGTTGCCTTAGGTTAGGATATATAACGTTATAGACGTATATAATGTTCCCACCGAGAAGTAGGTGCCGACGCGCCAGGAATGTTGTAAAATATTACATTCGACATGTTAGGTTGCCGTAAGCTAGGATATATAGCGTTATAGACGTATATAATGTTCCCAAGGAGAAGTAGGGGCCGGCGCGCCGGGAATGTTGTAAAATATTACATTCGACATGTTAGGTTGCCTTAAGCTAGGATTTATAGCGTTATAGACGTATATAATGTTCCCACCGAGATGTAGCGGCCGAAGTGCCGGGAATGTTGTAAAATATTACACTCGACATTTTAGGTTGCCTTAAGCTAGGATTTATAGCGTTATAGACGTATATAATGTTCCCACCGAGATGTAGCGGCCGAAGTGCCGGGAATGTTGTAAAATATTACACTCGACATGTTAGGTTGCCTTAAGCTAGGATATATAGCGTTATAGACGTATATAATGTTCCCACCGAGAAGTAGGGGCCGGCGCGCCAGGAATGTAGTAAAATATTACACCCGAGATGTTAGGTTGCCTTAGGTTAGGATATATAACGTTATTGACTTATATAATGTTCCCACCGAGAAGTAGGGCCCGACGCGCCAGGAATGTTGTAAAATATTACATCCGAGATGTTAGGATTGCCTTAGGCTAGGATACATAACGTTATAGACGTATATGATATTCCCACCGAGAAGTACGGGCCGACACGCCAGCAATTTTGTCAAATATTACGTCCGAGATGTTAGGTACCCTTAGGTTAGGATATATAACGTTATAGACGTATATAATGTTCCCACCGAGAAGTAGGGGCCGGCGCGCCGGGAATGTTGTAAAATATTACATTCGACATGTTAGGTTGCCTTAAGCTAGGATTTATAGCGTTATAGACGTATATAATGTTCCCACCGAGAAGTAGGGGCCGGCGCGCCAGGAATGTAGTAAAATATTACACCCGAGATGTTAGGTTGCCTTAGGCTAGGATATATAACGTTATAGACGTATATACTGTTCCCACCGAGAAGTAGGTGCCGACGCGCCAGGAATGTTGTAAAATATTACATTCGACATGTTAGGTTGCCATAAGCTAGGATATATAGCGTTATAGACGTATATAATGTTCCCACCGAGAAGTAGGGGCCGGCGCGCCGGGAATGTTGTAAAATATTACATTCGACAATTTAGGTTGCCTTAAGCTAGGATTTATAGCGTTATAGACGTATATAATGTTCCCACCGAGATGTAGCGGCCGAAGTGCCGGGAATGTTGTAAAATATTACACTCGACATTTTAGGTTGCCTTAGGCTAGGATATATAGCGTTATAGACATATATAATGTTCCCACCGAGAAGTAGGGGCCGACGCGCCAGGAATGCTGTAAAATATTACATTCGACATGTTAGGTTGCCTTAAGCTAGGATATATAGCGTTATAGAAGTATATAATGTTCCCACCGAGAAGTAGGGGCCGGCGCGGCAGGAATGTTGTAAAATATTACATTCGACATGTTAGTTTGCCTTAAGCTAGGATATATAGCGTTATAGACGTATATAATGTTCCCACCGAGAAGTAGGGGCCGGCGCGCCAGGAATGTAGTAAAATATTACACCCGAGATGTTAGGTTGCCTTAGGTTAGGATATATAACTTTATTGACTTATATAGTGTTCCCACCGAGAAGTAGGCGCCGACGCGCCAGGAATGTTGTAAAATATTACATTCGACATGTTAGGATTGCCTTAGGCTAGGATATACAACGTTATAGACGTATAAACTGTTCACACCGAGATGTTGGTGCCGACGCGCCAGGGATGTTCTAAAATATTACATTCGACATGTTAGGTTGCCTTAAGCTAGGATTTATAGCGTTATAGACGTATATAATGTTCCCACCGAGATGTAGCGGCCGAAGTGCCGGGAATGTTGTAAAATATTACACTCGACATTTTAGGTTGCCTTAGGCTAGGATATATAGCGTTATAGACATATATAATGTTCCCACCGAGAAGTAGGAGCCGACGCGCCAGGAATGCTGTAAAATATTACATTCGACATGTTAGGTTGCCTTAAGCTAGGATATATAGCGTTATAGAAGTATATAATGTTCCCACCGAGAAGTAGGGGCCGGCGCGGCAGGAATGTAGTAAAATATTACATTCGAAATGTTAGGTTGCCTTAGACTAGGATATATAGCGCTATAGACGTATATAATGTTCCCACCGAGAAGTAGGTGCCGACGCGCCAGGAATGTTGTAAAATATTACATTCGACATGCTAGGTTGCCTTAAGCTAGGATATATAGCGTTATAGACGTATATAGTGTTCCCACCGAGAAGTAGGGGCCGGCGCGCCAGGAATGTAGTAAAATATTACACCCGAGATGTTAGGTTGCCTTAGGTTAGGATATATAACGTTATTGACTTATATAATGTTCCCACCGAGAAGTAGGGGTCGACGCGCCAGGAATGTTGTAAAATATTACATCCGAGATGTTAGGATTGCCTTAGGCTAGGATATATAACGTTATAGACGTATAAACTGTTCACTCCGAGATGTTGGTGCCGACGCGCCAGGAATGTTGTAAAATATTACATTCGACATGTTAGGATGTCTTAAGCTACGATTTATAGCGGTATAGACGTATATAATGTTCCCACCGAGAAGTAGGGGCCGGCGCGCCAGGAATGTAGTAAAATATTACACCCGAGATGTTAGGTTGCCTTAGGTTAGGATATATAACTTTATTGACTTATATAGTGTTCCCACCGAGAAGTAGGCGCCGACGCGCCAGGAATGTTGTAAAATATTACATTCGACATGTTAGGATTGCCTTAGGCTAGGATATATAACGTTATAGACGTATAAACTGTTCACACGGAGATGTTGGTGCCGACGCGCCAGGGATGTTCTAAAATATTACATTCGACATGTTAGGTTGCCTTAAGCTAGGATTTATAGCGTTATAGACGTATATAATGTTCCCACCGAGATGTAGCGGCCGAAGTGCCGGGAATGTTGTAAAATATTACACTCGACATTTTAGGTTGCCTTAGGCTAGGATATATAGCGTTATAGACATATATAATGTTCCCACCGAGAAGTAGGAGCCGACGCGCCAGGAATGCTGTAAAATATTACATTCGACATGTTAGGTTGCCTTAAGCTAGGATATATAGCGTTATAGAAGTATATAATGTTCCCACCGAGAAGTAGGGGCCGGCGCGGCAGGAATGTAGTAAAATATTACATTCGAAATGTTAGGTTGCCTTAGACTAGGATATATAGCGCTATAAACGTATATAATGTTCCCACCGAGAAGTAGGTGCCGACGCGCCAGGAATGTTGTAAAATATTACATTCGACATGTTAGGTTGCCTTAAGCTAGGATATATAGCGTTATAGACGTATATAGTGTTCCCACCGAGAAGTAGGGGCCGGCGCGCCAGGAATGTAGTAAAATATTACACCCGAGATGTTAGGTTGCCTTAGGTTAGGATATATAACGTTATTGACTTATATAATGTTCCCACCGAGAAGTAGGGGCCGACGCGCCAGGAATGTTGTAAAATATTACATCCGAGATGTTAGGAATGCCTTAGGCTAGGATATATAACGTTATAGACGTATAAACTGTTCATTCCGAGATGTTGGTGCCGACGCGCCAGGAATGTTGTAAAATATTACATTCGACATGTTAGGATGCCTTAAGCTACGATTTATAGCGTTATAGACGTATATAATGTTCCCACCGAGAAGTAGGGGCCGGCGCGCCAGGAATGTAGTAAAATATTACACCCGAGATGTTAGGTTGCCTTAGGTTAGGATATATAACTTTATTGACTTATATAGTGTTCCCACCGAGAAGTAGGCGCCGACGCGCCAGGAATGTTGTAAAATATTACATTCGACATGTTAGGATTGCCTTAGGCTAGGATATATAACGTTATAGACGTATAAACTGTTCACACCGAGATGTTGGTGCCGACGCGCCAGGGATGTTCTAAAATATTACATTCGACATGTTAGGTTGCCTTAAGCTAGGATTTATAGCGTTATAGACGTATATAATGTTCCCACCGAGATGTAGCGGCCGAAGCGCCGGGAATGTTGTAAAATATTACACTCGACATTTTAGGTTGCCTTAGGCTAGGATATATAGCGTTATAGACATATATAATGTTCCCACCGAGAAGTAGGGGCCGTCGCGCCAGGAATGTTGCAAAACATTACATTCGACATGTTAGGTTGCCTTAAGCTAGGATATGTAGCGTTATAGACATCAATAACGTTCCCACCGAGAAGTTAGGTGCCGACGTGCGCGGAATGTAGTAAAATATTGCATCCGAGATGTTAGGTTGCCTTAAGCTAGGATATATAGCGTTATAGACGTATATAATGTTCCCAAGGAGAAGTAGGGGCCGGCGCGCCGGGAATGTTGTAAAATATTACATTCGACATGTTAGGTTGCCTTAAGCTAGGATTTATAGCGTTATAGACGTATATAATGTTCCCACCGAGATGTAGCGGCCGAAGTGCCGGGAATGTTGTAAAATATTACACTCGACATTTTAGGTTGCCTAATTCTAGGATATATAGCGTTATAGACATATATAATGTTCCCACCGAGAAGTAGGGGCCGACGCGCCAGGAATGCTGTAAAATATTACACTCGACATGTTAGGTTGCCTTAAGCTAGGATATATAGCGTTATAGACGTATATAATGTTCCCACCGAGAAGTAGGGGCCGGCGCGCCAGGAATGTAGTAAAATATTACACCCGAGATGTTAGGTTGCCTTAGGTTAGGATATATAACGTTATTGACTTATATAATGTTCCCACCGAGAAGTAGGGCCCGACGCGCCAGGAATGTTGTAAAATATTACATCCGAGATGTTAGGATTGCCTTAGGCTAGGACACATAACGTTATAGACGTATATGATATTCCCACCGAGAAGTACGGGCCGACACGCCAGCAATTTTGTCAAATATTACGTCCGAGATGTTAGGTACCCTTAGGTTAGGATATATAACGTTATAGACGTATATAATGTTCCCACCGAGAAGTAGGGGCCGACGAGCCAGGAATGTTGTAAAATAGTAGGCTCGACACGTTAGGATGCCTTAGGCTATGATATATACCGCTATAGACGTATATAATGTTCCCACCGAGAAGTAGGTGCCGACGCGCCAGGAATGTTGTAAAATATTACATTCGAGATGTTAGGATTGCCTTAGGCTAGGATATATAACGTTATAGACGTATATACTGTTCCCACCGAGAAGTAGGTGCCGACGCGCCAGGAATGTTGTAAAATATTACATTCGACATGTTAGGTTGCCATAAGCTAGGATATATAGCGTTATAGACGTATATAATGTTCCCACCGAGAAGTAGGGCCCGACGCGCCAGGAATGTTGTAAAATATTACATCCGAGATGTTAGGATTGCCCTAGGCTAGGATATATAACGTTATAGACGTATATATTGTTCCCACCGAGAAGTAGGGGCCGATGAGCCAGGAATGTTGTAAAATATTACATTCGACATGTTAGGTTGCCTTCAGCTAGGATATATAGCGTTATGGACGTATATAATATTGCCACCGAGAAGTAACGGCCGACGTGCCAGGAATGTAGTAAAATATTACATCCGAGATGTTAGCTTGCCTTAGGTTAGGATATATAACGTTATAGACGTATATAGTGTTGCCACCGAGATGTAGGGGCCGATGAGCCAGGAATGTTGTTAAACATAACATCCGAGGTGTTAGGTTGCCTTAGGTTAGGATATATAACGTTATAGACGTATATATTGTTCCCACCGAGAAGTAGGGGCCGATGAGCCAGGAATGTTGTAAAATATTACATCCGAGATGTTAGGTTGCCTCATGCTAGGATATATAGCGTTATAGACGTATATAATGTTCCCACCGAGATGTAGCGGCCGAAGTGCCGGGAATGTTGTAAAATATTACACTCGACATTTTAGGTTGCCTTAGGCTAGGATATATAGCGTTATAGACATATATAATGTTCCCACCGAGAAGTAGGGGCCGACGCGCCAGGAATGCTGTAAAATATTACATTCGACATGTTAGGTTGCCTTAAGCTAGGATATATAGCGTTATAGAAGTATATAATTGTTCCCACCGAGAAGTAGGGGCCGGCGCGGCAGGAATGTAGTAAAATATTACATTCGAAATGTTAGGTTGCCTTAGACTAGGATATATAGCGCTATAGACGTATATAATGTTCCCACCGAGAAGTAGGTGCCGACGCGCCAGGAATGTTGTAAAATATTACATTCGACATGTTAGGTTGCCTTAAGCTAGGATATATAGCGTTATAGACGTATATAGTGTTCCCACCGAGAAGTAGGGGCCGGCGCGCCAGGAATGTAGTAAAATATTACACCCGAGATGTTAGGTTGCCTTAGGTTAGGATATATAACTTTATTGACTTATATAGTGTTCCCACCGAGAAGTAGGCGCCGACGCGCCAGGAATGTTGTAAAATATTACATTCGACATGTTAGGATTGCCTTAGGCTAGGATATATAACGTTATAGACGTATAAACTGTTCACACCGAGATGTTGGTGCCGACGCGCCAGGGATGTTCTAAAATATTACATTCGACATGTTAGGTTGCCTTAAGCTAGGATTTATAGCGTTATAGACGTATATAATGTTCCCACCGAGATGTAGCGGCCGAAGTGCCGGGAATGTTGTAAAATATTACACTCGACATTTTAGGTTGCCTTAGGCTAGGATATATAACGTTATAGACATATATAATGTTCCCACCGAGAAGTAGGAGCCGACGCGCCAGGAATGCTGTAAAATATTACATTCGACATGTTAGGTTGCCTTAAGCTAGGATATATAGCGTTATAGAAGTATATAATGTTCCCACCGAGAAGTAGGGGCCGGCGCGGCAGGAATGTAGTAAAATATTACATTCGAAATGTTAGGTTGCCTTAGACTAGGATATATAGCGCTATAGACGTATATAATGTTCCCACCGAGAAGTAGGAGCCGACGCGCCAGGAATGCTGTAAAATATTACATTCGACATGTTAGGTTGCCTTAAGCTAGGATATATAGCGTTATAGAAGTATATAATGTTCCCACCGAGAAGTAGGGGCCGGCGCGGCAGGAATGTAGTAAAATATTACATTCGAAATGTTAGGTTGCCTTAGACTAGGATATATAGCGCTATAAACGTATATAATGTTCCCACCGAGAAGTAGGTGCCGACGCGCCAGGAATGTTGTAAAATATTACATTCGACATGTTAGGTTGCCTTAAGCTAGGATATATAGCGTTATAGACGTATATAGTGTTCCCACCGAGAAGTAGGGGCCGGCGCGCCAGGAATGTAGTAAAATATTACACCCGAGATGTTAGGTTGCCTTAGGTTAGGATATATAACGTTATTGACTTATATAATGTTCCCACCGAGAAGTAGGGGCCGACGCGCCAGGAATGTTGTAAAATATTACATCCGAGATGTTAGGAATGCCTTAGGCTAGGATATATAACGTTATAGACGTATAAACTGTTCACTCCGAGATGTTGGTGCCGACGCGCCAGGAATGTTGTAAAATATTACATTCGACATGTTAGGATGCCTTAAGCTACGATTTATAGCGTTATAGACGTATATAATGTTCCCACCGAGAAGTAGGGGCCGGCGCGCCAGGAATGTAGTAAAATATTACACCCGAGATGTTAGGTTGCCTTAGGTTAGGATATATAACTTTATTGACTTATATAGTGTTCCCACCGAGAAGTAGGCGCCGACGCGCCAGGAATGTTGTAAAATATTACATTCGACATGTTAGGATTGCCTTAGGCTAGGATATATAACGTTATAGACGTATAAACTGTTCACACCGAGATGTTGGTGCCGACGCGCCAGGGATGTTCTAAAATATTACATTCGACATGTTAGGTTGCCTTAAGCTAGGATTTATAGCGTTATAGACGTATATAATGTTCCCACCGAGATGTAGCGGCCGAAGCGCCGGGAATGTTGTAAAATATTACACTCGACATTTTAGGTTGCCTTAGGCTAGGATATATAGCGTTATAGACATATATAATGTTCCCACCGAGAAGTAGGGGCCGTCGCGCCAGGAATGTTGCAAAACATTACATTCGACATGTTAGGTTGCCTTAAGCTAGGATATGTAGCGTTATAGACATCAATAACGTTCCCACCGAGAAGTTAGGTGCCGACGTGCGCGGAATGTAGTAAAATATTGCATCCGAGATGTTAGGTTGCCTTAAGCTAGGATATATAGCGTTATAGACGTATATAATGTTCCCAAGGAGAAGTAGGGGCCGGCGCGCCGGGAATGTTGTAAAATATTACATTCGACATGTTAGGTTGCCTTAAGCTAGGATTTATAGCGTTATAGACGTATATAATGTTCCCACCGAGATGTAGCGGCCGAAGTGCCGGGAATGTTGTAAAATATTACACTCGACATTTTAGGTTGCCTAATTCTAGGATATATAGCGTTATAGACATATATAATGTTCCCACCGAGAAGTAGGGGCCGACGCGCCAGGAATGCTGTAAAATATTACACTCGACATGTTAGGTTGCCTTAAGCTAGGATATATAGCGTTATAGACGTATATAATGTTCCCACCGAGAAGTAGGGGCCGGCGCGCCAGGAATGTAGTAAAATATTACACCCGAGATGTTAGGTTGCCTTAGGTTAGGATATATAACGTTATTGACTTATATAATGTTCCCACCGAGAAGTAGGGCCCGACGCGCCAGGAATGTTGTAAAATATTACATCCGAGATGTTAGGATTGCCTTAGGCTAGGACACATAACGTTATAGACGTATATGATATTCCCACCGAGAAGTACGGGCCGACACGCCAGCAATTTTGTCAAATATTACGTCCGAGGTGTTAGGTACCCTTAGGTTAGGATATATAACGTTATAGACGTATATAATGTTCCCACCGAGAAGTAGGGGCCGACGAGCCAGGAATGTTGTAAAATAGTAGGCTCGACACGTTAGGATGCCTTAGGCTAGGATATATACCGCTATAGACGTATATAATGTTCCCACCGAGAAGTAGGTGCCGACGCGCCAGGAATGTTGTAAAATATTACATTCGAGATGTTAGGATTGCCTTAGGCTAGGATATATAACGTTATAGACGTATATACTGTTCCCACCGAGAAGTAGGTGCCGACGCGCCAGGAATGTTGTAAAATATTACATTCGACATGTTAGGTTGCCATAAGCTAGGATATATAGCGTTATAGACGTATATAATGTTCCCACCGAGAAGTAGGGGCCGGCGCGCCGGGAATGTTGTAAAATATTACATTCGACATGTTAGGTTGCCTTAAGATAGGATTTCTAGCGTTATAGACGTATATAATGTTCCCACCGAGATGTAGCGGCCGAAGTGCCGGGAATGTTGTAAAATATTACACTCGACATTTTAGGTTGCCTTAGGCTAGGATATATAGCGTTATAGACATATATAATGTTCCCACCGAGAAGTAGGGGCCGACGCGCCAGGAATGCTGTAAAATATTACATTCGACATGCTAGGTTGCCTTAGGCTGGGATATATAGCTTTAAAGACGTACATAACGTTCCCACCGTGAAATAGGGGCCGACACGCCAGTAATGTTGTAAAACATTACATTCGAAATGTTAGGTTGCCTTAGGTTAGGATATATATCGGTATTGACTTATATAATGTTCCCACCGAGAAGTAGGGCCCGACGCGCCAGGAATGTTGTAAAATATTACATCCGAGATGTTAGGATTGCCCTAGGCTAGGATATATAACGTTATAGACGTATATATTGTTCCCACCGAGAAGTAGGGGCCGATGAGCCAGGAATGTTGTAAAATATTACATTCGACATGTTAGGTTGCCTTCAGCTAGGATATATAGCGTTATGGACGTATATAATATTGCCACCGAGAAGTAACGGCCGACGTGCCAGGAATGTAGTAAAATATTACATCCGAGATGTTAGCTTGCCTTAGGTTAGGATATATAACGTTATAGACGTATATAGTGTTGCCACCGAGATGTAGGGGCCGATGAGCCAGGAATGTTGTTAAACATAACATCCGAGGTGTTAGGTTGCCTTAGGTTAGGATATATAACGTTATAGACGTATATATTGTTCCCACCGAGAAGTAGGGGCCGATGAGCCAGGAATGTTGTAAAATATTACATCCGAGATGTTAGGTTGCCTCATGCTAGGATATATAGCGTTATAGACGTATATAATGTTCCCACCGAGATGTAGCGGCCGAAGTGCCGGGAATGTTGTAAAATATTACACTCGACATTTTAGGTTGCCTTAGGCTAGGATATATAGCGTTATAGACATATATAATGTTCCCACCGAGAAGTAGGGGCCGACGCGCCAGGAATGCTGTAAAATATTACATTCGACATGTTAGGTTGCCTTAAGCTAGGATATATAGCGTTATAGAAGTATATAATTGTTCCCACCGAGAAGTAGGGGCCGGCGCGGCAGGAATGTAGTAAAATATTACATTCGAAATGTTAGGTTGCCTTAGACTAGGATATATAGCGCTATAGACGTATATAATGTTCCCACCGAGAAGTAGGTGCCGACGCGCCAGGAATGTTGTAAAATATTACATTCGACATGTTAGGTTGCCTTAAGCTAGGATATATAGCGTTATAGACGTATATAGTGTTCCCACCGAGAAGTAGGGGCCGGCGCGCCAGGAATGTAGTAAAATATTACACCCGAGATGTTAGGTTGCCTTAGGTTAGGATATATAACTTTATTGACTTATATAGTGTTCCCACCGAGAAGTAGGCGCCGACGCGCCAGGAATGTTGTAAAATATTACATTCGACATGTTAGGATTGCCTTAGGCTAGGATATATAACGTTATAGACGTATAAACTGTTCACACCGAGATGTTGGTGCCGACGCGCCAGGGATGTTCTAAAATATTACATTCGACATGTTAGGTTGCCTTAAGCTAGGATTTATAGCGTTATAGACGTATATAATGTTCCCACCGAGATGTAGCGGCCGAAGTGCCGGGAATGTTGTAAAATATTACACTCGACATTTTAGGTTGCCTTAGGCTAGGATATATAACGTTATAGACATATATAATGTTCCCACCGAGAAGTAGGAGCCGACGCGTCAGGAATGCTGTAAAATATTACATTCGACATGTTAGGTTGCCTTAAGCTAGGATATATAGCGTTATAGAAGTATATAATGTTCCCACCGAGAAGTAGGGGCCGGCGCGGCAGGAATGTAGTAAAATATTACATTCGAAATGTTAGGTTGCCTTAGACTAGGATATATAGCGCTATAGACGTATATAATGTTCCCACCGAGAAGTAGGTGCCGACGCGCCAGGAATGTTGTAAAATATTACATTCGACATGTTAGGTTGCCTTAAGCTAGGATATATAGCGTTATAGACGTATATAGTGTTCCCACCGAGAAGTAGGGGCCGGCGCGCCAGGAATGTAGTAAAATATTACATTCGAAATGTTAGGTTGCCTTAGACTAGGATATATAGCGCTATAGACGTATATAATGTTCCCACCGAGAAGTAGGGGCCGGCGCGCCAGGAATGTAGTAAAATATTACACCCGAGATGTTAGGTTGCCTTAGGTTAGGATATATAACTTTATTGACTTATATAGTGTTCCCACCGAGAAGTAGGCGCCGACGCGCCAGGAATGTTGTAAAATATTACATTCGACATGTTAGGATTGCCTTAGGCTAGGATATATAACGTTATAGACGTATAAACTGTTCACACCGAGATGTTGGTGCCGACGCGCCAGGGATGTTCTAAAATATTACATTCGACATGTTAGGTTGCCTTAAGCTAGGATTTATAGCGTTATAGACGTATATAATGTTCCCACCGAGATGTAGCGGCCGAAGCGCCGGGAATGTTGTAAAATATTACACTCGACATTTTAGGTTGCCTTAGGCTAGGATATATAGCGTTATAGACATATATAATGTTCCCACCGAGAAGTAGGGTCCGTCGCGCCAGGAATGTTGCAAAACATTACATTCGACATGTTAGGTTGCCTTAAGCTAGGATATGTAGCGTTATAGACATCAATAACGTTCCCACCGAGAAGTTAGGTGCCGACGTGCGCGGAATGTAGTGAAATATTGCATCCGA
The DNA here is from genome assembly GCA_963969225.1 of Xylocopa violacea. Lineage (NCBI taxonomy): Eukaryota > Metazoa > Arthropoda > Insecta > Hymenoptera > Apidae > Xylocopa > Xylocopa violacea. The sequence goes on along the minus strand of CAXAJV010000097.1, from coordinate 2,764,810 downwards.
GATGTTAGGTTGCCTTAGGTTAGGATATATAACGTTATTGACTTATATAATGTTCCCACCGAGAAGTAGGGGCCGGCTCGCCAGGAATGTAGTAAAATATTACACCCGAGATGTTAGGTTGCCTTAGGTTAGGATATATAACGTTATAGACGTATATAATGTTCCCACCGAGAAGTAGGTGCCGACGCGCCAGGAATGTTGTAAAATATTACATTCGACATGTTAGGTTGAAGTAAGCTAGGATATATAGCGTTATAGACGTATATAATGTTCCCAAGGAGAAGTAGGGGCCGGCGCGCCGGGAATGTTGTAAAATATTACATTCGACATGTTAGGTTGCCTTAAGCTAGGATTTATAGCGTTATAGACGTATATAATGTTCCCACCGAGATGTAGCGGCCGAAGTGCCGGGAATGTTGTAAAATATTACACTCGACATTTTAGGTTGCCTTAAGCTAGGATTTATAGCGTTATAGACGTATATAATGTTCCCACCGAGATGTAGCGGCCGAAGTGCCGGGAATGTTGTAAAATATTACACTCGACATGTTAGGTTGCCTTAAGCTAGGATATATAGCGTTATAGACGTATATAATGTTCCCACCGAGAAGTAGGGGCCGGCGCGCCAGGAATGTAGTAAAATATTACACCCGAGATGTTAGGTTGCCTTAGGTTAGGATATATAACGTTATTGACTTATATAATGTTCCCACCGAGAAGTAGGGCCCGACGCGCCAGGAATGTTGTAAAATATTACATCCGAGATGTTAGGATTGCCTTAGGCTAGGATACATAACGTTATAGACGTATATGATATTCCCACCGAGAAGTACGGGCCGACACGCCAGCAATTTTGTCAAATATTACGTCCGAGATGTTAGGTACCCTTAGGTTAGGATATATAACGTTATAGACGTATATAATGTTCCCACCGAGAAGTAGGGGCCGGCGCGCCGGGAATGTTGTAAAATATTACATTCGACATGTTAGGTTGCCTTAAGCTAGGATTTATAGCGTTATAGACGTATATAATGTTCCCACCGAGAAGTAGGGGCCGGCGCGCCAGGAATGTAGTAAAATATTACACCCGAGATGTTAGGTTGCCTTAGGCTAGGATATATAACGTTATAGACGTATATACTGTTCCCACCGAGAAGTAGGTGCCGACGCGCCAGGAATGTTGTAAAATATTACATTCGACATGTTAGGTTGCCATAAGCTAGGATATATAGCGTTATAGACGTATATAATGTTCCCACCGAGAAGTAGGGGCCGGCGCGCCGGGAATGTTGTAAAATATTACATTCGACAATTTAGGTTGCCTTAAGCTAGGATTTATAGCGTTATAGACGTATATAATGTTCCCACCGAGATGTAGCGGCCGAAGTGCCGGGAATGTTGTAAAATATTACACTCGACATTTTAGGTTGCCTTAGGCTAGGATATATAGCGTTATAGACATATATAATGTTCCCACCGAGAAGTAGGGGCCGACGCGCCAGGAATGCTATAAAATATTACATTCGACATGTTAGGTTGCCTTAAGCTAGGATATATAGCGTTATAGAAGTATATAATGTTCCCACCGAGAAGTAGGGGCCGGCGCGGCAGGAATGTTGTAAAATATTACATTCGACATGTTAGTTTGCCTTAAGCTAGGATATATAGCGTTATAGACGTATATAATGTTCCCACCGAGAAGTAGGGGCCGGCGCGCCAGGAATGTAGTAAAATATTACACCCGAGATGTTAGGTTGCCTTAGGTTAGGATATATAACTTTATTGACTTATATAGTGTTCCCACCGAGAAGTAGGCGCCGACGCGCCAGGAATGTTGTAAAATATTACATTCGACATGTTAGGATTGCCTTAGGCTAGGATATACAACGTTATAGACGTATAAACTGTTCACACCGAGATGTTGGTGCCGACGCGCCAGGGATGTTCTAAAATATTACATTCGACATGTTAGGTTGCCTTAAGCTAGGATTTATAGCGTTATAGACGTATATAATGTTCCCACCGAGATGTAGCGGCCGAAGTGCCGGGAATGTTGTAAAATATTACACTCGACATTTTAGGTTGCCTTAGGCTAGGATATATAGCGTTATAGACATATATAATGTTCCCACCGAGAAGTAGGAGCCGACGCGCCAGGAATGCTGTAAAATATTACATTCGACATGTTAGGTTGCCTTAAGCTAGGATATATAGCGTTATAGAAGTATATAATGTTCCCACCGAGAAGTAGGGGCCGGCGCGGCAGGAATGTAGTAAAATATTACATTCGAAATGTTAGGTTGCCTTAGACTAGGATATATAGCGCTATAGACGTATATAATGTTCCCACCGAGAAGTAGGTGCCGACGCGCCAGGAATGTTGTAAAATATTACATTCGACATGCTAGGTTGCCTTAAGCTAGGATATATAGCGTTATAGACGTATATAGTGTTCCCACCGAGAAGTAGGGGCCGGCGCGCCAGGAATGTAGTAAAATATTACACCCGAGATGTTAGGTTGCCTTAGGTTAGGATATATAACGTTATTGACTTATATAATGTTCCCACCGAGAAGTAGGGGTCGACGCGCCAGGAATGTTGTAAAATATTACATCCGAGATGTTAGGATTGCCTTAGGCTAGGATATATAACGTTATAGACGTATAAACTGTTCACTCCGAGATGTTGGTGCCGACGCGCCAGGAATGTTGTAAAATATTACATTCGACATGTTAGGATGTCTTAAGCTACGATTTATAGCGGTATAGACGTATATAATGTTCCCACCGAGAAGTAGGGGCCGGCGCGCCAGGAATGTAGTAAAATATTACACCCGAGATGTTAGGTTGCCTTAGGTTAGGATATATAACTTTATTGACTTATATAGTGTTCCCACCGAGAAGTAGGCGCCGACGCGCCAGGAATGTTGTAAAATATTACATTCGACATGTTAGGATTGCCTTAGGCTAGGATATATAACGTTATAGACGTATAAACTGTTCACACCGAGATGTTGGTGCCGACGCGCCAGGGATGTTCTAAAATATTACATTCGACATGTTAGGTTGCCTTAAGCTAGGATTTATAGCGTTATAGACGTATATAATGTTCCCACCGAGATGTAGCGGCCGAAGTGCCGGGAATGTTGTAAAATATTACACTCGACATTTTAGGTTGCCTTAGGCTAGGATATATAGCGTTATAGACATATATAATGTTCCCACCGAGAAGTAGGAGCCGACGCGCCAGGAATGCTGTAAAATATTACATTCGACATGTTAGGTTGCCTTAAGCTAGGATATATAGCGTTATAGAAGTATATAATGTTCACACCGAGAAGTAGGGGCCGGCGCGGCAGGAATGTAGTAAAATATTACATTCGAAATGTTAGGTTGCCTTAGACTAGGATATATAGCGCTATAGACGTATATAATGTTCCCACCGAGAAGTAGGTGCCGACGCGCCAGGAATGTTGTAAAATATTACATTCGACATGTTAGGTTGCCTTAAGCTAGGATATATAGCGTTATAGACGTATATAGTGTTCCCACCGAGAAGTAGGGGCCGGCGCGCCAGGAATGTAGTAAAATATTACACCCGAGATGTTAGGTTGCCTTAGGTTAGGATATATAACGTTATTGACTTATATAATGTTCCCACCGAGAAGTAGGGGCCGACGCGCCAGGAATGTTGTAAAATATTACATCCGAGATGTTAGGAATGCCTTAGGCTAGGATATATAACGTTATAGACGTATAAACTGTTCACTCCGAGATGTTGGTGCCGACGCGCCAGGAATGTTGTAAAATATTACATTCGACATGTTAGGATGCCTTAAGCTACGATTTATAGCGTTATAGACGTATATAATGTTCCCACCGAGAAGTAGGGGCCGGCGCGCCAGGAATGTAGTAAAATATTACACCCGAGATGTTAGGTTGCCTTAGGTTAGGATATATAACTTTATTGACTTATATAGTGTTCCCACCGAGAAGTAGGCGCCGACGCGCCAGGAATGTTGTAAAATATTACATTCGACATGTTAGGATTGCCTTAGGCTAGGATATATAACGTTATAGACGTATAAACTGTTCACACCGAGATGTTGGTGCCGACGCGCCAGGGATGTTCTAAAATATTACATTCGACATGTTAGGTTGCCTTAAGCTAGGATTTATAGCGTTATAGACGTATATAATGTTCCCACCGAGATGTAGCGGCCGAAGCGCCGGGAATGTTGTAAAATATTACACTCGACATTTTAGGTTGCCTTAGGCTAGGATATATAGCGTTATAGACATATATAATGTTCCCACCGAGAAGTAGGGGCCGTCGCGCCAGGAATGTTGCAAAACATTACATTCGACATGTTAGGTTGCCTTAAGCTAGGATATGTAGCGTTATAGACATCAATAACGTTCCCACCGAGAAGTTAGGTGCCGACGTGCGCGGAATGTAGTAAAATATTGCATCCGAGATGTTAGGTTGCCTTAGGTTAGGATATATAACGTTATTGACTTATATAATGTTCCCACCGAGAAGTAGGGGCCGGCTCGCCAGGAATGTAGTAAAATATTACACCCGAGATGTTAGGTTGCCTTAGGTTAGGATATATAACGTTATAGACGTATATAATGTTCCCACCGAGAAGTAGGTGCCGACGCGCCAGGAATGTTGTAAAATATTACATTCGACATGTTAGGTTGCCTTAAGATAGGATATATAGCGTTATAGACGTATATAATGTTCCCAAGGAGAAGTAGGGGCCGGCGCGCCGGGAATGTTGTAAAATATTACATTCGACATGTTAGGTTGCCTTAAGCTAGGATTTATAGCGTTAATAGACGTATATAATGTTCCCACCGAGATGTAGCGGCCGAAGTGCCGGGAATGTTGTAAAATATTACACTCGACATTTTAGGTTGCCTAATTCTAGGATATATAGCGTTATAGACATATATAATGTTCCCACCGAGAAGTAGGGGCCGACGCGCCAGGAATGCTGTAAAATATTACACTCGACATGTTAGGTTGCCTTAAGCTAGGATATATAGCGTTATAGACGTATATAATGTTCCCACCGAGAAGTAGGGGCCGGCGCGCCAGGAATGTAGTAAAATATTACACCCGAGATGTTAGGTTGCCTTAGGTTAGGATATATAACGTTATTGACTTATATAATGTTCCCATCGAGAAGTAGGGCCCGACGCGCCAGGAATGTTGTAAAATATTACATCCGAGATGTTAGGATTGCCTTAGGCTAGGACACATAACGTTATAGACGTATATGATATTCCCACCGAGAAGTACGGGCCGACACGCCAGCAATTTTGTCAAATATTACGTCCGAGATGTTAGGTACCCTTAGGTTAGGATATATAACGTTATAGACGTATATAATGTTCCCACCGAGAAGTAGGGGCCGACGAGCCAGGAATGTTGTAAAATAGTAGGCTCGACACGTTAGGATGCCTTAGGCTAGGATATATAGCGCTATAGACGTATATAATGTTCCCACCGAGAAGTAGGTGCCGACGCGCCAGGAATGTTGTAAAATATTACATTCGAGATGTTAGGATTGCCTTAGGCTAGGATATATAACGTTATAGACGTATATACTGTTCCCACCGAGAAGTAGGTGCCGACGCGCCAGGAATGTTGTAAAATATTACATTCGACATGTTAGGTTGCCATAAGCTAGGATATATAGCGTTATAGACGTATATAATGTTCCCACCGAGAAGTAGGGGCCGGCGCGCCGGGAATGTTGTAAAATATTACATTCGACATGTTAGGTTGCCTTAAGATAGGATTTCTAGCGTTATAGACGTATATAATGTTCCCACCGAGATGTAGCGGCCGAAGTGCCGGGAATGTTGTAAAATATTACACTCGACATTTTAGGTTGCCTTAGGCTAGGATATATAGCGTTATAGACATATATAATGTTCCCGCCGAGAAGTAGGGGCCGACGCGCCAGGAATGCTGTAAAATATTACATTCGACATGCTAGGTTGCCTTAGGCTGGGATATATAGCTTTAAAGACGTACATAACGTTCCCACCGTGAAATAGGGGCCGACACGCCAGTAATGTTGTAAAACATTACATTCGAAATGTTAGGTTGCCTTAGGTTAGGATATATATCGGTATTGACTTATATAATGTTCCCACCGAGAAGTAGGGCCCGACGCGCCAGGAATGTTGTAAAATATTACATCCGAGATGTTAGGATTGCCCTAGGCTAGAATATATAACGTTATAGACGTATATATTGTTCCCACCGAGAAGTAGGGTCCGATGAGCCAGGAATGTTGTAAAATATTACATCCGAGATGTTAGGTTGCCTCATGCTAGGATATATAGCGTTATAGACGTATATAATGTTCCCACCGAGAAGTAGGGGCCGGCGCGCCGGGAATGTTGTAAAATATTACATTCGACATGTTAGGTTGCCTTAAGCTAGGATTTATAGCGTTATAGACGTATATAATGTTCCCACCGAGAAGTAGGGGCCGGCGCGCCAGGAATGTAGTAAAATATTACACCCGAGATGTTAGGTTGCCTTAGGCTAGGATATATAACGTTATAGACGTATATACTGTTCCCACCGAGAAGTAGGTGCCGACGCGCCAGGAATGTTGTAAAATATTACATTCGACATGTTAGGTTGCCATAAGCTAGGATATATAGCGTTATAGACGTATATAATGTTCCCACCGAGAAGTAGGGGCCGGCGCGCCGGGAATGTTGTAAAATATTACATTCGACAATTTAGGTTGCCTTAAGCTAGGATTTATAGCGTTATAGACGTATATAATGTTCCCACCGAGATGTAGCAGCCGAAGTGCCGGGAATGTTGTAAAATATTACACTCGACATTTTAGGTTGCCTTAGGCTAGGATATATAGCGTTATAGACATATATAATGTTCCCACCGAGAAGTAGGGGCCGACGCGCCAGGAATGCTGTAAAATATTACATTCGACATGTTAGGTTGCCTTAAGCTAGGATATATAGCGTTATAGAAGTATATAATGTTCCCACCGAGAAGTAGGGGCCGGCGCGGCAGGAATGTTGTAAAATATTACATTCGACATGTTAGTTTGCCTTAAGCTAGGATATATAGCGTTATAGACGTATATAATGTTCCCACCGAGAAGTAGGGGCCGGCGCGCCAGGAATGTAGTAAAATATTACACCCGAGATGTTAGGTTGCCTTAGGTTAGGATATATAACTTTATTGACTTATATAGTGTTCCCACCGAGAAGTAGGCGCCGACGCGCCAGGAATGTTGTAAAATATTACATTCGACATGTTAGGATTGCCTTAGGCTAGGATATACAACGTTATAGACGTATAAACTGTTCACACCGAGATGTTGGTGCCGACGCGCCAGGGATGTTCTAAAATATTACATTCGACATGTTAGGTTGCCTTAAGCTAGGATTTATAGCGTTATAGACGTATATAATGTTCCCACCGAGATGTAGCGGCCGAAGTGCCGGGAATGTTGTAAAATATTACACTCGACATTTTAGGTTGCCTTAGGCTAGGATATATAGCGTTATAGACATATATAATGTTCCCACCGAGAAGTAGGAGCCGACGCGCCAGGAATGCTGTAAAATATTACATTCGACATGTTAGGTTGCCTTAAGCTAGGATATATAGCGTTATAGAAGTATATAATGTTCCCACCGAGAAGTAGGGGCCGGCGCGGCAGGAATGTAGTAAAATATTACATTCGAAATGTTAGGTTGCCTTAGACTAGGATATATAGCGCTATAGACGTATATAATGTTCCCACCGAGAAGTAGGTGCCGACGCGCCAGGAATGTTGTAAAATATTACATTCGACATGCTAGGTTGCCTTAAGCTAGGATATATAGCGTTATAGACGTATATAGTGTTCCCACCGAGAAGTAGGGGCCGGCGCGCCAGGAATGTAGTAAAATATTACACCCGAGATGTTAGGTTGCCTTAGGTTAGGATATATAACGTTATTGACTTATATAATGTTCCCACCGAGAAGTAGGGGCCGACGCGCCAGGAATGTTGTAAAATATTACATCCGAGATGTTAGGATTGCCTTAGGCTAGGATATATAACGTTATAGACGTATAAACTGTTCACTCCGAGATGTTGGTGCCGACGCGCCAGGAATGTTGTAAAATATTACATTCGACATGTTAGGATTGCCTTAGGCTAGGATATATAACGTTATAGACGTATAAACTGTTCACACCGAGATGTTGGTGCCGACGCGCCAGGGATGTTCTAAAATATTACATTCGACATGTTAGGTTGCCTTAAGCTAGGATTTATAGCATTATAGACGTATATAATGTTCCCACCGAGATGTAGCGGCCGAAGTGCCGGGAATGTTGTAAAATATTACACTCGACATTTTAGGTTGCCTTAGGCTAGGATATATAGCGTTATAGACATATATAATGTTCCCACCGAGAAGTAGGAGCCGACGCGCCAGGAATGCTGTAAAATATTACATTCGACATGTTAGGTTGCCTTAAGCTAGGATATATAGCGTTATAGAAGTATATAATGTTCCCACCGAGAAGTAGGGGCCGGCGCGGCAGGAATGTAGTAAAATATTACATTCGAAATGTTAGGTTGCCTTAGACTAGGATATATAGCGCTATAGACGTATATAATGTTCCCACCGAGAAGTAGGTGCCGACGCGCCAGGAATGTTGTAAAATATTACATTCGACATGCTAGGTTGCCTTAAGCTAGGATATATAGCGTTATAGACGTATATAGTGTTCCCACCGAGAAGTAGGGGCCGACGCGCCAGGAATGTTGTAAAATATTACATCCGAGATGTTAGGAATGCCTTAGGCTAGGATATATAACGTTATAGACGTATAAACTGTTCACTCCGAGATGTTGGTGCCGACGCGCCAGGAATGTTGTAAAATATTACATTCGACATGTTAGGATGCCTTAAGCTACGATTTATAGCGTTATAGACGTATATAATGTTCCCACCGAGAAGTAGGTGCCGACGCGCCAGGAATGTTGTAAAATATTACATTCGACATGCTAGGTTGCCTTAAGCTAGGATATATAGCGTTATAGACGTATATAGTGTTCCCACCGAGAAGTAGGCGCCGACGCGCCAGGAATGTTGTAAAATATTACATTCGACATGTTAGGATTGCCTTAGGCTAGGATATATAACGTTATAGACGTATAAACTGTTCACACCGAGATGTTGGTGCCGACGCGCCAGGGATGTTCTAAAATATTACATTCGACATGTTAGGTTGCCTTAAGCTAGGATTTATAGCGTTATAGACGTATATAATGTTCCCACCGAGATGTAGCGGCCGAAGTGCCGGGAATGTTGTAAAATATTACACTCGACATTTTAGGTTGCCTTAGGCTAGGATATATAACGTTATAGACATATATAATGTTCCCACCGAGAAGTAGGAGCCGACGCGCCAGGAATGCTGTAAAATATTACATTCGACATGTTAGGTTGCCTTAAGCTAGGATATATAGCGTTATAGAAGTATATAATGTTCCCACCGAGAAGTAGGGGCCGGCGCGGCAGGAATGTAGTAAAATATTACATTCGAAATGTTAGGTTGCCTTAGACTAGGATATATAGCGCTATAGACGTATATAATGTTCCCACCGAGAAGTAGGTGCCGACGCGCCAGGAATGTTGTAAAATATTACATTCGACATGTTAGGTTGCCTTAAGCTAGGATATATAGCGTTATAGACGTATATAGTGTTCCCACCGAGAAGTAGGGGCCGGCGCGCCAGGAATGTAGTAAAATATTACACCCGAGATGTTAGGTTGCCTTAGGTTAGGATATATAACGTTATTGACTTATATAATGTTCCCACCGAGAAGTAGGGGCCGACGCGCCAGGAATGTTGTAAAATATTACATCCGAGATGTTAGGATTGCCTTAGGCTAGGATATATAACGTTATAGACGTATAAACTGTTCACTCCGAGATGTTGGTGCCGGCGCGCCGGGAATGTTGTAAAATATTACATTCGACAAGTTAGGTTGCCTTAAGCTAGGATTTATAGCGTTATAGACGTATATAATGTTCCCACCGAGATGTAGCGGCCGAAGTGCCGGGAATGTTGTAAAATATTACACTCGACATTTTAGGTTGCCTTAGGCTAGGATATATAGCGTTATAGACATATATAATGTTCCCACCGAGAAGTAGGGGCCGACGCGCCAGGAATGTTGTAAAATATTACATTCGACATGTTAGGTTGCCATAAGCTAGGATATATAGCGTTATAGACGTATATAATGTTCCCACCGAGAAGTAGGGGCCGGCGCGCCGGGAATGTTGTAAAATATTACATTCGACATGTTAGGTTGCCTTAAGATAGGATTTATAGCGTTATAGACGTATATAATGTTCCCACCGAGATGTAGCGGCCGAAGTGCCGGGAATGTTGTAAAATATTACACTCGACATTTTAGGTTGCCTTAGGCTAGGATATATAGCGTTATAGACATATATAATGTTCCCACCGAGAAGTAGGGGCCGACGCGCCAGGAATGCTGTAAAATATTACATTCGACATGTTAGGTTGCCTAAAGCTAGGATATATAGCGTTATAGAAGTATATAATGTTCCCACCGAGAAGTAGGGGCCGGCGCGGCAGGAATGTTATAAAATATTACATTCGACATGTTAGTTTGCCTTAAGCTAGGATATATAGCGTTATAGACGTATATAATGTTCCCACCGAGATGTAGCGGCCAAAGTGCCGGGAATGTTGTAAAATATTACACTCGACATTTTAGGTTGCCTTAGGCTAGGATATATAGCGTTATAGACATATATAATGTTCCCACCGAGAAGTAGGAGCCGACGCGCCAGGAATGCTGTAAAATATTACATTCGACATGTTAGGTTGCCTTAAGCTAGGATATATAGCGTTATAGAAGTATATAATGTTCCCACCGAGAAGTAGGGGCCGGCGCGGCAGGAATGTAGTAAAATATTACATTCGAAATGTTAGGTTGCCTTAGACTAGGATATATAGCGCTATAGACGTATATAATGTTCCCACCGAGAAGTAGGGGCCGGCGCGCCAGGAATGTAGTAAAATATTACACCCGAGATGTTAGGTTGCCTTAGGTTAGGATATATAACGTTATAGACGTATATAATGTTCCCACCGAGAAGTAGGTGCCGACGCGCCAGGAATGTTGTAAAATATTACATTCGACATGTTAGGTTGCCTTAAGCTAGGATATATAGCGTTATAGACGTATATAATGTTCCCAAGGAGAAGTAGGCGCCGGCGCGCCGGGAATGTTGTAAAATATTACATTCGACATGTTAGGTTGCCTTAAGCTAGGATTTATAGCGTTATAGACGTATATAATGTGCCCACCGAGATGTAGCGGCCGAAGTGCCGGGAATGTTGTAAAATATTACACTCGACATTTTAGGTAGCCTTAGGCTAGGATATATAGCGTTATAGACATATGTAATGTTCCCACCGAGAAGTAGGGGCCGACGCGCCAGGAATGCTGTAAAATATTACACTCGACATGTTAGGTTGCCTTAAGCTAGGATATATAGCGTTATAGACGTATATAATGTTCCCACCGAGAAGTAGGGGCCGGCGCGCCAGGAATGTAGTAAAATATTACACCCGAGATGTTAGGTTGCCTTAGGTTAGGATATATAACGTTATTGACTTATATAATGTTCCCACCGAGAAGTAGGGCCCGACGCGCCAGGAATGTTGTAAAATATTACATCCGAGATGTTAGGATTGCCTTAGGCTAGGATACATAACGTTATAGACGTATATGATATTCCCACCGAGAAGTACGGGCCGACACGCCAGCAATTTTGTCAAATATTACGTCCGAGATGTTAGGTACCCTTAGGTTAGGATATATAACGTTATAGACGTATATAATGTTCCCACCGAGAAGTAGGGGCCGACGAGCCAGGAATGTTGTAAAATAGTAGGCTCGACACGTTAGGATGCCTTAGGCTAGGATATATAGCGCTATAGACGTATATAATGTTCCCACCGAGAAGTAGGTGCCGACGCGCCAGGAATGTTGTAAAATATTACATTCGAGATGTTAGGATTGCCTTAGGCTAGGATATATAACGTTATAGACGTATATACTGTTCCCACCGAGAAGTAGGTGCCGACGCGCCGGGAATGTTGTAAAATATTACATCCGAGATGTTAGGATAGCCTTAGGCTAGGATATATAACGTTATAGACGTATAAACTGTTCACTCCGAGATGTTGGTGCCGACGCGCCAGGAATGTTGTAAAATATTACATTCGACATGTTAGGATGCCTTAAGCTACGATTTATAGCGTTATAGACGTATATAATGTTCCCACCGAGAAGTTAGGTACCGACGTGCGCGGAATCTAGTAAAATATTGCATCCGAGATGTTAGGTTGCCTTAGGTTAGGATATATAACGTTATTCACTTGTATAGTGTTCCCACCGAGAAGTAGGCGCCGACGCGCCAGGAATGTTGTAAAATATTACATTCGACATGTTAGGATTGCCTTAGGCTAGGATATATAACGTTATAGACGTATAAACTGTTCACTCCGAGATGTTGGTGCCGACGCGCCAGGAATGTTGTAAAATATTACATTCGACATGTTAGGATGCCTTAAGCTAGGATTTATAGCGTTATAGACGTATATAATGTTCCCACCGAGATGTAGCGGCCGAAGTGCCGGGAATGGTGTAAAATATTACACTCGACATTTTAGGTTGCCTTAGGCTAGGATATATAGCGTTATAGACTTATATAGTGTTCCCACCGAGAAGTAGGGGCCGACGCGCCAGGAATGCTGTAAAATATTACATTCGACATGTTAGGATTGCCTTAGGCTAGGTTATATAACGTTATAGACGTATATACTGTTCCCACCGAAAAGTAGTTTCCGCCGCGCCAGGAATGTTGTCAAATATTACATCCGAGATGTTAGGTACCCTTAGGTTAAGATATATAACGTTATAGGCGTATATAATGTTCCCACCGAGAAGTAGGGGCCGACGAGCCAGGAATGTTGTAAAATAATAGGCTCGACATGTTAGGATGCCTTAGGCTAGGATATATAGCGATATAGACGTATATAAAGTTCCCACCGAGAAGTAGGCGCCGGCGCGCCAGGAATGTAGTAAAATATTACATTAGAGATGTTAGGTCGCCTTAGGCTAGGATATATAACGTTATAGATGTAAATACTGTTCCCACCGAGAAGTAGGTGCCGACGAGCCAGGAATGTTGTAAAATATTACAATCGACATGTTAGGATTGCCTTAGGCTAGGATAAGTAACGTTATAGATGCGTAAACTGGTCCCACCGAGAAGTTGGTGCCGACGAGCCAGGAATGTTGTAAAATATTACATTCGACATGTTAGGTTGCCTTAGGCTTGGATATCTAACATTATAGACGTATATAATGTTCCCACCGTGAAGTTGGGGCCAACCAGCCAGGAATGTGGTAAAATATTACATTCGACATGTTAGGTTGCCTTAAGGTAGGATATATAGCTTTATAGACGTATATAACGTTCCCACCGAGAAGTAGGTGCCGACACGACAGGTATGTTGTAAAATATTACATTCGAAATGTTTGGTTGCCTTAAGCTAGGATATGTAGCGTTATAGACGTAAATAACGTTCCCACCGAGAAATAGGGGCCGACACGCCAGGAATGTTGCAAAATATTACATTCGACATGTTAGGTTGCCTTAAGCTAGGATATGTAGCGTTATAGACGTAAATAACGTTCCTACCGAGAAGTTAGGTGCCGACGTGCGCCGAATGTAGCAAAATATTGCATCCGAGATGTTAGGTTGCCTTAGGTTAGGATATATAACGTTATTAACTTATATAATGTTCCCACCGAGAAGTAGGTGCCGACGCGCCAGGAATGTTGCAAATATTACATTCGAGATGTTAGGTTGCCTTAAGCTAGGATATGTAGCGTTATAGATGTATATAATGTTCCCACCGAGAAGTAGGGGCCGGCTCGCCAGGAATGTAGTAAAATATTACACCCGAGATGTTAGGTTGCCTTAGGTTAGGATATATAACGTTATAGACGTATATGATATTCCCACCGAGAAATACGGGCCGACACGCCAGCAATGTTGTCAAATATTACATCCGAGATGTTAGGTACCCTTAGGTTAGGATATATAACGTTATAGGCGTAAATAATATTCCCACCGAGAAGTAGGGGCCGACGAGCCAGGAATGTTGTAAAATAGTAGGCTCGACATGTTAGGATGCCTTAGGCTAGGATATATAGCGATATAGACGTATATAAAGTTCCCACCGAGAAGTAGGCGCCGACGCGCCAGGAATGTTGTAAAATATTACATTCGACATGTTAGGTTGCCTCAAGCTAGGATATGTAGCGTCATAGACGTAAATAACGTTCCCTCCGAGAAGAAGGGGTCGACGTGCGAGGAATGTAGTAAAATATTGCATCCGAGATGTTAGGTTGCCTTAGGTTAGGATATATAACGTTATTGACTTATATAGTGTTCCCACCGAGAAGTAGGCGCCGACGCGCCAGGAATGTTGTAAAATATTACATTCGACATGTTAGGATTGCCTTAGGCTAGGATATATAACGTTATAGACGTATAAACTGTTCACTCCGAGATGTTGGAGCCGACGCGCCAGGAATGTTGTAAAATATTACATTCGACATGTTAGGATGCCTTAAGCTAGGATTTATGGCGTTATAGACGTATATAATGTTCCCACCGTGATGTAGCGGCCGAAGTGCCGGGAATGATGTAAAATATCACACTCGACATTTTAGGTTGCCTTAGGTTAGGATATATAACGTTATAGACGTATATGATATTCCCACCGAGAAATACGGGCCGACACGCCAGCAATGTTGTCAAATATTACATCCGAGATGTTAGGTACCCTTAGGTTAGGATATATAACGTTATAGGCGTAAATAATATTCCCACCGAGAAGTAGGGGCCGACGAGCCAGGAATGTTGTAAAATAGTAGGCTCGACATGTTAGGATGCCTTAGGCTAGGATATATAGCGATATAGACGTATATAAAGTTCCCACCGAGAAGTAGGCGCCGACGCGCCAGGAATGTTGTAAAATATTACATTCGACATGTTAGGATGCCTTAAGCTACGATTTATAGCGTTATAGACGTATATAATGTTCCCACCGAGATGTAGCGGCCGAAGCGCCGGGAATGTTGTAAAATATTACACTCGACATTTTAGGTTGCCTTAGGCTAGGATATATAGCGTTATAGACATATATAATGTTCCCACCGAGAAGTAGGGGCCGTCGCGCCAGGAATGTAGTAAAATATTACATTCGACATGTTAGGATGCCTTAAGCTAGGATATATAGCGTTATAGACGTATATAATGTTCCCACCGAGATGTAGCGGCCGAAGTGCCGGGAATGTTGTAAAATATTACACTCCACATTTTAGGTTGCCTTAGGCTAGGATATATAGCGTTATAGACATATATAATGTTCCCACCGAGAAGTAGGGGCCGACGCGCCAGGAATGCTGTAAAATATTACATTCGACATGCTAGGTTGCCTTAGGCAGGGATATATAGCTTTAAAGACGTACATAACGTTCCCACCGAGAAATAGGGGCCGACACGCCAGGAATGTTGTAAAACATTACATTCGAAATGTTAGGTTGCCTTAGGTTAGGATATATATCGGTATTGACTTATATAATGTTCCCACCGAGAAGTAGGTGCCGACGCGCCAGGAATGTTGTAAAATATTACATTCGAGATGTTAGGATTGCCTTAGGCTAGGATATATAACGTTATAGACGTATATACAGTTCCCACCGAGAAGTAGGTGCCGACGCGCCAGGAATGTTGTAAAATATTACATTCGACATGTTAGGTTGCCATAAGCTAGGATATATAGCGTTATAAAACGTATATAATGTTCCCAAGGAGAAGTATCGGCCGGCGCGCCGGGAATGTTGTAAAATATTACATTCGACATGTTAGGTTGCCTTAAGCTAGGATTTATAGCGTTATAGACGTATATAATGTTCCCACCGAGATGTAGCGGCCGAAGTGCCGGGAATGTTGTAAAATATTACACTCGACATTTTAGGTTGCCTTAGGCTAGGATATATAGCGTTATAGACATATATAATGTTCCCACCGAGAAGTAGGGGCCGACGCGCCAGGAATGCTGTAAAATATTACACTCGACATGTTAGGTTGCCTTAAGCTAGGATATATAGCGTTATAGACGTATATAATGTTCCCACCGTGAAGTAGGGGCCGGCGCGCCAGGAATGTAGTAAAATATTACACCCGAGATGTTAGGTTGCCTTAGGTTAGGATATATAACGTTATTGACTTACATAATGTTCCCACCGAGAAGTAGGGCCCGACGCGCCAGGAATGTTGTAAAATATTACATCCGATATGTTAGGATTGCCTTAGGCTAGGATACATAACGTTATAGACGTATATGATATTCCCACCGAGAAGTACGGGCCGACACGCCAGCAATTTTGTCAAATATTACGTCCGAGATGTTAGGTACCCTTAGGTTAGGATATAAAACGTTATAGACGTATATAATGTTCCCACCGAGAAGTAGGGGCCGACGAGCCAGGAATGTTGTAAAATAGTAGGCTCGACACGTTAGGATGCCTTAGGCTAGGATATATAGCGCTATAGACGTATATAATGTTCCCACCGAGAAGTAGGTGCCGACGCGCCAGGAATGTTGTAAAATATTACATTCGAGAAGTTAGGATTGCCTTAGGCTAGGATATATAACGTTATAGACGTATATACTGTTCCCACCGAGAAGTAGGTGCCGTCGCGCCAGGAATGTTGTAAAATATTACATTCGACATGTTAGGTTGCCATAAGCTAGGATATATAGCGTTATAGACGTATATAATGTTCCCACCGAGAAGTAGGGGCCGGCGCGCCGGGAATATTGTAAAATATTACATTCGACATGTTAGGTTGCCTTAAGATAGGATTTATAGCGTTATAGACGTATATAATGTTCCCACCGAGATGTAGCGGCCGAAGTGCCGGGAATGTTGTAAAATATTACACTCGACATTTTAGGTTGCCTTAGGCTAGGATATATAGCGTTATAGACATATATAATGTTCCCACCGAGAAGTAGGGGCCGACGCGCCAGGAATGCTGTAAAATATTACACTCCACATGTTAGGTTGCCTTAAGCTAGGATATGTAGCGTTATAGACGTAAATAACGTTCCCTCCGAGAAGTAGGGGTCGACGTGCGAGGAATGTAGTAAAATATTACATCCGAGATGTTAGGTTGCCTTAGGTTAGGATATATAACGTTATTGACTTATATAGTGTTCCCACCGAGAAGTAGGCGCCGACGCGACAGGAATGTTGTAAAATATTACATTCGACATGTTAGGATTGCCTTAGGCTAGGATATATAACGTTATAGACGTATAAACTGTTCACTCCGAGATGTTGGTGCCGACGCGCCAGGAATGTTGTAAAATATTACATTCGACATGTTAGGATGCCTTAAGCTAGGATATATAGCGTTATAGACGTATATAATGTTCCCACCGAGATGTAGCGGCCGAAGTGCCGGGAATGTTGTAAAATATTACACTCCACATTTTAGGTTGCCTTAGGCTAGGATATATAGCGTTATAGACATATATAATGTTCCCACCGAGAGGTTGGGGCCGACGCGCCAGGAATGCTGTAAAATATTACATTCGACATGCTAGGTTGCCTTAGGCAGGGATATATAGCTTTAAAGACGTACATAACGTTCCCACCGAGAAATAGGGGCCGACACGCCAGGAATGTTGTAAAACATTACATTCGAAATGTTAGGTTGCCTTAGGTTAGGATATATATCGGTATTGACTTATATAATGTTCCCACCGAGAAGTAGGGCCCGACGCGCCAGGAATGTTGTAAAATATTACATCCGAGATGTTAGGATTGCCCTAGGCTAGGATATATAACGTTATAGACGTATATATTGTTCCCACCGAGAAGTAGGGGCCGACGAGCCAGGAATGTTGTAAAATATTACATTCGACATGTTAGGTTGCCTTAGGCTTGGATATGTAACATTATAGACGTATATAATGTTCCCACCGTGAAGTTGGGGCCAACCAGCCAGGAATGTGGTAAAATATTACATTCGACATGTTAGGTTGCCTTAAGGTAGGATATATAGCTTTATAGACGTATATAACGTTCCCACCGAGAAGTAGGTGCCGACACGACAGGTATGTTGTAAAATATTACATTCGAAATGTTTGGTTGCCTTAAGCTAGGATATGTAGCGTTATAGACGTAAATAACGTTCCCACCGAGAAATAGGGGCCGACACGCCAGGAATGTTGCAAAATATTACATTCGACATGTTAGGTTGCCTTAAGCTAGGATATGTAGCGTTATAGACGTAAATAACGTTCCCTCCGAGAAGTAGGGGTCGACGTGCGAGGAATGTAGTAAAATATTACATCCGAGATGTTAGGTTGCCTTAGGTTAGGATATATAACGTTATTGACTTATATAGTGTTCCCACCGAGAAGTAGGCGCCGACGCGACAGGAATGTTGTAAAATATTACATTCGACATGTTAGGATTGCCTTAGGCTAGGATATATAACGTTATAGACGTATAAACTGTTCACTCCGAGATGTTGGTGCCGACGCGCCAGGAATGTTGTAAAATATTACATTCGACATGTTAGGTTGCCTTAGGCTTGGATATGTAACATTATAGACGTATATAATGTTCCCACCGTGAAGTTGGGGCCAACCAGCCAGGAATGTGGTAAAATATTACATTCGACATGTTAGGTTGCCTCAAGGTAGGATATATAGCTTTATAGACGTATATAACGTTCCCACCGAGAAGTAGGTGCCGACACAATAGGTATGTTGTAAAATATTACATTCGAAATGTTTGGTTGCCTTAAGCTAGGATATGTAGCGTTATAGACGTAAATAACGTTCCCACCGAGAAATAGGGGCCGACACGCCAGGAATGTTGCAAAATATTACATTCGACATGTTAGGTTGCCTTAAGCTAGGATATGTAGCGTTATAGACGTAAATAACGTTCCTACCGAGAAGTTAGGTGCCGACGTGCGCCGAATGTAGCAAAATATTGCATCCGAGATGTTAGGTTGCCTTAGGTTAGGATATATAACGTTATTAACTTATATAATGTTCCCACCGAGAAGTAGGTGCCGACGCGCCAGGAATGTTGCAAATATTACATTCGAGATGTTAGGTTGCCTTAAGCTAGGATATGTAGCGTTATAGATGTATATAATATTCCCGCCGAGAAGTAGGGGCCGGCTCGCCAGGAATGTAGTAAAATATTACACCCGAGATGTTAGGTTGCCTTAGGTTAGGATATATAACGTTATAGACGTATATGATATTCCCACCGAGAAATACGGGCCGACACGCCAGCAATGTTGTCAAATATTACATCCGAGATGTTAGGTACCCTTAGGTTAGGATATATAACGTTATAGGCGTAAATAATATTCCCACCGAGAAGTAGGGGCCGACGAGCCAGGAATGTTGTAAAATAGTAGGCTCGACATGTTAGGATGCCTTAGGCTAGGATATATAGCGATATAGACGTATATAAAGTTCCCACCGAGAAGTAGGCGCCGACGCGCCAGGAATGTTGTAAAATATTACATTCGACATGTTAGGTTGCCTTAAGCTAGGATATGTAGCGTCATAGACGTAAATAACGTTCCCTCCGAGAAGAAGGGGTCGACGTGCGAGGAATGTAGTAAAATATTGCATCCGAGATGTTAGGTTGCCTTAGGTTAGGATATATAACGTTATTGACTTATATAGTGTTCCCACCGAAAAGTAGGCGCCGACGGGCCAGGAATGTTGTAAAATATTACATTCGACATGTTAGGATTGCCTTAGGCTAGGATATATAACGTTATAGACGTATAAACTGTTCACTCCGAGATGTTGGAGCCGACGCGCCAGGAATGTTGTAAAATATTACATTCGACATGTTAGGATGCCTTAAGCTAGGATTTATGGCGTTATAGACGTATATAATGTTCCCACCGTGATGTAGCGGCCGAAGTGCCGGGAATGATGTAAAATATCACACTCGACATTTTAGGTTGCCTTAGGTTAGGATATATAACGTTATAGACGTATATGATATTCCCACCGAGAAATACGGGCCGACACGCCAGCAATGTTGTCAAATATTACATCCGAGATGTTAGGTACCCTTAGGTTAGGATATATAACGTTATAGGCGTAAATAATATTCCCACCGAGAAGTAGGGGCCGACGAGCCAGGAATGTTGTAAAATAGTAGGCTCGACATGTTAGGATGCCTTAGGCTAGGATATATAGCGATATAGACGTATATAAAGTTCCCACCGAGAAGTAGGCGCCGACGCGCCAGGAATGTTGTAAAATATTACATTCGACATGTTAGGATGCCTTAAGCTACGATTTATAGCGTTATAGACGTATATAATGTTCCCACCGAGATGTAGCGGCCGAAGCGCCGGGAATGTTGTAAAATATTACACTCGACATTTTAGGTTGCCTTAGGCTAGGATATATAGCGTTATAGACATATATAATGTTCCCACCGAGAAGTAGGGGCCGTCGCGCCAGGAATGTAGTAAAATATTACATTCGGCATGTTAGGATGCCTTAAGCTAGGATATATAGCGTTATAGACGTATATAATGTTCCCACCGAGATGTAGCGGCCGAAGTGCCGGGAATGTTGTAAAATATTACACTCCACATTTTAGGTTGCCTTA
The DNA here is from genome assembly GCA_963969225.1 of Xylocopa violacea. Classification (NCBI taxonomy): domain Eukaryota; kingdom Metazoa; phylum Arthropoda; class Insecta; order Hymenoptera; family Apidae; genus Xylocopa; species Xylocopa violacea. Next base: position 2,743,941 of record CAXAJV010000097.1, on the reverse strand, counting down.
GGCTAGGATATATAGCGTTATAGACATATATAATGTTCCCACCGAGAAGTAGGGGCCGACGCGCCAGGAATGCTGTAAAATATTACATTCGACATGCTAGGTTGCCTTAGGCAGGGATATATAGCTTTAAAGACGTACATAACGTTCCCACCGAGAAATAGGGGCCGACACGCCAGGAATGTTGTAAAACATTACATTCGAAATGTTAGGTTGCCTTAGGTTAGGATATATATCGGTATTGACTTATATAATGTTCCCACCGAGAAGTAGGGCCCGACGCGCCAGGAATGTTGTAAAATATTACATCCGAGATGTTAGGATTGCCCTAGGCTAGGATATATAACGTTATAGACGTATATATTGTTCCCACCGAGAAGTAGGGGCCGACGAGCCAGGAATGTTGTAAAATATTACATTCGACATGTTAGGTTGCCTTAGGCTTGGATATGTAACATTATAGACGTATATAATGTTCCCACCGTGAAGTTGGGGCCAACCAGCCAGGAATGTGGTAAAATATTACATTCGACATGTTAGGTTGCCTTAAGGTAGGATATATAGCTTTATAGACGTATATAACGTTCCCACCGAGAAGTAGGTGCCGACACGACAGGTATGTTGTAAAATATTACATTCGAAATGTTTGGTTGCCTTAAGCTAGGATATGTAGCGTTATAGACGTAAATAACGTTCCCACCGAGAAATAGGGGCCGACACGCCAGGAATGTTGCAAAATATTACATTCGACATGTTAGGTTGCCTTAAGCTAGGATATGTAGCGTTATAGACGTAAATAACGTTCCCTCCGAGAAGTAGGGGTCGACGTGCGAGGAATGTAGTAAAATATTACATCCGAGATGTTAGGTTGCCTTAGGTTAGGATATATAACGTTATTGACTTATATAGTGTTCCCACCGAGAAGTAGGCGCCGACGCGACAGGAATGTTGTAAAATATTACATTCGACATGTTAGGATTGCCTTAGGCTAGGATATATAACGTTATAGACGTATAAACTGTTCACTCCGAGATGTTGGTGCCGACGCGCCAGGTATGTTGTAAAATATTACATTCGACATGTTAGGATGCCTTAAGCTAGGATATATAGCGTTATAGACGTATATAATGTTCCCACCGAGATGTAGCGGCCGAAGTGCCGGGAATGTTGTAAAATATTACACTCCACATTTTAGGTTGCCTTAGGCTAGGATATATAGCGTTATAGACATATATAATGTTCCCACCGAGAAGTAGGGGCCGACGCGCCAGGAATGCTGTAAAATATTACATTCGACATGCTAGGTTGCCTTAGGCAGGGATATATAGCTTTAAAGACGTACATAACGTTCCCACCGAGAAATAGGGGCCGACACGCCAGGAATGTTGTAAAACATTACATTCGAAATGTTAGGTTGCCTTAGGTTAGGATATATATCGGTATTGACTTATATAATGTTCCCACCGAGAAGTAGGGCCCGACGCGCCAGGAATGTTGTAAAATATTACATCCGAGATGTTAGGATTGCCCTAGGCTAGGATATATAACGTTATAGACGTATATATTGTTCCCACCGAGAAGTAGGGGCCGACGAGCCAGGAATGTTGTAAAATATTACATTCGACATGTTAGGTTGCCTTAGGCTTGGATATGTAACATTATAGACGTATATAATGTTCCCACCGTGAAGTTGGGGCCAACCAGCCAGGAATGTGGTAAAATATTACATTCGACATGTTAGGTTGCCTTAAGGTAGGATATATAGCTTTATAGACGTATATAACGTTCCCACCGAGAAGTAGGTGCCGACACGACAGGTATGTTGTAAAATATTACATTCGAAATGTTTGGTTGCCTTAAGCTAGGATATGTAGCGTTATAGACGTAAATAACGTTCCCACCGAGAAATAGGGGCCGACACGCCAGGAATGTTGCAAAATATTACATTCGACATGTTAGGTTGCCTTAAGCTAGGATATGTAGCGTTATAGACGTAAATAACGTTCCTACCGAGAAGTTAGGTGCCGACGTGCGCCGAATGTAGCAAAATATTGCATCCGAGATGTTAGGTTGCCTTAGGTTAGGATATATAACGTTATTAACTTATATAATGTTCCCACCGAGAAGTAGGTGCCGACGCGCCAGGAATGTTGCAAATATTACATTCGAGATGTTAGGTTGCCTTAAGCTAGGATATGTAGCGTTATAGATGTATATAATGTTCCCGCCGAGAAGTAGGGGCCGGCTCGCCAGGAATGTAGTAAAATATTACACCCGAGATGTTAGGTTGCCTTAGGTTAGGATATATAACGTTATAGACGTATATGATATTCCCACCGAGAAATACGGGCCGACACTTCAGCAATGTTGTCAAATATTACATCCGAGATGTTAGGTACCCTTAGGTTAGGATATATAACGTTATAGGCGTAAATAATATTCCCACCGAGAAGTAGGGGCCGACGAGCCAGAAATGTTGTAAAATAGTAGGCTCGACATGTTAGGATGCCTTAGGCTAGGATATATAGCGATATAGACGTATATAAAGTTCCCACCGAGAAGTAGGCGCCGACGCGCCAGGAATGTTGTAAAATATTACATTCGACATGTTAGGTTGCCTTAAGCTAGGATATGTAGCGTCATAGACGTAAATAACGTTCCCTCCGAGAAGAAGGGGTCGACGTGCGAGGAATGTAGTAAAATATTGCATCCGAGGTGTTAGGTTGCCTTAGGTTAGGATATATAACGTTATTGACTTATATAGTGTTCCCACCGAGAAGTAGGCGCCGACGCGCCAGGAATGTTGTAAAATATTACATTCGACATGTTAGGATTGCCTTAGGCTAGGATATATAACGTTATAGACGTATAAACTGTTCACTCCGAGATGTTGGTGCCGACGCGCCAGGAATGCTGTAAAATATTACATTCGAAATGTTAGGATGCCTTAAGCTAGGATTTATAGCGTTATAGACGTATATAATGTTCCCACCGTGATGTAGCGGCCGAAGTGCCGGGAATGATGTAAAATATCACACTCGACATTTTAGGTTGCCTTAGGTTAGGATATATAACGTTATAGACGTATATGATATTCCCACCGAGAAATACGGGCCGACACGCCAGCAATGTTGTCAAATATTACATCCGAGATGTTAGGTACCCTTAGGTTAGGATATATAACGTTATAGGCGTAAATAATATTCCCACCGAGAAGTAGGGGCCGACGAGCCAGGAATGTTGTAAAATAGTAGGCTCGACATGTTAGGATGCCTTAGGCTAGGATATATAGCGATATAGACGTATATAAAGTTCCCACCGAGAAGTAGGCGCCGACGCGCCAGGAATGTTGTAAAATATTACATTCGACATGTTAGGTTGCCTTAAGCTAGGATATGTAGCGTCATAGACGTAAATAACGTTCCCTCCGAGAAGCAGGGGTCGACGTGCGAGGAATGTAGTAAAATATTGCATCCGAGATGTTAGGTTGCCTTAGGTTAGGATATATAACGTTATAGACGTATAAACTGTTCACACCGAGATGTTGGTGCCGACGCGCCAGGAATGTTGTAAAATATTACATTCGACATGTTAGGATGCCTTAAGCTACGATTTATAGCGTTATAGACGTATATAATGTTCCCACCGAGATGTAGCGGCCGAAGCGCCGGGAATGTTGTAAAATATTACACTCGACATTTTAGGTTGCCTTAGGCTAGGATATATAGCGTTATAGACATATATAATGTTCCCACCGAGAAGTAGGGGCCGTCGCGCCAGGAATGTAGTAAAATATTACATCCGAGATGTTGGGATTGCCTTAGGCTAGGATATATAACGTTATAGACGTATATACTGTTCCCACCGAGAAGTAGGTGCCGACGCGCCAGGAATATTGTAAAGTAATGCATTCGACATGTTAGGTTGCCTTAAGCTAGGATATGTAGCGTTATAGACGTAAATAACGTTCCCACCGAGAAATAGGGGCCGACACGCCAGGAATGTTGCAAAACATTACATTCGACATGATAGGTTGCCTTAAGCTAGGATATGTAGCGTTATAGACATCAATAACGTTCCCACCGAGAAGTTAGGTGCCGACGTGCGCGGAATGTAGTAAAATATTGCATCCGAGATGTTAGGTTGCCTTAGGTTAGGATATATAACGTTATTGACTTACATAATGTTCCCACCGAGAAGTAGGCGCCGACGCGCCAGGAATGTTGTAAAATATTACATTCGACATGTTAGGATTGCCTTAGGCTAGGATATATAACGTTATAGACGTATAAACTGTTCACTCCGAGATGTTGGTGCCGACGCGCCAGGAATGTTGTAAAATATTACATTCGACATGTTAGGATGCCTTAAGCTAGGATTTATAGCGTTATAGACGTATATAATGTTCCCACCGTGATGTAGCGGCCGAAGTGCCGGGAATGATGTAAAATATCACACTCGACATTTTAGGTTGCCTTAGGCTAGGATATATAGCGTTATAGACTTATATAGTGTTCCCACCGAGAAGTAGGGGCCGACGCGCCAGGAATGCTGTAAAATATTACATTCGACATGTTAGGATTGCCTTAGGCTAGGTTATATAACGTTATAGACGTATATACTGTTCCCACCGAAAAGTAGTTGCCGCCGCGCCAGGAATGTTGTCAAATATTACATCCGAGATGTTAGGTACCCTTAGGTTAAGATATATAACGTTATAGGCGTATATAATGTTCCCACCGAGAAGTAGGGGCCGACGAGCCAGGAATGTTGCAAAATAGTAGGCTCGACATGTTAGGATACCTTAGGCTAGGATATATAGCGATATAGACGTATATAAAGTTCCCACCGAGAAGTAGGCGCCGGCGCGCCAGGAATGTAGTAAAATATTACATTAGAGATGTTAGGTCGCCTTAGGCTAGGATATATAACGTTATAGATGTAAATACTGTTCCCACCGAGAAGTAGGTGCCGACGAGCCAGGAATGTTGTAAAATATTACAATCGACATGTTAGGATTGCCTTAGGCTAGGATATATAACGTTATAGACGTATAAACTGGTCCCACCGAGAAGTTGGTGCCGACGAGCCAGGAATGTTGTAAAATATTACATTCGACATGTTAGGTTGCCTTAAACTAGGATATGTAGCGTTATAGACGTATATAACGTTCCCACCGAGATGTAGCGGCCGAAGTGCCGGGAATGTTGTAAAATATTACATTCGACATGTTAGGTTGCCTTAGGCTTGGATATGTAACATTATATACGTATATAATGTTCCCACCGTGAAGTTGGGGCCAACCAGCCAGGAATGTGGTAAAATATTACATTCGACATGTTAGGTTGCCTTAAGGTAGGATATATAGCTTTATAGACGTATATAACGTTCCCACCGAGAAGTAGGTGCCGACACGACAGGTATGTTGTAAAATATTACATTCGAGATGTTAGGTTGCCTTAGACTAGGATATATAGCGCTATAGACGTATATAATGTTCCCACCGAGAAGTAGGCGCCGACGAGACCGGAATGTTGTAAAATATTACATTCGACATGTTAGGATTGCCTTAGTCTAGGATATATAACGTTATAGACGTATATGATATTCCCGCCGAGAAGTACCGGCCGACACGCCAGTAATGTTGTCACATATTACATCCGAGATGTTAGGTACCCTTAGGTTAGGATATATAACGTTATAGACGTATATAATGTTCCCACCGGGAAGTAGGGGCCGACGAGCCAGGAATGTTGTAAAATATTACATTCGACATGTTAGGTTGCCTTAAACTAGGATATGTAGCGTTATAGACGTAAATAACGTTCCCTCCGAGAAGCAGGGGTCGACGTGCGAGGAATGTAGTAAAATATTGCATCCGAGATGTTAGGTTGCCTTAGGCTAGGATATATAACGTTATAGACGTATAAACTGTTCACACCGAGATGTTGGTGCCGACGCACCAGGAATGTTGTTAAATATTACATTCGACATGTTAGGTTGCCTTAAGCTAGGATTTATAGCGTTATAGACGTATATAATGTTCCCACCGAGATGTAGCGGCCGAAGTGCCGGGAATGTTGCAAAATATTACACTCGACATTTTAGGTTGCCTTAGGCTAGGATATATAGCGTTATAGACATATATAATGTTCCCACCGAGAAGTAGGTGCCGACGCGCCAGGAATGTTGTAAAATATTACATTCGACACTTTAGGTTGCCTTAGGCTAGGATATATAGCGTTATAGACGTATATAATGTTCCCACCGAGAAGTAGGGGCCGACGCGCCAGGAATGTTGTGAAATATTACGATCAACATGCTAGGATTGCCTTAAGCTAGGATATATAACATCATAGACGTATATACTGTTCCCACCGAGAAGTAGGTGCCGAAGTGCCGGGAATGTTGTAAAATATTACACTCGACATTTTAGGTTGCCTTAGGCTTGGATATGTAACATTATAGACGTATATAATGTTCCCACCGTGAGGTAGGGGCCAATCAGCCAGGAATGTTGTAAAATATTACATTCGACATGTTAGGTTGCCTTAAACTAGGATATATAGCGTTATAGACGTATATAATGTTCCCACCGAGAAGTAGGGGCCGACGCGCCAGGAATGTTGTGAAATATTACGATCAGCATGTTAGGATTGCCTTAAGCTAGGATATATAACGTCATAGACGTATATACTGTTCCCACCGAGAAGTAGGTGCCGAAGTGCCGGGAATGTTGTAAAATATTACATTCGACATGTTAGGTTGCCTTAGGCTTGGATATGTAACATTATAGACGTATATACTGTTCCCACCGGGAAGTAGGTGCCGACGCGCCAGGAATGTTGTAAAATATTACATTCGACATGTTAGGTTGCCATAAGCTAGGATATATAGCGTTATAGACGTATATAATGTTCCCACCGAGAAGTAGGGGCCGGCGCGCCGGGAATGTTGTAAAATATTACATTCGACATGTTAGGTTGCCTCAAGATAGGATTTATAGCGTTATAGACGTATATAATGTTCCCACCGAGATGTAGCGGCCGAAGTGCCGGGAATGTTGTAAAATATTACACTCGACATTTTAGGTTGCCTTAGGCTAGGATATATAGCGTTATAGACATATATAATGTTCCCACCGAGAAGTAGGGGCCGACGCGCCAGGAATGCTGTAAAATATTACATTCGACATGTTAGGATTGCCTTAGGCTAGGATATATAACGTTATAGACGTATAAACTGTTCACTCCGAGATGTTGGTGCCGACGCGCCAGGAATGTTGTAAAATATTACATTCGACATGTTAGGATGCCTTAAGCTAGGATATATAGCGTTATGGACGTATATAATATTGCCACCGAGAAGTAACGGCCGACGTGCCAGGAATGTAGTAAAATATTACATCCGAGATGTTAGCTTGCCTTAGGTTAGGATATATAACGTTATAGACGTATATAGTGTTGCCACCGAGAAGTAGGGGCCGATGAGCCAGGAATGTTGTTAAACATAACATCCGAGATGTTAGGTTGCCTTAGGTTAGGATATATAACGTTATTAACTTATATAATGTTCCCACCGAGAAGTAGGTGCCGACGCGCCAGGAATGTTGCAAATATTACATTCGAGATGTTAGGTTGCCTTAAGCTAGGATATGTAGCGTTATAGATGTATATAATGTTCCCGCCGAGAAGTAGGGGCCGGCTCGCCAGGAATGTAGTAAAATATTACACCCGAGATGTTAGGTTGCCTTAGGTTAGGATATATAACGTTATAGACGTATATGATATTCCCACCGAGAAATACGGGCCGACACGCCAGCAATGTTGTCAAATATTACATCCGAGATGTTAGGTACCCTTAGGTTAGGATATATAACGTTATAGGCGTAAATAATATTCCCACCGAGAAGTAGGGGCCGACGAGCCAGGAATGTTGTAAAATAGTAGGCTCGACATGTTAGGATGCCTTAGGCTAGGATATATAGCGATATAGACGTATATAAAGTTCCCACCGAGAAGTAGGCGCCGACGCGCCAGGAATGTTGTAAAATATTACATTCGACATGTTAGGTTGCCTTAAGCTAGGATATATAACGTTATAGACGTATAAACTGTTCACTCCGAGATGTTGGTGCCGACGCGCCAGGAATGTTGTAAAATATTACATTCGACATGTTAGGATGCCTTAAGCTAGGATTTATAGCGTTATAGACGTATATAATGTTCCCACCGAGATGTAGCGGCCGAAGTGCCGGGAATGTTGTAAAATATTACACTCGACATTTTAGGTTGCCTTAGGCTAGGATATATAGCGTTATAGACTTATATAGTGTTCCCACCGAGAAGTAGGGGCCGACGCGCCAGGAATGCTGTAAAATATTACATTCGACATGTTAGGATTGCCTTAGGCTAGGTTATATAACGTTATAGACGTATATACTGTTCCCACCGAAAAGTAGTTTCCGCCGCGCCAGGAATGTTGTCAAATATTACATCCGAGATGTTAGGTACCCTTAGGTTAAGATATATAACGTTATAGGCGTATATAATGTTCCCACCGAGAAGTAGGGGCCGACGAGCCAGGAATGTTGTAAAATAGTAGGCTCGACATGTTAGGATGCCTTAGGCTAGGATATATAGCGATATAGACGTATATAAAGTTCCCACCGAGAAGTAGGCGCCGGCGCGCCAGGAATGTAGTAAAATATTACATTAGAGATGTTAGGTTGCCTTAAGCTAGGATATGTAGCGTCATAGACGTAAATAACGTTCCCTCCGAGAAGAAGGGGTCGACGTGCGAGGAATGTAGTAAAATATTGCATCCGAGATGTTAGGATTGCCTTAGAGTAGGATATATAACGTTATAGACGTATAAACTGTTCACTCCGAGATGTTGGTGCCGACGCGCCAGGAATGTTGTAAAATATTACATTCGACATGTTAGGATGCCTTAAGCTAGGATTTATAGCGTTATAGACGTATATAATGTTCCCACCGTGATGTAGCGGCCGAAGTGCCGGGAATGATGTAAAATATCACACTCGACATTTTAGGTTGCCTTAGGCTAGGATATATAGCGTTATAGACTTATATAGTGTTCCCACCGAGAAGTAGGGGCCGACGCGCCAGGAATGCTGTAAAATATTATATTCGACATGTTAGGATTGCCTTAGGCTAGGTTATATAACGTTATAGACGTATATACTGTTCCCACCGAAAAGTAGTTGCCGCCGCGCCAGGAATGTTGCAAAATAGTAGGCTCGACATGTTAGGATACCTTAGGCTAGGATATATAGCGATATAGACGTATATAAAGTTCCCACCGAGAAGTAGGCGCCGGCGCGCCAGGAATGTAGTAAAATATTACATTAGAGATGTTAGGTCGCCTTAGGCTAGGATATATAACGTTATAGATGTAAATACTGTTCCCACCGAGAAGTAGGTGCCGACGAGCCAGGAATGTTGTAAAATATTACAATCGACATGTTAGGATTGCCTTAGGCTAGGATATATAACGTTATAGACGTATAAACTGGTCCCACCGAGAAGTTGGTGCCGACGAACCAGGAATGTTGTAAAATATTACATTCGACATGTTAGGTTGCCTTAAACTAGGATATGTAGCGTTATAGACGTATATAACGTTCCCACCGAGATGTAGCGGCCGAAGTGCCGGGAATGTTGTAAAATATTACATTCGACATGTTAGGTTGCCTTAGGCTTGGATATGTAACATTATATACGTATATAATGTTCCCACCGTGAAGTTGGGGCCAACCAGCCAGGAATGTGGTAAAATATTACATTCGACATGTTAGGTTGCCTTAAGGTAGGATATATAGCTTTATAGACGTATATAACGTTCCCACCGAGAAGTAGGTGCCGACACGACAGGTATGTTGTAAAATATTACATTCGAGATGTTAGGTTGCCTTAGACTAGGATATATAGCGCTATAGACGTATATAATGTTCCCACCGAGAAGTAGGCGCCGACGAGACCGGAATGTTGTAAAATATTACATTCGACATGTTAGGATTGCCTTAGTCTAGGATATATAACGTTATAGACGTATATGATATTCCCGCCGAGAAGTACCGGCCGACACGCCAGTAATGTTGTCACATATTACATCCGAGATGTTAGGTACCCTTAGGTTAGGATATATAACGTTATAGACGTATATAATGTTCCCACCGGGAAGTAGGGGCCGACGAGCCAGGAATGTTGTAAAATATTACATTCGACATGTTAGGTTGCCTTAAACTAGGATATGTAGCGTTATAGACGTAAATAACGTTCCCTCCGAGAAGCAGGGGTCGACGTGCGAGGAATGTAGTAAAATATTGCATCCGAGATGTTAGGTTGCCTTAGGCTAGGATATATAACGTTATAGACGTATAAACTGTTCACACCGAGATGTTGGTGCCGACGCACCAGGAATGTTGTTAAATATTACATTCGACATGTTAGGTTGCCTTAAGCTAGGATTTATAGCGTTATAGACGTATATAATGTTCCCACCGAGATGTAGCGGCCGAAGTGCCGGGAATGTTGTAAAATATTACACTCGACATTTTAGGTTGCCTTAGGCTAGGATATATAGCGTTATAGACATATATAATGTTCCCACCGAGAAGTAGGTGCCGACGCGCCAGGAATGTTGTAAAATATTACATTCGACACTTTAGGTTGCCTTAGGCTAGGATATATAGCGTTATAGACGTATATAATGTTCCCACCGAGAAGTAGGGGCCGACGCGCCAGGAATGTTGTGAAATATTACGATCAACATGCTAGGATTGCCTTAAGCTAGGATATATAACATCATAGACGTATATACTGTTCCCACCGAGAAGTAGGTGCCGAAGTGCCGGGAATGTTGTAAAATATTACATTCGACATGTTAGGTTGCCTTAGGCTTGGATATGTAACATTATAGACGTATATAATGTTCCCACCGTGAAGTAGGGGCCTATCAGCCAGGAATGTTGTAAAATATTACATTCGACATGTTAGGTTGCCTTAAACTAGGATATGTAGCGTTATAGACGTAAATAACGTTCCCTCCGAGAAGTAGGGGTCGACGTGCGAGGAATGTAGTAAAATATTGCATCCGAGATGTTAGGTTGCCTTAGGCTAGGATATATAACGTTATAGACGTATAAACTGTTCACACCGAGATGTTGGTGCCGACGCGCCAGGAATGTTGTAAAATATTACATTCGACATGTTAGGTTGCCTTAAGCTAGGATTTATAGCGTTATAGACGTATATAATGTTCCCACCGAGATGTAGCGGCCGAAGTGCCGGGAATGTTGTAAAATATTACACTCGACATTTTAGGTTGCCTTAGGCTAGGATATATAGCGTTATAGACATATATAATGTTCCCACCGAGAAGTAGGGGCCGTCGCGCCAGGAACGTAGTAAAATATTACATCCGAGATGTTAGGATTGCCTTAGGCTAGGATATATAACGTTATAGACGTATATACTGTTCCCACCGAGAAGTAGGTGCCGACGCGCCAGGAATATTGTAAAACAATGCATTCGACATGTTAGGTTGCCTTAAGCTAGGATATGTAGCGTTATAGACGAAAATAACGTTCCCACCGAGAAATAGGGGCCGACACGCCAGGAATGTTGCAAAACATTACATTCGACATGTTAGGTTGCCTTAAGCTAGGATATGTAGCGTTATAGACATCAATAACGTTCCCACCGAGAAGTTAGGTGCCGACGTGCGCGGAATGTAGTAAAATATTGCATCCGAGATGTTAGGTTGCCTTAGGTTAGGATATATAACGTTATTGACTTACATAATGTTCCCACCGAGAAGTAGGGCCCGACGCGCCAGGAATGTTGTAAAATATTACATCCGAGATGTTAGGATTGCCTTAGGCTAGGATACATAACGTTATAGACGTATATGATATTCCCACCGAGAAGTACGGGCCGACACGCCAGCAATTTTGTCAAATATTACGTCCGAGATGTAAGGTACCCTTAGGTTAGGATATATAACGTTATAGACGTATATAATGTTCCCACCGAGAAGTAGGGGCCGACGAGCCAGGAATGTTGTAAAATAGTAGGCTCGACACGTTAGGATGCCTTAGGCTAGGATATATAGCGCTATAGACGTATATAATGTTCCCACCGAGAAGTAGGTGCCGACGCGCCAGGAATGTTGTAAAATATTACATTCGAGATGTTAGGATTGCCTTAGGCTAGGATATATAACGTTATAGACGTATATACTGTTCCCACCGGGAAGTAGGTGCCGACGCGCCAGGAATGTTGTAAAATATTACATTCGACATGTTAGGTTGCCATAAGCTAGGATATATAGCGTTATAGACGTATATAATGTTCCCACCGAGAAGTAGGGGCCGGCGCGCCGGGAATGTTGTAAAATATTACATTCGACATGTTAGGTTGCCTCAAGATAGGATTTATAGCGTTATAGACGTATATAATGTTCCCACCGAGATGTAGCGGCCGAAGTGCCGGGAATGTTGTAAAATATTACACTCGACATTTTAGGTTGCCTTAGGCTAGGATATATAGCGTTATAGACATATATAATGTTCCCACCGAGAAGTAGGGGCCGACGCGCCAGGAATGCTGTAAAATATTACACTCCACATGTTAGGTTGCCTTAAGCTAGGATATGTAGCGTTATAGACGTAAATAACGTTCCCTCCGAGAAGTAGGGGTCGACGTGCGAGGAATGTAGTAAAATATTACATCCGAGATGTTAGGTTGCCTTAGGTTAGGATATATAACGTTATTGACTTATATAGTGTTCCCACCGAGCAGTAGGCGCCGACGCGACAGGAATGTTGTAAAATATTACATTCGACATGTTAGGATTGCCTTAGGCTAGGATATATAACGTTATAGACGTATAAACTGTTCACTCCGAGATGTTGGTGCCGACGCGCCAGGAATGTTGTAAAATATTACATTCGACATGTTAGGATGCCTTAAGCTAGGATATACAGCGTTATGGACGTATATAATATTGCCACCGAGAAGTAACGGCCGACGTGCCAGGAATGTAGTAAAATATTACATCCGAGATGTTAGCTTGCCTTAGGTTAGGATATATAACGTTATAGACGTATATAGTGTTGCCACCGAGAAGTAGGGGCCGATGAGCCAGGAATGTTGTTAAACATAACATCCGAGATGTTAGGTTGCCTTAGGTTAGGATATATAACGTTATTAACTTATATAATGTTCCCACCGAGAAGTAGGTGCCGACGCGCCAGGAATGTTGCAAATATTACATTCGAGATGTTAGGTTGCCTTAAGCTAGGATATGTAGCGTTATAGATGTATATAATGTTCCCGCCGAGAAGTAGGGGCCGGCTCGCCAGGAATGTAGTAAAATATTACACCCGAGATGTTAGGTTGCCTTAGGTTAGGATATATAACGTTATAGACGTATATGATATTCCCACCGAGAAATACGGGCCGACACGCCAGCAATGTTGTCAAATATTACATCCGAGATGTTAGGTACCCTTAGGTTAGGATATATAACGTTATAGGCGTAAATAATATTCCCACCGAGAAGTAGGGGCCGACGAGCCAGGAATGTTGTAAAATAGTAGGCTCGACATGTTAGGATGCCTTAGGCTAGGATATATAGCGATATAGACGTATATAAAGTTCCCACCGAGAAGTAGGCGCCGACGCGCCAGGAATGTTGTAAAATATTACATTCGACATGTTAGGTTGCCTTAAGCTAGGATATATAACGTTATAGACGTATAAACTGTTCACTCCGAGATGTTGGTGCCGACGCGCCAGGAATGTTGTAAAATATTACATTCGACATGTTAGGATGCCTTAAGCTAGGATTTATAGCGTTATAGACGTATATAATGTTCCCACCGAGATGTAGCGGCCGAAGTGCCGGGAATGTTGTAAAATATTACACTCGACATTTTAGGTTGCCTTAGGCTAGGATATATAGCGTTATAGACTTATATAGTGTTCCCACCGAGAAGTAGGGGCCGACGCGCCAGGAATGCTGTAAAATATTACATTCGACATGTTAGGATTGCCTTAGGCTAGGTTATATAACGTTATAGACGTATATACTGTTCCCACCGAAAAGTAGTTTCCGCCGCGCCAGGAATGTTGTCAAATATTACATCCGAGATGTTAGGTACCCTTAGGTTAAGATATATAACGTTATAGGCGTATATAATGTTCCCACCGAGAAGTAGGGGCCGACGAGCCAGGAATGTTGTAAAATAGTAGGCTCGACATGTTAGGATGCCTTAGGCTAGGATATATAGCGATATAGACGTATATAAAGTTCCCACCGAGAAGTAGGCGCCGGCGCGCCAGGAATGTAGTAAAATATTACATTAGAGATGTTAGGTTGCCTTAAGCTAGGATATGTAGCGTCATAGACGTAAATAACGTTCCCTCCGAGAAGAAGGGGTCGACGTGCGAGGAATGTAGTAAAATATTGCATCCGAGATGTTAGGATTGCCTTAGGGTAGGATATATAACGTTATAGACGTATAAACTGTTCACTCCGAGATGTTGGTGCCGACGCGCCAGGAATGTTGTAAAATATTACATTCGACATGTTAGGATGCCTTAAGCTAGGATTTATAGCGTTATAGACGTATATAATGTTCCCACCGTGATGTAGCGGCCGAAGTGCCGGGAATGATGTAAAATATCACACTCGACATTTTAGGTTGCCTTAGGCTAGGATATATAGCGTTATAGACTTATATAGTGTTCCCACCGAGAAGTAGGGGCCGACGCGCCAGGAATGCTGTAAAATATTATATTCGACATGTTAGGATTGCCTTAGGCTAGGTTATATAACGTTATAGACGTATATACTGTTCCCACCGAAAAGTAGTTGCCGCCGCGCCAGGAATGTTGCAAAATAGTAGGCTCGACATGTTAGGATACCTTAGGCTAGGATATATAGCGATATAGACGTATATAAAGTTCCCACCGAGAAGTAGGCGCCGGCGCGCCAGGAATGTAGTAAAATATTACATTAGAGATGTTAGGTCGCCTTAGGCTAGGATATATAACGTTATAGATGTAAATACTGTTCCCACCGAGAAGTAGGTGCCGACGAGCCAGGAATGTTGTAAAATATTACAATCGACATGTTAGGATTGCCTTAGGCTAGGATATATAACGTTATAGACGTATAAACTGGTCCCACCGAGAAGTTGGTGCCGACGAACCAGGAATGTTGTAAAATATTACATTCGACATGTTAGGTTGCCTTAAACTAGGATATGTAGCGTTATAGACGTATATAACGTTCCCACCGAGATGTAGCGGCCGAAGTGCCGGGAATGTTGTAAAATATTACATTCGACATGTTAGGTTGCCTTAGGCTTGGATATGTAACATTATATACGTATATAATGTTCCCACCGTGAAGTTGGGGCTAACCAGCCAGGAATGTGGTAAAATATTACATTCGACATGTTAGGTTGCCTTAAGGTAGGATATATAGCTTTATAGACGTATATAACGTTCCCACCGAGAAGTAGGTGCCGACACGACAGGTAAGTTGTAAAATATTACATTCGAGATGTTAGGTTGCCTTAGACTAGGATATATAGCGCTATAGACGTATATAATGTTCCCACCGAGAAGTAGGCGCCGACGAGACCGGAATGTTGTAAAATATTACATTCGACATGTTAGGATTGCCTTAGTCTAGGATATATAACGTTATAGACGTATATGATATTCCCGCCGAGAAGTACCGGCCGACACGCCAGTAATGTTGTCACATATTACATCCGAGATGTTAGGTACCCTTAGGTTAGGATATATAACGTTATAGACGTATATAATGTTCCCACCGGGAAGTAGGGGCCGACGAGCCAGGAATGTTGTAAAATATTACATTCGACATGTTAGGTTGCCTTAAACTAGGATATGTAGCGTTATAGACGTAAATAACGTTCCCTCCGAGAAGCAGGGGTCGACGTGCGAGGAATGTAGTAAAATATTGCATCCGAGATGTTAGGTTGCCTTAGGCTGGGATATATAACGTTATAGACGTATAAACTGTTCACACCGAGATGTTGGTGCCGACGCACCAGGAATGTTGTTAAATATTACATTCGACATGTTAGGTTGCCTTAAGCTAGGATTTATAGCGTTATAGACGTATATAATGTTCCCACCGAGATGTAGCGGCCGAAGTGCCGGGAATGTTGTAAAATATTACACTCGACATTTTAGGTTGCCTTAGGCTAGGATATATAGCGTTATAGACGTAAATAACGTTCCTACCGAGAAGTTAGGTGCCGACGTGCGCCGAATGTAGCAAAATATTGCATCCGAGATGTTAGGTTGCCTTAGGTTAGGATATATAACGTTATTAACTTATATAATGTTCCCACCGAGAAGTAGGTGCCGACGCGCCGGGAATGTTGCAAATATTACATTCGAGATGTTAGGTTGCCTTAAGCTAGGATATGTAGCGTTATAGATGTATATAATGTTCCCACCGAGAAGTAGGGGCCGGCTCGCCAGGAATGTAGTAAAATATTACACCCGAGATGTTAGGTTGCCTTAGGTTAGGATATATAACGTTATAGACGTATATGATATTCCCACCGCGAAATACGGGCCGACACGCCAGCAATGTTGTCAAATATTACATCCGAATTGTTAGGTACCCTTAGGTTAGGATATATAACGTTATAGGCGTAAATAATATTCCCACCGAGAAGTAGGGGCCGACGAGCCAGGAATGTTGTAAAATAGTAGGCTCGACATGTTAGGATGCCTTAGGCTAGGATATATAGCGATATAGACGTATATAAAGTTCCCACCGAGAAGTAGGCGCCGACGCGCCAGGAATGTTGTAAAATATTACATTCGACATGTTAGGTTGCCTTAAGCTAGGATATGTAGCGTCATAGACGTAAATAACGTTCCCTCCGAGAAGAAGGGGTCGACGTGCGAGGAATGTAGTAAAATATTGCATCCGAGATGTTAGGATTGCCTTAGGGTAGGATATATAACGTTATAGACGTATAAACTGTTCACTTCGAGATGTTGGTGCCGACGCGCCAGGAATGTTGTAAAATATTACATTCGACATGTTAGGTTGCCTTAAGGTAGGATATTTAGCTTTATAGACGTATATAACGTTCCCACCGAGAAGTAGGTGCCGACACGACAGGTATGTTGTAAAATATTACATTCGAAATGTTAGGTTGCCTTAGACTAGGATATATAGCGCTATAGACGTATATAATGTTCCCACCGAGAAGTAGGTACCGAAGCGCCGGGAATGTTGTAAAATATTACACTCGACATTTTAGGTTGCCTTAGGCTAGGATATATAGCGTTATAGAGATATATAATGTTCCCACCGAGAAGTAGGGGCCGTCGCGCCAGGAATGTAGTAAAATATTACACCCGAGATGTTAGGTTGCCTTAGGTTAGGATATATAACGTTATTGACTTATATAATGTTCCCACCGAGAAGTAGGGGCCGACGCGCCAGGAATGTTGTAAAATATTACATCCGAGATGTTAGGATTGCCTTAGGCTAGGATATATAACGTTATAGACGTATATACTGTTCCCACCGAGAAGTAGGTGCCGACGCGCCAGGAATATTGTAAAATAATGCATTCGACATGTTAGGTTGCCTTAAGCTAGGATATGTAGCGTTATAGACGTAAATAACGTTCCCACCGAGAAATAGGGGCCGACACGCCAGGAATGTTGCAAAACATTACATTCGACATGTTAGGTTGCCTTAAGCTAGGATATGTAGCGTTATAGACATCAATAACGTTCCCACCGAGAAGTTAGGTGCCGACGTGCGCGGAATGTAGTAAAATATTGCATCCGAGATGTTAGGTTGCCTTAGGTTAGGATATATAACGTTATTGACTTATATAATGTTCCCACCGAGAAGTAGGGGGAGGCTCGCCAGGAATGTAGTAAAATATTACACCCGAGATGTTAGGTTGCCTTTGGTTAGGATATATAACGTTATAGACGTATATGATATTCCCACCGAGAAGTACGGGCCGACACGCCAGCAATTTTGTCAAAAATTACGTCCGAGATGTTAGGTACCCTTAGGTTAGGATATATAACGTTATGGACGTATATAATGTTCCCACCGAGAAGTAGGGGCCGACGAGCCAGGAATGTTGTAAAATAGTAGGCTCGACACGTTAGGATGCCTTAGGCTAGGATATATAGCGCTATAGACGTATATAATGTTCCCACCGAGAAGTAGGTGCCGACGCGCCAGGAATGTTGTAAAATATTACATTCGAGATGTTAGGATTGCCTTAGGCTAGGATATGTAACGTTATAGACGTATATACTGTTCCCACCGAGAAGTAGGTGCCGACGCGCCAGGAATTTTGGAAAATATTACATTCGACATGTTAGGTTGCCATAAGCTAGGATATATAGCGTTATAGACGTATATAATGTTCCCACCGAGAAGTAGGGGCCGGCGCGCCGGGAATGTTGTAAAATATTACATTCGACATGTTAGGTTGCCTTAAGCTAGGATTTATAGCGTTATAGACGTATATAATGTTCCCACCGAGATGTAGCGGCCGAAGTGCCGGGAATGTTGTAAAATATTACAATCGACATT
This sequence comes from Xylocopa violacea, assembly GCA_963969225.1. Taxonomy (NCBI): domain Eukaryota; kingdom Metazoa; phylum Arthropoda; class Insecta; order Hymenoptera; family Apidae; genus Xylocopa; species Xylocopa violacea. The sequence goes on along the minus strand of CAXAJV010000097.1, from coordinate 2,725,284 downwards.
TTAGGTTGCCTTAGGCTAGGATATATAGCGTTATAGACATATATAATGTTCCCACCGAGAAGTAGGGGCCGACGCGCCAGGAATGCTGTAAAATATTACACTCGACATGTTAGGTTGCCTTAAGCTAGGATATATAGCGTTATAGACGTATATAATGTTCCCACCGAGAAGTAGGGGCCGGCGCGCCAGGAATGTAGTAAAATATTACACCCGAGATGTTAGGTTGCCTTAGGTTAGGATATATAACGTTATTGACTTATATAATGTTCCCACCGAGAAGTAGGGCCCGACGCGCCAGGAATGTTGTAAAATATTACATCCGAGATGTTAGGATTGCCTTAGGCTAGGATACATAACGTTATAGAGGTATATGATATTCCCACCGAGAAGTACGGGCCGACACGCCAACAATTTTGTCAAATATTACGTCCGAGATGTTAGGTACCCTTAGGTTAGGATATATAACGTTATAGACGTATATAATGTTCCCACCGAGAAGTAGGGGCTGGCGCGCCGGGAATGTTGTAAAATATTACATTCGACATGTTAGGTTGCCTTAAGCTGGGATTTATAGCGTTATAGACGTATATAATGTTCCCACCGAGATGTAGCGGCCGAAGTGCCGGGAATGTTGTAAAATATTACACTCGTCATTTTAGGTTGCCTTAGGCTAGGATATATAGCGTTATAGACATATATAATGTTCCCACCGAGAAGTAGGGGCCGACGCGCCAGGAATGCTGTAAAATATTACATTCGACATGTTAGGTTGCCTTAAGCTAGGATATATAGCGTTATAGAAGTATATAATGTTCCCACCGAGAAGTAGGGGCCGGCGCGGCAGGAATGTAGTAAAATATTACATTCGAAATGTTAGGTTGCCTTAGACTAGGATATATAACGTTATTGACTTATATAATGTTCCCACCGAGAAGTAGGTGCCGACGCGCCAGGAATGTTGTAAAATATTACATTCGACATGTTAGTTTGCCTTAAGCTAGGATATATAGCGTTATAGACGTATATAATGTTCCCACCGAGAAGTAGGGGCCGGCGCGCCAGGAATGTAGTAAAATATTACACCCGAGATGTTAGGTTGCCTTAGGCTAGGATATATAACGTTATAGACGTATATACTGTTCCCACCGAGAAGTAGGTGCCGACGCGCCAGGAATGTTGTAAAATATTACATTCGACATGTTAGGTTGCCATAAGCTAGGATATATAGCGTTATAGACGTATATAATGTTCCCACCGAGAAGTAGGGGCCGGCGCGCAGGGAATGTTGTAAAATATTACATTCGACATGTTAGGTTGCCTTAAGCTAGGATTTATAGCGTTATAGACGTATATAATGTTCCCACCGAGATGTAGCGGCCGAAGTGCCGGGAATGTTGTAAAATATTACACTCGACATTTTAGGTTGCCTTAGGCTAGGATATATAGCGTTATAGACATATATATTGTTCCCACCGAGAAGTAGGGGCCGACGCGCCAGAAATGCTGTAAAATATTACATTCGACATGTTAGGTTGCCTTAAGCTAGGATATATAGCGTTATAGAAGTATATAATGTTCCCACCGAGAAGTAGGGGTCTGCGCGGCAGGAATGTAGTAAAATATTACATTCGAAATGTTAGGTTGCCTTAGACTAGGATATATAGCGCTATAGACGTATATAATGTTCCCACCGAGAAGTAGGTGCCGACGCGCCAGGAATGTTGTAAAATATTACATTCGACATGTTAGGTTGCCTTAAGCTAGGATATATAGCGTTATAGACGTATATAGTGTTCCCACCGAGAAGTAGGGGCCGGCGCGCCAGGAATGTAGTAAAATATTACACCCGAGATGTTAGGTTGCCTTAGGTTAGGATATATAACGTTATTGACATATATAATGTTCCCACCGAGAAGTAGGGGCCGACGCGCCAGGAATGTTGTAAAATATTACATCCGAGATGTTAGGATTGCCTTAGGCTAGGATGTATAACGTTATAGACGTATAAACTGTTCACTCCGAGATGTTGGTGCCGACGCGCCAGGAATGTTGTAAAATATTACACCCGAGATGTTATGTTGCCTTAGGTTAGGATATATAACGTTATAGACGTATAAACTGTTCACTCCGAGATGTTGGTGCCGACGCGCCAGGAATGTTGTAAAATATTACATTCGACATGTTAGGATGCCTTAAGCTACGATTTATAGCGTTATAGACGTATATAATGTTCCCACCGAGAAGTAGGGGCCGGCGCGCCAGGAATGTAGTAAAATATTACACCCGAGATGTTAGGTTGCCTTAGGTTAGGATATATAACTTTATTGACTTATATAGTGTTCCCACCGAGAAGTAGGCGCCGACGCGCCAGGAATGTTGTAAAATATTACATTCGACATGTTAGGATTGCCTTAGGCTAGGATATATAACGTTATAGACGTATAAACTGTTCACACCGAGATGTTGGTGCCGACGCGCCAGGGATGTTCTAAAATATTACATTCGACATGTTAGGTTGCCTTAAGCTAGGATTTATAGCGTTATAGACGTATATAATGTTCCCACCGAGATGTAGCGGCCGAAGTGCCGGGAATGTTGTAAAATATTACACTCGACATTTTAGGTTGCCTTAGGCTAGGATATATAGCGTTATAGACATATATAATGTTCCCACCGTGAAGTAGGAGCCGACGCGCCAGGAATGCTGTAAAATATTACATTCGACATGTTAGGTTGCCTTAAGCTAGGATATATAGCGTTATAGAAGTATATAATGTTCCCACCGAGAAGTAGGGGTCTGCGCGGCAGGAATGTAGTAAAATATTACATTCGAAATGTTAGGTTGCCTTAGACTAGGATATATAGCGCTATAGACGTATATAATGTTCCCACCGAGAAGTAGGTGCCGACGCGCCAGGAATGTTGTAAAATATTACATTCGACATGTTAGGTTGCCTTAAGCTAGGATATATAGCGTTATAGACGTATATAGTGTTCCCACCGAGAAGTAGGGGCCGGCGCGCCAGGAATGTAGTAAAATATTACACCCGAGATGTTAGGTTGCCTTAGGTTAGGATATATAACGTTATTGACATATATAATGTTCCCACCGAGAAGTAGGGGCCGACGCGCCAGGAATGTTGTAAAATATTACATCCGAGATGTTAGGATTGCCTTAGGCTAGGATATATAACGTTATAGACGTATAAACTGTTCACTCCGAGATGTTGGTGCCGACGCGCCAGGAATGTTGTAAAATATTACATTCGACATGTTAGGATGCCTTCAGCTACGATTTCTAGCGTTATAGACGTATATAATGTTCCCACCGAGATGTAGCGGCCGAAGCGCCGGGAATGTTGTAAAATATTACACTCGACATTTTAGGTTGCCTTAGGCTAGGATATATAGCGTTATAGACATATATAATGTTCCCACCGAGAAGTAGGGGCCGTCGCGCCAGGAATGTAGTAAAATATTACACCCGAGATGTTATGTTGCCTTAGGTTAGGATATATAACGTTATAGACGTATAAACTGTTCACTCCGAGATGTTGGTGCCGACGCGCCAGGAATGTTGTAAAATATTACATTCGACATGTTAGGATGCCTTAAGCTACGATTTATAGCGTTATAGACGTATATAATGTTCCCACCGAGAAGTAGGGGCCGGCGCGCCAGGAATGTAGTAAAATATTACACCCGAGATGTTAGGTTGCCTTAGGTTAGGATATATAACTTTATTGACTTATATAGTGTTCCCACCGAGAAGTAGGCGCCGACGCGCCAGGAATGTTGTAAAATATTACATTCGACATGTTAGGATTGCCTTAGGCTAGGATATATAACGTTATAGACGTATAAACTGTTCACACCGAGATGTTGGTGCCGACGCGCCAGGGATGTTCTAAAATATTACATTCGACATGTTAGGTTGCCTTAAGCTAGGATTTATAGCGTTATAGACGTATATAATGTTCCCACCGAGATGTAGCGGCCGAAGTGCCGGGAATGTTGTAAAATATTACACTCGACATTTTAGGTTGCCTTAGGCTAGGATATATAGCGTTATAGACATATATAATGTTCCCACCGTGAAGTAGGAGCCGACGCGCCAGGAATGCTGTAAAATATTACATTCGACATGTTAGGTTGCCTTAAGCTAGGATATATAGCGTTATAGAAGTATATAATGTTCCCACCGAGAAGTAGGGGTCTGCGCGGCAGGAATGTAGTAAAATATTACATTCGAAATGTTAGGTTGCCTTAGACTAGGATATATAGCGCTATAGACGTATATAATGTTCCCACCGAGAAGTAGGTGCCGACGCGCCAGGAATGTTGTAAAATATTACATTCGACATGTTAGGTTGCCTTAAGCTAGGATATATAGCGTTATAGACGTATATAGTGTTCCCACCGAGAAGTAGGGGCCGGCGCGCCAGGAATGTAGTAAAATATTACACCCGAGATGTTAGGTTGCCTTAGGTTAGGATATATAACGTTATTGACATATATAATGTTCCCACCGAGAAGTAGGGGCCGACGCGCCAGGAATGTTGTAAAATATTACATCCGAGATGTTAGGATTGCCTTAGGCTAGGATATATAACGTTATAGACGTATAAACTGTTCACTCCGAGATGTTGGTGCCGACGCGCCAGGAATGTTGTAAAATATTACATTCGACATGTTAGGATGCCTTCAGCTACGATTTCTAGCGTTATAGACGTATATAATGTTCCCACCGAGATGTAGCGGCCGAAGCGCCGGGAATGTTGTAAAATATTACACTCGACATTTTAGGTTGCCTTAGGCTAGGATATATAGCGTTATAGACATATATAATGTTCCCACCGAGAAGTAGGGGCCGTCGCGCCAGGAATGTAGTAAAATATTACACCCGAGATGTTATGTTGCCTTAGGTTAGGATATATAACGTTATAGACGTATAAACTGTTCACTCCGAGATGTTGGTGCCGACGCGCCAGGAATGTTGTAAAATATTACATTCGACATGTTAGGATGCCTTAAGCTACGATTTATAGCGTTATAGACGTATATAATGTTCCCACCGAGAAGTAGGGGCCGGCGCGCCAGGAATGTAGTAAAATATTACACCCGAGATGTTAGGTTGCCTTAGGTTAGGATATATAACTTTATTGACTTATATAGTGTTCCCACCGAGAAGTAGGCGCCGACGCGCCAGGAATGTTGTAAAATATTACATTCGACATGTTAGGATTGCCTTAGGCTAGGATATATAACGTTATAGACGTATAAACTGTTCACACCGAGATGTTGGTGCCGACGCGCCAGGGATGTTCTAAAATATTACATTCGACATGTTAGGTTGCCTTAAGCTAGGATTTATAGCGTTATAGACGTATATAATGTTCCCACCGAGATGTAGCGGCCGAAGTGCCGGGAATGTTGTAAAATATTACACTCGACATTTTAGGTTGCCTTAGGCTAGGATATATAGCGTTATAGACATATATAATGTTCCCACCGTGAAGTAGGAGCCGACGCGCCAGGAATGCTGTAAAATATTACATTCGACATGTTAGGTTGCCTTAAGCTAGGATATATAGCGTTATAGAAGTATATAATGTTCCCACCGAGAAGTAGGGGTCTGCGCGGCAGGAATGTAGTAAAATATTACATTCGAAATGTTAGGTTGCCTTAGACTAGGATATATAGCGCTATAGACGTATATAATGTTCCCACCGAGAAGTAGGTGCCGACGCGCCAGGAATGTTGTAAAATATTACATTCGACATGTTAGGTTGCCTTAAGCTAGGATATATAGCGTTATAGACGTATATAGTGTTCCCACCGAGAAGTAGGGGCCGGCGCGCCAGGAATGTAGTAAAATATTACACCCGAGATGTTAGGTTGCCTTAGGTTAGGATATATAACGTTATTGACATATATAATGTTCCCACCGAGAAGTAGGGGCCGACGCGCCAGGAATGTTGTAAAATATTACATCCGAGATGTTAGGATTGCCTTAGGCTAGGATATATAACGTTATAGACGTATAAACTGTTCACTCCGAGATGTTGGTGCCGACGCGCCAGGAATGTTGTAAAATATTACATTCGACATGTTAGGATGCCTTCAGCTACGATTTCTAGCGTTATAGACGTATATAATGTTCCCACCGAGATGTAGCGGCCGAAGCGCCGGGAATGTTGTAAAATATTACACTCGACATTTTAGGTTGCCTTAGGCTAGGATATATAGCGTTATAGAAATATATAATGTTCCCACCGAGAAGTAGGGGCCGTCGCGCCAGGAATGTAGTAAAATATTACACCCGAGATGTTATGTTGCCTTAGGTTAGGATATATAACGTTATAGACGTATAAACTGTTCACTCCGAGATGTTGGTGCCGACGCGCCAGGAATGTTGTAAAATATTACATTCGACATGTTAGGATGCCTTAAGCTACGATTTATAGCGTTATAGACGTATATAATGTTCCCACCGAGAAGTAGGGGCCGGCGCGCCAGGAATGTAGTAAAATATTACACCCGAGATGTTAGGTTGCCTTAGGTTAGGATATATAACTTTATTGACTTATATAGTGTTCCCACCGAGAAGTAGGCGCCGACGCGCCAGGAATGTTGTAAAATATTACATTCGACATGTTAGGATTGCCTTAGGCTAGGATATATAACGTTATAGACGTATAAACTGTTCACACCGAGATGTTGGTGCCGACGCGCCAGGGATGTTCTAAAATATTACATTCGACATGTTAGGTTGCCTTAAGCTAGGATTTATAGCGTTATAGACGTATATAATGTTCCCACCGAGATGTAGCGGCCGAAGTGCCGGGAATGTTGTAAAATATTACACTCGACATTTTAGGTTGCCTTAGGCTAGGATATATAGCGTTATAGACATATATAATGTTCCCACCGTGAAGTAGGAGCCGACGCGCCAGGAATGCTGTAAAATATTACATTCGACATGTTAGGTTGCCTTAAGCTAGGATATATAGCGTTATAGAAGTATATAATGTTCCCACCGAGAAGTAGGGGTCTGCGCGGCAGGAATGTAGTAAAATATTACATTCGAAATGTTAGGTTGCCTTAGACTAGGATATATAGCGCTATAGACGTATATAATGTTCCCACCGAGAAGTAGGTGCCGACGCGCCAGGAATGTTGTAAAATATTACATTCGACATGTTAGGTTGCCTTAAGCTAGGATATATAGCGTTATAGACGTATATAGTGTTCCCACCGAGAAGTAGGGGCCGGCGCGCCAGGAATGTAGTAAAATATTACACCCGAGATGTTAGGTTGCCTTAGGTTAGGATATATAACGTTATTGACATATATAATGTTCCCACCGAGAAGTAGGGGCCGACGCGCCAGGAATGTTGTAAAATATTACATCCGAGATGTTAGGATTGCCTTAGGCTAGGATATATAACGTTATAGACGTATAAACTGTTCACTCCGAGATGTTGGTGCCGACGCGCCAGGAATGTTGTAAAATATTACATTCGACATGTTAGGATGCCTTCAGCTACGATTTCTATCGTTATAGACGTATATAATGTTCCCACCGAGATGTAGCGGCCGAAGCGCCGGGAATGTTGTAAAATATTACACTCGACATTTTAGGTTGCCTTAGGCTAGGATATATAGCGTTATAGACATATATAATGTTCCCACCGAGAAGTAGGGGCCGTCGCGCCAGGAATGTAGTAAAATATTACACCCGAGATGTTATGTTGCCTTAGGTTAGGATATATAACGTTATAGACGTATAAACTGTTCACTCCGAGATGTTGGTGCCGACGCGCCAGGAATGTTGTAAAATATTACATTCGACATGTTAGGATGCCTTAAGCTACGATTTATAGCGTTATAGACGTATATAATGTTCCCACCGAGAAGTAGGGGCCGGCGCGCCAGGAATGTAGTAAAATATTACACCCGAGATGTTAGGTTGCCTTAGGTTAGGATATATAACTTTATTGACTTATATAGTGTTCCCACCGAGAAGTAGGCGCCGACGCGCCAGGAATGTTGTAAAATATTACATTCGACATGTTAGGATTGCCTTAGGCTAGGATATATAACGTTATAGACGTATAAACTGTTCACACCGAGATGTTGGTGCCGACGCGCCAGGGATGTTCTAAAATATTACATTCGACATGTTAGGTTGCCTTAAGCTAGGATTTATAGCGTTATAGACGTATATAATGTTCCCACCGAGATGTAGCGGCCGAAGTGCCGGGAATGTTGTAAAATATTACACTCGACATTTTAGGTTGCCTTAGGCTAGGATATATAGCGTTATAGACATATATAATGTTCCCACCGTGAAGTAGGAGCCGACGCGCCAGGAATGCTGTAAAATATTACATTCGACATGTTAGGTTGCCTTAAGCTAGGATATATAGCGTTATAGAAGTATATAATGTTCCCACCGAGAAGTAGGGGTCTGCGCGGCAGGAATGTAGTAAAATATTACATTCGAAATGTTAGGTTGCCTTAGACTAGGATATATAGCGCTATAGACGTATATAATGTTCCCACCGAGAAGTAGGTGCCGACGCGCCAGGAATGTTGTAAAATATTACATTCGACATGTTAGGTTGCCTTAAGCTAGGATATATAGCGTTATAGACGTATATAGTGTTCCCACCGAGAAGTAGGGGCCGGCGCGCCAGGAATGTAGTAAAATATTACACCCGAGATGTTAGGTTGCCTTAGGTTAGGATATATAACGTTATTGACTTATATAATGTTCCCACCGAGAAGTAGGGGCCGACGCGCCAGGAATGTTGTAAAATATTACATCCGAGATGTTAGGATTGCCTTAGGCTAGGATATATAACGTTATAGACGTATAAACTGTTCACTCCGAGATGTTGGTGCCGACGCGCCAGGAATGTTGTAAAATATTACATTCGACATGTTAGGATGCCTTCAGCTACGATTTCTAGCGTTATAGACGTATATAATGTTCCCACCGAGATGTAGCGGCCGAAGCGCCGGGAATGTTGTAAAATATTACACTCGACATTTTAGGTTGCCTTAGGCTAGGATATATAGCGTTATAGACATATATAATGTTCCCACCGAGAAGTAGGGGCCGTCGCGCCAGGAATGTAGTAAAATATTACACCCGAGATGTAATGTTGCCTTAGGTTAGGATATATAACGTTATTGACTTATATAATGTTCCCACCGAGAAGTAGGGGCCGACGCGCCAGGAATGTTGCAAAACATTACATTCGACATGTTAGGTTTCCTTAAGCTAGGATATGTAGCGTTATAGACATCAATAACGTTCCCACCGAGAAGTTAGGTGCCGACGTGCGCGGAATGTAGTAAAATATTGCATCCGAGATGTTAGGTTGCCTTAGGTTAGGATATATAACGTTATTGACTTATATAATGTTCCCACCGAGAAGTAGGGGCCGGCTCGCCAGGAATGTAGTAAAATATTACACCCGAGATGTTAGGTTGCCTTAGGTTAGGATATATAACGTTATAGACGTATATGATATTCCCACCGAGAAGTACGGGCCGACACGCCAGCAATTTTGTCAAATATTACGTCCGAGATGTTAGGTACCCTTAGGTTAGGATATATAACGTTATAGACGTATATAATGTTCCCACCGAGAAGTAGGGGCCGGCGAGCCAGGAATGTTGTAAAATAGTAGGCTCGACACGTTAGGATGCCTTAGGCTAGGATATATAGCGCTATAGACGTATATAATGTTCCCACCGAGAAGTAGGTGCCGACGCGCCAGGAATGTTGTAAAATATTACATTCGAGATGTTAGGATTGCCTTAGGCTAGGATATATAACGTTATAGACGTATATACTGTTCCCACCGAGAAGTAGGTGCCGACGCGCCAGGAATGTTGTAAAATATTACATTCGACATGTTAGGATTGCCTTAGGCTAGGATATATAACGTTATAGACGTATAAACTGTTCACACCGAGATGTTGGTGCCGACGCGCCAGGGATGTTCTAAAATATTACATTCGACATGTTAGGTTGCCTTAAGCTAGGATTTATAGCGTTATAGACGTATATAATGTTCCCACCGAGATGTAGCGGCCGAAGTGCCGGGAATGTTGTAAAATATTACACTCGACATTTTAGGTTGCCTTAGGCTAGGATATATAGCGTTATAGACATATATAATGTTCCCACCGAGAAGTAGGAGCCGACGCGCCAGGAATGCTGTAAAATATTACATTCGACATGTTAGGTTGCCTTAAGCTAGGAGATATAGCGTTATAGAAGTATATAATGTTCCCACCGAGAAGTAGGGGCCGGCACGGCAGGAATGTAGTAAAATATTACATTCGAAATGTTAGGTTGCCTTAGACTAGGATATATAGCGCTATAGACGTATATAATGTTCCCACCGAGAAGTAGGTGCCGACGCGCCAGGAATGTTGTAAAATATTACATTCGACATGTTAGGTTGCCTTAAGCTAGGATATATAGCGTTATAGACGTATGTAGTGTTCCCACCGAGAAGTAGGGGCCGGCGCGCCAGGAATGTAGTAAAATATTACACCCGAGATGTTAGGTTGCCTTAGGCTAGGATATATAACGTTATAGACGTATAAACTGTTCACTCCGAGATGTTGGTGCCGACGCGACAGGAATGTTGTAAAATATTACATTCGACATGTTAGGATGCCTTAAGCTACGATTTATAGCGTTATAGACGTATATAATGTTCCCACCGAGAAGTAGGGGCCGGCGCGCCAGGAATGTAGTAAAATATTACACCCGAGATGTTAGGTTGCCTTAGGTTAGGATATATAACTTTATTGACTTATATAGTGTTCCCACCGAGAAGTAGGCGCCGACGCGCCAGGAATGTTGTAAAATATTACATTCGACATGTTAGGATTGCCTTAGGCTAGGATATATAACGTTATAGACGTATAAACTGTTCACACCGAGATGTTGGTGCCGACGCGCCAGGGATGTTCTAAAATATTACATTCGACATGTTAGGTTGCCTTAAGCTAGGATTTATAGCGTTATAGACGTATATAATGTTCCCACCGAGATGTAGCGGCCGAAGTGCCGGGAATGTTGTAAAATATTACACTCGACATTTTAGGTTGCCTTAGGCTAGGATATATAGCGTTATAGACATATATAATGTTCCCACCGTGAAGTAGGAGCCGACGCGCCAGGAATGCTGTAAAATATTACATTCGACATGTTAGGTTGCCTTAAGCTAGGATATATAGCGTTATAGAAGTATATAATGTTCCCACCGAGAAGTAGGGGTCTGCGCGGCAGGAATGTAGTAAAATATTACATTCGAAATGTTAGGTTGCCTTAGACTAGGATATATAGCGCTATAGACGTATATAATGTTCCCACCGAGAAGTAGGTGCCGACGCGCCAGGAATGTTGTAAAATATTACATTCGACATGTTAGGTTGCCTTAAGCTAGGATATATAGCGTTATAGACGTATATAGTGTTCCCACCGAGAAGTAGGGGCCGGCGCGCCAGGAATGTAGTAAAATATTACACCCGAGATGTTAGGTTGCCTTAGGTTAGGATATATAACGTTATTGACTTATATAATGTTCCCACCGAGAAGTAGGGGCCGACGCGCCAGGAATGTTGTAAAATATTACATCCGAGATGTTAGGATTGCCTTAGGCTAGGATATATAACGTTATAGACGTATAAACTGTTCACTCCGAGATGTTGGTGCCGACGCGCCAGGAATGTTGTAAAATATTACATTCGACATGTTAGGATGCCTTAGGCTAGGATATATAGCGCTATAGACGTATATAATGTTCCCACCGAGAAGTAGGTGCCGACGCGCCAGGAATGTTGTAAAATATTACATTCGACATGTTAGGTTGCCTTAAGCTAGGATATATAGCGTTATAGACGTATGTAGTGTTCCCACCGAGAAGTAGGGGCCGGCGCGCCAGGAATGTAGTAAAATATTACACCCGAGATGTTAGGTTGCCTTAGGCTAGGATATATAACGTTATAGACGTATAAACTGTTCACTCCGAGATGTTGGTGCCGACGCGACAGGAATGTTGTAAAATATTACATTCGACATGTTAGGATGCCTTAAGCTACGATTTATAGCGTTATAGACGTATATAATGTTCCCACCGAGAAGTAGGGGCCGGCGCGCCAGGAATGTAGTAAAATATTACACCCGAGATGTTAGGTTGCCTTAGGTTAGGATATATAACTTTATTGACTTATATAGTGTTCCCACCGAGAAGTAGGCGCCGACGCGCCAGGAATGTTGTAAAATATTACATTCGACATGTTAGGATTGCCTTAGGCTAGGATATATAACGTTATAGACGTATAAACTGTTCACACCGAGATGTTGGTGCCGACGCGCCAGGGATGTTCCAAAATATTACATTCGACATGTTAGGTTGCCTTAAGCTAGGATTTATAGCGTTATAGACGTATATAATGTTCCCACCGAGATGTAGCGGCCGAAGTGCCGGGAATGTTGTAAAATATTACACTCGACATTTTAGGTTGCCTTAGGCTAGGATATATAGCGTTATAGACATATATAATGTTCCCACCGTGAAGTAGGAGCCGACGCGCCAGGAATGCTGTAAAATATTACATTCGACATGTTAGGTTGCCTTAAGCTAGGATATATAGCGTTATAGAAGTATATAATGTTCCCACCGAGAAGTAGGGGTCTGCGCGGCAGGAATGTAGTAAAATATTACATTCGAAATGTTAGGTTGCCTTAGACTAGGATATATAGCGCTATAGACGTATATAATGTTCCCACCGAGAAGTAGGTGCCGACGCGCCAGGAATGTTGTAAAATATTACATTCGACATGTTAGGTTGCCTTAAGCTAGGATATATAGCGTTATAGACGTATATAGTGTTCCCACCGAGAAGTAGGGGCCGGCGCGCCAGGAATGTAGTAAAATATTACACCCGAGATGTTAGGTTGCCTTAGGTTAGGATATATAACGTTATTGACTTATATAATGTTCCCACCGAGAAGTAGGGGCCGACGCGCCAGGAATGTTGTAAAATATTACATCCGAGATGTTAGGATTGCCTTAGGCTAGGATATATAACGTTATAGACGTATAAACTGTTCACTCCGAGATGTTGGTGCCGACGCGCCAGGAATGTTGTAAAATATTACATTCGACATGTTAGGATGCCTTAGGCTAGGATATATAGCGCTATAGACGTATATAATGTTCCCACCGAGAAGTAGGTGCCGACGCGCCAGGAATGTTGTAAAATATTACATTCGAGATGTTAGGATTGCCTTAGGCTAGGATATATAACGTTATAGACGTATATACTGTTCCCACCGAGAAGTAGGTGCCGACGCGCCAGGAATGTTGTAAAATATTACATTCGACATGTTAGGTTGCCATAAGCTAGGATATATAGCGTTATAGACGTATATAATGTTCCCACCGAGATGTAGGGGCCGGCGCGCCGGGAATGTTGTAAAATATTACATTCGACATGTTAGGTTGCCTTAAGCTAGGATTTATAGCGTTATAGACGTATATAATGTTCCCACCGAGATGTAGCGGCCGAAGTGCCGGGAATGTTGCAAAATATTACACTCGACATTTTAGGTTGCCTTAGGCTAGGATATATAGCGTTATAGACATATATAATGTTCCCACCGAGAAGTAGGGGCCGACGCGCCAGGAATGCTGTAAAATATTACACTCGACATGTTAGGTTGCCTTAAGCTAGGATATATAGCGTTATAGACGTATATAATGTTCCCACCGAGAAGTAGGGGCCGGCGCGCCAGGAATGTAGTAAAATATTACACCCGAGATGTTAGGTTGCCTTAGGTTAGGATATATAACGTTATTGACTTATATAATGTTCCCACCGAGAAGTAGGGCCCGACGCGCCAGGAATGTTGTAAAATATTACATCCGAGATGTTAGGATTGCCTTAGGCTAGGATACATAACGTTATAGACGTATATGATATTCCCACCGAGAAGTACGGGCCGACACGCCAGCAATTTTGTCAAATATTACGTCCGAGATGTTAGGTACCCTTAGGTTAGGATATATAACGTTATAGACGTATATAATGTTCCCACCGAGAAGTAGGGGCCGACGAGCCAGGAATGTTGTAAAATAGTAGGCTCGACACGTTAGGATGCCTTAGGCTAGGATATATAGCGCTATAGACGTATATAATGTTCCCACCGTGAAGTAGGAGCCGACGCGCCAGGAATGCTGTAAAATATTACATTCGACATGTTAGGTTGCCTTAGGCTAGTATATATAGCGATATAGACGTATATAATGTTCCCACCGAGAAATAGGTGCCGGCGCGCCAGGAATGTTGTAAAATATTACATTCGACATGTTAGGTTGCCTTAAGCTAGGATATATAGCGTTATAGACGTATATAGTGTTCCCACCGAGAAGTAGGGGCCGGCGCGCCAGGAATGTAGTAAAATATTACACCCGAGATGTTAGGTTGCCTTAGGTTAGGATATATAACGTTATTGACTTATATAATGTTCCCACCGAGAAGTAGGGGCCGACGCGCCAGGAATGTTGTAAAATATTACATCCGAGATGTTAGGATTGCCTTAGGCTAGGATATATAACGTTATAGACGTATAAACTGTTCACTCCGAGATGTTGGTGCCGACGCGCCAGGAATGTTGTAAAATATTACATTCGACATGTTAGGATGCCTTCAGCTACGATTTCTAGCGTTATAGACGTATATAATGTTCCCACCGAGATGTAGCGGCCGAAGCGCCGGGAATGTTGTAAAATATTACACTCGACATTTTAGGTTGCCTTAGGCTAGGATATATAGCGTTATAGACATATATAATGTTCCCACCGAGAAGTAGGGGCCGTCGCGCCAGGAATGTAGTAAAATATTACACCCGAGATGTTATGTTGCCTTAGGTTAGGATATATAACGTTATTGACTTATATAATGTTCCCACCGAGAAGTAGGGGCCGACGCGCCAGGAATGTTGTAAAATATTACATCCGAGATGTTAGGATTGCCTTAGGCTAGGATATATAACGTTATAGACGTATATACTGTTCCCACCGAGAAGTAGGTGCCGACGCGCCAGGAATATTGTAAAATAATGCATTCGACATGTTAGGTTGCCTTAAGCTAGGATATGTAGCGTTATAGACGTAAATAACGTTCCCACCGAGAAATAGGGGCCGACACGCCAGGAATGTTGCAAAACATTACATTCGACATGTTAGGTTTCCTTAAGCTAGGATATGTAGCGTTATAGACATCAATAACGTTCCCACCGAGAAGTTAGGTGCCGACGTGCGCGGAATGTAGTAAAATATTGCATCCGAGATGTTAGGTTGCCTTAGGTTAGGATATATAACGTTATTGACTTATATAATGTTCCCACCGAGAAGTAGGGGCCGGCTCGCCAGGAATGTAGTAAAATATTACACCCGAGATGTTAGGTTGCCTTAGGTTAGGATATATAACGTTATAGACGTATATGATATTCCCACCGAGAAGTACGGGCCGACACGCCAGCAATTTTGTCAAATATTACGTCTGAGATGTTAGGTACTCTTAGGTTAGGATATATAACGTTATAGACGTATATAATGTTCCCACCGAGAAGTAGGGGCCGACGAGCCAGGAATGTTGTAAAATATTACATTCGACATGTTAGGATTGCCTTAGGCTAGGATATATAACGTTATAGACGTATAAACTGTTCACACCGAGATGTTGGTGCCGACGCGCCAGGGATGTTCTAAAATATTACATTCGACATGTTAGGTTGCCTTAAGCTAGGATTTATAGCGTTATAGACGTATATAATGTTCCCACCGAGATGTAGCGGCCGAAGTGCCGGGAATGTTGTAAAATATTACACTCGACATTTTAGGTTGCCTTAGGCTAGGATATATAGCGTTATAGACATATATAATGTTCCCACCGTGAAGTAGGAGCCGACGCGCCAGGAATCTTGTAAAATATTACATCCGAGATGTTAGGATTGCCTTAGGCTAGGATATATAACGTTATAGACGTATAAACTGTTCACTCCGAGATGTTGGTGCCGACGCGCCAGGAATGTTGTAAAATATTACATTCGACATGTTAGGATGCCTTCAGCTACGATTTCTAGCGTTATAGACGTATATAATGTTCCCACCGAGATGTAGCGGCCGAAGCGCCGGGAATGTTGTAAAATATTACACTCGACATTTTAGGTTGCCTTAGGCTAGGATATATAGCGTTATAGACATATATAATGTTCCCACCGAGAAGTAGGGGCCGTCGCGCCAGGAATGTAGTAAAATATTACACCCGAGATGTTATGTTGCCTTAGGTTAGGATATATAACGTTATTGACTTATATAATGTTCCCACCGAGAAGTAGGGGCCGACGCGCCAGGAATGTTGTAAAATATTACATCCGAGATGTTAGGATTGCCTTAGGCTAGGATATATAACGTTATAGACGTATGTACTGTTCCCACCGAGAAGTAGGTGCCGACGCGCCAGGAATATTGTAAAATAATGCATTCGACATGTTAGGTTGCCTTAAGCTAGGATATGTAGCGTTATAGACGTAAATAACGTTCCCACCGAGAAATAGGGGCCGACAAGCCAGGAATGTTGCAAAACATTACATTCGACATGTTAGGTTTCCTTAAGCTAGGATTTATAGCGTTATAGACGTATATAATGTTCCCACCGAGATGTAGCGGCCGAAGTGCCGGGAATGTTGCAAAATATTACACTCGACATTTTAGGTTGCCTTAGGCTAGGATATATAGCGTTATAGACATATATAATGTTCCCACCGAGAAGTAGGGGCCGACGCGCCAGGAATGCTGTAAAATATTACACTCGACATGTTAGGTTGCCTTAAGCTAGGATATATAGCGTTATAGACGTATATAATGTTCCCACCGAGAAGTAGGGGCCGGCGCGCCAGGAATGTAGTAAAATATTACACCCGAGATCTTAGGTTGCCTTAGGTTAGGATATATAACGTTATTGACTTATATAATGTTCCCACCGAGAAGTAGGGCCCGACGCGCCAGGAATGTTGTAAAATATTACATCCGAGATTTTAGGATTGCCTTAGGCTAGGATACATAACGTTATAGACGTATATGATATTCCCACCGAGAAGTACGGGCCGACACGCCAGCAACTTTGTCAAATATTACGTCCGAGATGTTAGGTACCCTTAGGTTAGGATATATAACGTTATAGACGTATATAATGTTCCCACCGAGAAGTAGGGGCCGGCGCGCCAGGAATGTTGTAAAATATTACATTCGACATGTTAGGTTGCCTTAAGCTAGGATATTTAGCGTTATAGACGTATATAGTGTTCCCACCGAGAAGTAGGGGCCGGCGCGCCAGGAATGTAGTAAAATATTACACCCGAGATGTTAGGTTGCCTTAGGTTAGGATATATAACGTTATTGACTTATATAATGTTCCCACCGAGAAGTAGGGGCCGACGCGCCAGGAATGTTGTAAAATATTACATCCGAGATGTTAGGATTGCCTTAGGCTAGGATATATAACGTTATAGACGTATAAACTGTTCGCTCCGAGATGTTGGTGCCGACGCGCCAGGAATGTAGTAAAATATTACATTCGACATGTTAGGATGCCTTCAGCTACGATTTCTAGCGTTATAGACGTATATAATGTTCCCACCGAGATGTAGCGGCCGAAGCGCCGGGAATGTTGTAAAATATTACACTCGACATTTTAGGTTGCCTTAGGCTAGGATATATAGCGTTATAGACATATATAATGTTCCCACCGAGAAGTAGGGGCCGTCGCGCCAGGAATGTAGTAAAATATTACACCCGAGATGTTATGTTGCCTTAGGTTAGGATATATAACGTTATTGACTTATATAATGTTCCCACCGAGAAGTAGGGGCCGACGCGCCAGGAATGCTGTAAAATATTACATCCGAGATGTTAGGATTGCCTTAGGCTAGGATATATAACGTTATAGACGTATATAATGTTCCCACCGAGAAGTAGGGGCCGGCGCGCCGGGAATGTTGTAAAATATTACATTCGACATGTTAGGTTGCCTTAAGCTAGGATTTATAGCGTTATAGACGTATATAATGTTCCCACCGAGATGTAGCGGCCGAAGTGCCGGGAATGTTGCAAAATATTACACTCGACATTTTAGGTTGCCTTAGGCTAGGATATATAGCGTTATAGACATATATAATGTTCCCACCGAGAAGTAGGGGCCGACGCGCCAGGAATGCTGTAAAATATTACACTCGACATGTTAGGTTGCCTTAAGCTAGGATATATAGCGTTATAGACGTATATAATGTTCCCACCGAGAAGTAGGGGCCGGCGCGCCAGGAATGTAGTAAAATATTACACCCGAGATGTTAGGTTGCCTTAGGTTAGGACATATAACGTTATTGACTTATATAATGTTCCCACCGAGAAGTAGGGCCCGACGCGCTAGGAATGTTGTAAAATATTACATCCGAGATGTTAGGATTGCCTTAGGCTAGGATACGTAACGTTATAGACGTATATGATATTCCCACCGAGAAGTACGGGCCGACACGCCAGCAATTTTGTCAAATATTACGTCCGAGATGTTAGGTACCCTTAGGTTAGGATATATAACGTTATAGACGTATATAATGTTCCCACCGAGAAGTAGGGGCCGACGAGCCAGGAATGTTGTAAAATAGTAGGCTCGACACGTTAGGATGCCTTAGGCTAGGATATATAGCGCTATAGACGTATATAATGTTCCCACCGTGAAGTAGGAGCCGACGCGCCAGGAATGTTGTAAAATATTACATTCGAGATGTTAGGATTGCCTTAGGCTAGGATATATAACGTTATAGACGTATATACTGTTCCCACCGAGAAGTAGGTGCCGACGCGCCAGGAATGTAGTAAAATATTACACCCGAGATGTTAGGTTGCCTTAGGTTAGGATATATAACGTTATTGACTTATATAATGTTCCCACCGAGAAGTAGGGGCCGACGCGCCAGGAATGTTGTAAAATATTACATCCGAGATGTTAGGATTGCCTTAGGCTAGGATATATAACGTTATAGACGTATAAACTGTTCACTCCGAGATGTTGGTGCCGACGCGCCAGGAATGTTGTAAAATATTACATTCGACATGTTAGGATGCCTTCAGCTACGATTTCTAGCGTTATAGACGTATATAATGTTCCCACCGAGATGTAGCGGCCGAAGCGCCGGGAATGTTGTAAAATATTACACTCGACATTTTAGGTTGCCTTAGGCTAGGATATATAGCGTTATAGACATATATAATGTTCCCACCGGGAAGTAGGGGCCGTCGCGCCGGGAATGTAGTAAAATATTACACCCGAGATGTTATGTTGCCTTAGGTTAGGATATATAACGTTATTGACTTATATAATGTTCCCACCGAGAAGTAGGGGCCGACGCGCCAGGAATGTTGTAAAATATTACATCCGAGATGTTAGGATTGCCTTAGGCTAGGATATATAACGTTATAGACATATATACTGTTCCCACCGAGAAGTAGGTGCCGACGCGCCAGGAATATTGTAAAATAATGCATTCGACATGTTAGGTTGCCTTAAGCTAGGATATGTAGCGTTATAGATGTAAATAACGTTCCCACCGAGAAGTAGGGGCCGGCTCGCCAGGAATGTAGTAAAATATTACACCCGAGATGTTAGGTTGCCTTAGGTTAGGATATATAACGTTATAGACGTATATGATATTCCCACCGAGAAGTACGGGCCGACACGCCAGCAATTTTGTCAAATATTACGTCCGAGATGTTAGGTACCCTTAGGTTAGGATATATAACGTTATAGACGTATATAATGTTCCCACCGAGAAGTAGGGGCCGACGAGCCAGGAATGTTGTAAAATAGTAGGCTCGACACGTTAGGATGCCTTAGGCTAGGATATATAGCGCTATAGACGTATATAATGTTCCCACCGAGAAGTAGGTGCCGACGCGCCAGGAATGTTGTAAAATATTACATTCGAGATGTTAGGATTGCCTTAGGCTAGGATATATAACGTTATAGACGTATATACTGTTCCCACCGAGAAGTAGGTGCCGACGCGCCAGGAATGTAGTAAAATATTACACCCGAGATGTTAGGTTGCCTTAGGTTAGGATATATAACGTTATTGACTTATATAATGTTCCCACCGAGAAGTAGGGGCCGACGCGCCAGGAATGTTGTAAAATATTACATCCGAGATGTTAGGATTGCCTTAGGCTAGGATATATAACGTTATAGACGTATAAACTGTTCACTCCGAGATGTTGGTGCCGACGCGCCAGGAATGTTGTAAAATATTACATTCGACATGTTAGGATGCCTTCAGCTACGATTTCTAGCGTTATAGACGTATATAATGTTCCCACCGAGATGTAGCGGCCGAAGCGCCGGGAATGTTGTAAAATATTACACTCGACATTTTAGGTTGCCTTAGGCTAGGATATATAGCGTTATAGACATATATAATGTTCCCACCGAGAAGTAGGGGCCGTCGCGCCGGGAATGTAGTAAAATATTACACCCGAGATGTTATGTTGCCTTAGGTTAGGATATATAACGTTATTGACTTATATAATGTTCCCACCGAGAAGTAGGGGCCGACGCGCCAGGAATGTTGTAAAATATTACATCCGAGATGTTAGGATTGCCCTAGGCTAGGATATATAACGTTATAGACGTATATACTGTTCCCACCGAGAAGTAGGTGCCGACGCGCCAGGAATATTGTAAAATAATGCATTCGACATGTTA
Organism: Xylocopa violacea; assembly: GCA_963969225.1. Taxonomy (NCBI): domain Eukaryota; kingdom Metazoa; phylum Arthropoda; class Insecta; order Hymenoptera; family Apidae; genus Xylocopa; species Xylocopa violacea. The sequence continues at coordinate 2,704,425 of CAXAJV010000097.1, read as the reverse complement.
GGTTGCCTTAAGCTAGGATATGTAGCGTTATAGACGTAAATAACGTTCCCACCGAGAAATAGGGGCCGACACGCCAGGAATGTTGCAAAACATTACATTCGACATGTTAGGTTTCCTTAAGCTAGGATATGTAGCGTTATAGACATCAATAACGTTCCCACCGAGAAATTAGGTGCCGACGTGCGCGGAATGTAGTAAAATATTGCATCCGAGATGTTAGGTTGCCTTAGGTTAGGATATATAACGTTATTGACTTATATAATGTTCCCACCGAGAAGTAGGGGCCGGCTCGCCAGGAATGTAGTAAAATATTACACCCGAGATGTTAGGTTGCCTTAGGTTAGGATATATAACGTTATAGACGTATATGATATTCCCACCGAGAAGTACGGGCCGACACGCCAGCAATTTTGTCAAATATTACGTCCGAGATGTTAGGTACCCTTAGGTTAGGATATATAACGTTATAGACGTATATAATGTTCCCACCGAGAAGTAGGGGCCGACGAGCCAGGAATGTTGTAAAATAGTAGGCTCGACACGTTAGGATGCCTTAGGCTAGGATATATAGCGCTATAGACGTATATAATGTTCCCACCGAGAAGTAGGTGCCGACGCGCCAGGAATGTTGTAAAATATTACATTCGAGATGTTAGGATTGCCTTAGGCTAGGATATATAACGTTATAGACGTATATACTGTTCCCACCGAGAAGTAGGTGCCGACGCGCCAGGAATGTTGTAAAATATTACATTCGACATGTTAGGTTGCCATAAGCTAGGATATATAGCGTTATAGACGTATATAATGTTCCCACCGAGAAGTAGGGGCCGGCGCGCCGGGAATGTTGTAAAATATTACATTCGACATGTTAGGTTGCCTTAAGCTAGGATTTATAGCGTTATAGACGTATATAATGTTCCCACCGAGATGTAGCGGCCGAAGTGCCGGGAATGTTGCAAAATATTACACTCGACATTTTAGGTTGCCTTAGGCTAGGATATATAGCGTTATAGACATATATAATGTTCCCACCGAGAAGTAGGGGCCGACGCGCCAGGAATGCTGTAAAATATTACACCCGAGATGTTATGTTGCCTTAGGTTAGGATATATAACGTTATTGACTTATATAATGTTCCCACCGAGAAGTAGGGGCCGACGCGCCAGGAATGTTGTAAAATATTACATCCGAGATGTTAGGATTGCCTTAGGCTAGGATATATAACGTTATAGACATATATACTGTTCCCACCGAGAAGTAGGTGCCGACGCGCCAGGAATATTGTAAAATAATGCATTCGACATGTTAGGTTGCCTTAAGCTAGGATATGTAGCGTTATAGATGTAAATAACGTTCCCACCGAGAAGTAGGGGCCGGCTCGCCAGGAATGTAGTAAAATATTACACCCGAGATGTTAGGTTGCCTTAGGTTAGGATATATAACGTTATAGACGTATATGATATTCCCACCGAGAAGTACGGGCCGACACGCCAGCAATTTTGTCAAATATTACGTCCGAGATGTTAGGTACCCTTAGGTTAGGATATATAACGTTATAGACGTATATAATGTTCCCACCGAGAAGTAGGGGCCGACGAGCCAGGAATGTTGTAAAATAGTAGGCTCGACACGTTAGGATGCCTTAGGCTAGGATATATAGCGCTATAGACGTATATAATGTTCCCACCGAGAAGTAGGTGCCGACGCGCCAGGAATGTTGTAAAATATTACATTCGAGATGTTAGGATTGCCTTAGGCTAGGATATATAACGTTATAGACGTATATACTGTTCCCACCGAGAAGTAGGTGCCGACGCGCCAGGAATGTAGTAAAATATTACACCCGAGATGTTAGGTTGCCTTAGGTTAGGATATATAACGTTATTGACTTATATAATGTTCCCACCGAGAAGTAGGGGCCGACGCGCCAGGAATGTTGTAAAATATTACATCCGAGATGTTAGGATTGCCTTAGGCTAGGATATATAACGTTATAGACGTATAAACTGTTCACTCCGAGATGTTGGTGCCGACGCGCCAGGAATGTTGTAAAATATTACATTCGACATGTTAGGATGCCTTCAGCTACGATTTCTAGCGTTATAGACGTATATAATGTTCCCACCGAGATGTAGCGGCCGAAGCGCCGGGAATGTTGTAAAATATTACACTCGACATTTTAGGTTGCCTTAGGCTAGGATATATAGCGTTATAGACATATATAATGTTCCCACCGAGAAGTAGGGGCCGTCGCGCCGGGAATGTAGTAAAATATTACACCCGAGATGTTATGTTGCCTTAGGTTAGGATATATAACGTTATTGACTTATATAATGTTCCCACCGAGAAGTAGGGGCCGACGCGCCAGGAATGTTGTAAAATATTACATCCGAGATGTTAGGATTGCCCTAGGCTAGGATATATAACGTTATAGACGTATATACTGTTCCCACCGAGAAGTAGGTGCCGACGCGCCAGGAATATTGTAAAATAATGCATTCGACATGTTAGGTTGCCTTAAGCTAGGATATGTAGCGTTATAGACGTAAATAACGTTCCCACCGAGAAATAGGGGCCGACACGCCAGGAATGTTGCAAAACATTACATTCGACATGTTAGGTTTCCTTAAGCTAGGATATGTAGCGTTATAGACATCAATAACGTTCCCACCGAGAAATTAGGTGCCGACGTGCGCGGAATGTAGTAAAATATTGCATCCGAGATGTTAGGTTGCCTTAGGTTAGGATATATAACGTTATTGACTTATATAATGTTCCCACCGAGAAGTAGGGGCCGGCTCGCCAGGAATGTAGTAAAATATTACACCCGAGATGTTAGGTTGCCTTAGGTTAGGATATATAACGTTATAGACGTATATGATATTCCCACCGAGAAGTACGGGCCGACACGCCAGCAATTTTGTCAAATATTACGTCCGAGATGTTAGGTACCCTTAGGTTAGGATATATAACGTTATAGACGTATATAATGTTCCCACCGAGAAGTAGGGGCCGACGAGCCAGGAATGTTGTAAAATAGTAGGCTCGACACGTTAGGATGCCTTAGGCTAGGATATATAGCGCTATAGACGTATATAATGTTCCCACCGAGAAGTAGGTGCCGACGCGCCAGGAATGTTGTAAAATATTACATTCGAGATGTTAGGATTGCCTTAGGCTAGGATATATAACGTTATAGACGTATATACTGTTCCCACCGAGAAGTAGGTGCCGACGCGCCAGGAATGTTGTAAAATATTACATTCGACATGTTAGGTTGCCATAAGCTAGGATATATAGCGTTATAGACGTATATAATGTTCCCACCGAGAAGTAGGGGCCGGCGCGCCGGGAATGTTGTAAAATATTACATTCGACATGTTAGGTTGCCTTAAGCTAGGATTTATAGCGTTATAGACGTATATAATGTTCCCACCGAGATGTAGCGGCCGAAGTGCCGGGAATGTTGCAAAATATTACACTCGACATTTTAGGTTGCCTTAGGCTAGGATATATAGCGTTATAGACATATATAATGTTCCCACCGAGAAGTAGGGGCCGACGCGCCAGGAATGCTGTAAAATATTACACTCGACATGTTAGGTTGCCTTAAGCTAGGATATATAGCGTTATAGACGTATATAATGTTCCCACCGAGAAGTAGGGGCCGGCGCGCCAGGAATGTAGTAAAATATTACACCCGAGATGTTAGGTTGCCTTAGGTTAGGATATATAACGTTATTGACTTATATAATGTTCCCACCGAGAAGTAGGGCCCGACGCGCCAGGAATGTTGTAAAATATTACATCCGAGATGTTAGGATTGCCTTAGGCTAGGATACATAACGTTATAGACGTATATGATATTCCCACCGAGAAGTACGGGCCGACACGCCAGCAATTTTGTCAAATATTACGTCCGAGATGTTAGGTACCCTTAGGTTAGGATATATAACGTTATAAACGTATATAATGTTCCCACCGAGAAGTAGGGGCCGACGAGCCAGGAATGTTGTAAAATAGTAGGCTCGACACGTTAGGATGCCTTAGGCTAGGATATATAGCGCTATAGACGTATATAATGTTCCCACCGAGATGTAGGTGCCGACGCGCCAGGAATGTTGTAAAATATTACATTCGAGATGTTAGGATTGCCTTAGGCTAGGATATATAACGTTATAGACGTATATACTGTTCCCACCGAGAAGTAGGTGCCGACGCGCCAGGAATGTTGTAAAATATTACATTCGACATGTTAGGTTGCCATAAGCTAGGATATATAGCGTTAAAGACGTATATAATGTTCCCACCGAGAAGTAGGGGCCGGCGCGCCGGGAATGTTGTAAAATATTACATTCGACATGTTAGGTTGCCTTAAGCTAGGATTTATAGCGTTATAGACGTATATAATGTTCCCACCGAGATGTAGCGGCCGAAGTGCCGGGAATGTTGCAAAATATTACACTCGACATTTTAGGTTGCCTTAGGCTAGGATATATAGCGTTATAGACATATATAATGTTCCCACCGAGAAGTAGGGGCCGACGCGCCAGGAATGCTGTAAAATATTACACTCGACATGTTAGGTTGCCTTAAGCTAGGATATATAGCGTTATAGACGTATATAATGTTCCCACCGAGAAGTAGGGGCCGGCGCGCCAGGAATGTAGTAAAATATTACACCCGAGATGTTAGGTTGCCTTAGGTTAGGATATATAACGTTATTGACTTATATAATGTTCCCACCGAGAAGTAGGGCCCGACGCGCCAGGAATGTTGTAAAATATTACATCCGAGATGTTAGGATTGCCTTAGGCTAGGATACATAACGTTATAGACGTATATGATATTCCCACCGAGAAGTACGGGCCGACACGCCAGCAATTTTGTCAAATATTACGTCCGAGATGTTAGGTACCCTTAGGTTAGGATATATAACGTTATAAACGTATATAATGTTCCCACCGAGAAGTAGGGGCCGACGAGCCAGGAATGTTGTAAAATAGTAGGCTCGACACGTTAGGATGCCTTAGGCTAGGATATATAGCGCTATAGACGTATATAATGTTCCCACCGAGAAGTAGGTGCCGACGCGCCAGGAATGTTGTAAAATATTACATTCGAGATGTTAGGATTGCCTTAGGCTAGGATATATAACGTTATAGACGTATATACTGTTCCCACCGAGAAGTAGGTGCCGACGCGCCAGGAATGTTGTAAAATATTACATTCGACATGTTAGGTTGCCATAAGCTAGGATATATAGCGTTATAGACGTATATAATGTTCCCACCGAGAAGTAGGGGCCGGCGCGCCGGGAATGTTGTAAAATATTACATTCGACATGTTAGGTTGCCTTAAGCTAGGATTTATAGCGTTATAGACGTATATAATGTTCCCACCGAGATGTAGCGGCCGAAGTGCCGGGAATGTTGCAAAATATTACACTCGACATTTTAGGTTGCCTTAGGCTAGGATATATAGCGTTATAGACATATATAATGTTCCCACCGAGAAGTAGGGGCCGACGCGCCAGGAATGCTGTAAAATATTACACTCGACATGTTAGGTTGCCTTAGGTTAGGATATATAACGTTATTGACTTATATAATGTTCCCACCGAGAAGTAGGGCCCGACGCGCCAGGAATGTTGTAAAATATTACATCCGAGATGTTAGGATTGCCTTAGGCTAGGATACATAACGTTATAGACGTATATGATATTCCCACCGAGAAGTACGGGCCGACACGCCAGCAATTTTGTCAAATATTACGTCCGGGATGTTAGGTACCCTTAGGTTAGGATATATAACGTTATAAACGTATATAATGTTCCCACCGAGAAGTAGGGGCCGACGAGCCAGGAATGTTGTAAAATAGTAGGCTCGACACGTTAGGATGCCTTAGGCTAGGATATATAGCGCTATAGACGTATATAATGTTCCCACCGAGAAGTAGGTGCCGACGCGCCAGGAATGTTGTAAAATATTACATTCGAGATGTTAGGATTGCCTTAGGCTAGGATATATAACGTTATAGACGTATATACTGTTCCCACCGAGAAGTAGGTGCCGACGCGCCAGGAATGTTGTAAAATATTACATTCGACATGTTAGGTTGCCATAAGCTAGGATATATAGCGTTACAGACGTATATAATGTTCCCACCGAGAAGTAGGGGCCGGCGCGCCGGGAATGTTGTAAAATATTACATTCGACATGTTAGGTTGCCTTAAGATAGGATTTATAGCGTTATAGACGTATATAATGTTCCCACTGGGATGTAGCGGCCGAAGTGCCGGGAATGTTGTAAAATATTACACTCGACATTTTAGGTTGCCTTAGGCTAGGATATATAGCGTTATAGACATATATAATGTTCCCACCGAGAAGTAGGGGCCGACGCGCCAGGAATGCTGTAAAATATTACACTCCACATGTTAGGTTGCCTTAAGCTAGGATATGTAGCGTTATAGACGTAAATAACGTTCCCTCCGAGAAGTAGGGGTCGACGTGCGAGGAATGTAGTAAAATATTACATCCGAGATGTTAGGATTGCCTTAGGCTAGGATATATAACGTTATTGACTTATATAATGTTCCCACCGAGAAGTAGGGGCCGACGCGCCAGGAATGTTGTAAAATATTACATCCGAGATGTTAGGATTGCCTTAGGCTAGGATATATAACGTTATAGACGTATAAACTGTTCGCTCCGAGATGTTGGTGCCGACGCGCCAGGAATGTTGTAAAATATTACATTCGACATGTTAGGATGCCTTCAGCTACGATTTCTAGCGTTATAGACGTATATAATGTTCCCACCGAGATGTAGCGGCCGAAGCGCCGGGAATGTTGTAAAATATTACACTCGACATTTTAGGTTGCCTTAGGCTAGGATATATAGCGTTATAGACATATATAATGTTCCCACCGAGAAGTAGGGGCCGTCGCGCCAGGAATGTAGTAAAATATTACACCCGAGATGTTATGTTGCCTTAGGTTAGGATATATAACGTTATTGACTTATATAATGTTCCCACCGAGAAGTAGGGGCCGACGCGCCAGGAATGTTGTAAAATATTACATCCGAGATGTTAGGATTGCCTTAGGCTAGGATATATAACGTTATAGACGTATATACTGTTCCCACCGAGAAGTAGGTGCCGACGCGCCAGGAATATTGTAAAATAATGCATTCGACATGTTAGGTTGCCTTAAGCTAGGATATGTAGCGTTATAGACGTAAATAACGTTCCCACCGAGAAATAGGGGCCGACAAGCCAGGAATGTTGCAAAACATTACATTCGACATGTTAGGTTTCCTTAAGCTAGGATATGTAGCGTTATAGACATCAATAACGTTCCCACCGAGAAGTTAGGTGCCGACGTGCGCGGAATGTAGTAAAATATTGCATCCGAGATGTTAGGTTGCCTTAGGTTAGGATATATAACGTTATTGACTTATATAATGTTCCCACCGAGAAGTAGGGGCCGGCTCGCCAGGAATGTAGTAAAATATTACACCCGAGATGTTAGGTTGCCTTAGGTTAGGATATATAACGTTATAGACGTATATGATATTCCCACCGAGAAGTACGGGCCGACACGCCAGCAATTTTGTCAAATATTACGTCCGAGATGTTAGGTACCCTTAGGTTAGGATATATAACGTTATAGACGTATATAATGTTCCCACCGAGAAGTAGGGGCCGACGAGCCAGGAATGTTGTAAAATAGTAGGCTCGACACGTTAGGATGCCTTAGGCTAGGATATATAGCGCTATAGACGTATATAATGTTCCCACCGAGAAGTAGGTGCCGACGCGCCAGGAATGTTGTAAAATATTACATTCGAGATGTTAGGATTGCCTTAGGCTAGGATATATAACGTTATAGACGTATATACTGTTCCCACCGAGAAGTAGGTGCCGACGCGCCAGGAATGTTGTAAAATATTACATTCGACATGTTAGGTTGCCATAAGCTAGGATATATAGCGTTATAGACGTATATAATGTTCCCACCGAGAAGTAGGGGCCGGCGCGCCGGGAATGTTGTAAAATATTACATTCGACATGTTAGGTTGCCTTAAGCTAGGATTTATAGCGTTATAGACGTATATAATGTTCCCACCGAGATGTAGCGGCCGAAGTGCCGGGAATGTTGCAAAATATTACACTCGACATTTTAGGTTGCCTTAGGCTAGGATATATAGCGTTATAGACATATATAATGTTCCCACCGAGAAGTAGGGGCCGACGCGCCAGGAATGCTGTAAAATATTACACTCGACATGTTAGGTTGCCTTAAGCTAGGATATATAGCGTTATAGACGTATATAATGTTCCCACCGAGAAGTAGGGGCCGGCGCGCCAGGAATGTAGTAAAATATTACACCCGAGATGTTAGGTTGCCTTAGGTTAGGATATATAACGTTATTGACTTATATAATGTTCCCACCGAGAAGTAGGGCCCGACGCGCCAGGAATGTTGTAAAATATTACATCCGAGATGTTAGGATTGCCTTAGGCTAGGATACATAACGTTATAGACGTATATGATATTCCCACCGAGAAGTACGGGCCGACACGCCAGCAACTTTGTCAAATATTACGTCCGAGATGTTAGGTACCCTTAGGTTAGGATATATAACGTTATAGACGTATATAATGTTCCCACCGAGAAGTAGGGGCCGGCGCGCCAGGAATGTTGTAAAATATTACATTCGACATGTTAGGTTGCCTTAAGCTAGGATATTTAGCGTTATAGACGTATATAGTGTTCCCACCGAGAAGTAGGGGCCGGCGCGCCAGGAATGTAGTAAAATATTACACCCGAGATGTTAGGTTGCCTTAGGTTAGGATATATAACGTTATTGACTTATATAATGTTCCCACCGAGAAGTAGGGGCCGACGCGCCAGGAATGTTGTAAAATATTACATCCGAGATGTTAGGATTGCCTTAGGCTAGGATATATAACGTTATAGACGTATAAACTGTTCGCTCCGAGATGTTGGTGCCGACGCGCCAGGAATGTAGTAAAATATTACATTCGACATGTTAGGATGCCTTCAGCTACGATTTCTAGCGTTATAGACGTATATAATGTTCCCACCGAGATGTAGCGGCCGAAGCGCCGGGAATGTTGTAAAATATTACACTCGACATTTTAGGTTGCCTTAGGCTAGGATATATAGCGTTATAGACATATATAATGTTCCCACCGAGAAGTAGGGGCCGTCGCGCCAGGAATGTAGTAAAATATTACACCCGAGATGTTATGTTGCCTTAGGTTAGGATATATAACGTTATTGACTTATATAATGTTCCCACCGAGAAGTAGGGGCCGACGCGCCAGGAATGTTGTAAAATATTACATCCGAGATGTTAGGATTGCCTTAGGCTAGGATATATAACGTTATAGACGTATATAATGTTCCCACCGAGAAGTAGGGGCCGGCGCGCCGGGAATGTTGTAAAATATTACATTCGACATGTTAGGTTGCCTTAAGCTAGGATTTATAGCGTTATAGACGTATATAATGTTCCCACCGAGATGTAGCGGCCGAAGTGCCGGGAATGTTGCAAAATATTACACTCGACATTTTAGGTTGCCTTAGGCTAGGATATATAGCGTTATAGACATATATAATGTTCCCACCGAGAAGTAGGGGCCGACGCGCCAGGAATGCTGTAAAATATTACACTCGACATGTTAGGTTGCCTTAAGCTAGGATATATAGCGTTATAGACGTATATAATGTTCCCACCGAGAAGTAGGGGCCGGCGCGCCAGGAATGTAGTAAAATATTACACCCGAGATGTTAGGTTGCCTTAGGTTAGGACATATAACGTTATTGACTTATATAATGTTCCCACCGAGAAGTAGGGCCCGACGCGCCAGGAATGTTGTAAAATATTACATCCGAGATGTTAGGATTGCCTTAGGCTAGGATACATAACGTTATAGACGTATATGATATTCCCACCGAGAAGTACGGGCCGACACGCCAGCAATTTTGTCAAATATTACGTCCGAGATGTTAGGTACCCTTAGGTTAGGATATATAACGTTATAGACGTATATAATGTTCCCACCGAGAAGTAGGGGCCGACGAGCCAGGAATGTTGTAAAATAGTAGGCTCGACACGTTAGGATGCCTTAGGCTAGGATATATAGCGCTATAGACGTATATAATGTTCCCACCGTGAAGTAGGAGCCGACGCGCCAGGAATGTTGTAAAATATTACATTCGAGATGTTAGGATTGCCTTAGGCTAGGATATATAACGTTATAGACGTATATACTGTTCCCACCGAGAAGTAGGTGCCGACGCGCCAGGAATGTAGTAAAATATTACACCCGAGATGTTAGGTTGCCTTAGGTTAGGATATATAACGTTATTGACTTATATAATGTTCCCACCGAGAAGTAGGGGCCGACGCGCCAGGAATGTTGTAAAATATTACATCCGAGATGTTAGGATTGCCTTAGGCTAGGATATATAACGTTATAGACGTATAAACTGTTCACTCCGAGATGTTGGTGCCGACGCGCCAGGAATGTTGTAAAATATTACATTCGACATGTTAGGATGCCTTCAGCTACGATTTCTAGCGTTATAGACGTATATAATGTTCCCACCGAGATGTAGCGGCCGAAGCGCCGGGAATGTTGTAAAATATTACACTCGACATTTTAGGTTGCCTTAGGCTAGGATATATAGCGTTATAGACATATATAATGTTCCCACCGAGAAGTAGGGGCCGTCGCGCCGGGAATGTAGTAAAATATTACACCCGAGATGTTATGTTGCCTTAGGTTAGGATATATAACGTTATTGACTTATATAATGTTCCCACCGAGAAGTAGGGGCCGACGCGCCAGGAATGTTGTAAAATATTACATCCGAGATGTTAGGATTGCCTTAGGCTAGGATATATAACGTTATAGACATATATACTGTTCCCACCGAGAAGTAGGTGCCGACGCGCCAGGAATATTGTAAAATAATGCATTCGACATGTTAGGTTGCCTTAAGCTAGGATATGTAGCGTTATAGATGTAAATAACGTTCCCACCGAGAAGTAGGGGCCGGCTCGCCAGGAATGTAGTAAAATATTACACCCGAGATGTTAGGTTGCCTTAGGTTAGGATATATAACGTTATAGACGTATATGATATTCCCACCGAGAAGTACGGGCCGACACGCCAGCAATTTTGTCAAATATTACGTCCGAGATGTTAGGTACCCTTAGGTTAGGATATATAACGTTATAGACGTATATAATGTTCCCACCGAGAAGTAGGGGCCGACGAGCCAGGAATGTTGTAAAATAGTAGGCTCGACACGTTAGGATGCCTTAGGCTAGGATATATAGCGCTATAGACGTATATAATGTTCCCACCGAGAAGTAGGTGCCGACGCGCCAGGAATGTTGTAAAATATTACATTCGAGATGTTAGGATTGCCTTAGGCTAGGATATATAACGTTATAGACGTATATACTGTTCCCACCGAGAAGTAGGTGCCGACGCGCCAGGAATGTAGTAAAATATTACACCCGAGATGTTAGGTTGCCTTAGGTTAGGATATATAACGTTATTGACTTATATAATGTTCCCACCGAGAAGTAGGGGCCGACGCGCCAGGAATGTTGTAAAATATTACATCCGAGATGTTAGGATTGCCTTAGGCTAGGATATATAACGTTATAGACGTATAAACTGTTCACTCCGAGATGTTGGTGCCGACGCGCCAGGAATGTTGTAAAATATTACATTCGACATGTTAGGATGCCTTCAGCTACGATTTCTAGCGTTATAGACGTATATAATGTTCCCACCGAGATGTAGCGGCCGAAGCGCCGGGAATGTTGTAAAATATTACACTCGACATTTTAGGTTGCCTTAGGCTAGGATATATAGCGTTATAGACATATATAATGTTCCCACCGAGAAGTAGGGGCCGTCGCGCCGGGAATGTAGTAAAATATTACACCCGAGATGTTATGTTGCCTTAGGTTAGGATATATAACGTTATTGACTTATATAATGTTCCCACCGAGAAGTAGGGGCCGACGCGCCAGGAATGTTGTAAAATATTACATCCGAGATGTTAGGATTGCCCTAGGCTAGGATATATAACGTTATAGACGTATATACTGTTCCCACCGAGAAGTAGGTGCCGACGCGCCAGGAATATTGTAAAATAATGCATTCGACATGTTAGGTTGCCTTAAGCTAGGATATGTAGCGTTATAGACGTAAATAACGTTCCCACCGAGAAATAGGGGCCGACACGCCAGGAATGTTGCAAAACATTACATTCGACATGTTAGGTTTCCTTAAGCTAGGATATGTAGCGTTATAGACATCAATAACGTTCCCACCGAGAAATTAGGTGCCGACGTGCGCGGAATGTAGTAAAATATTGCATCCGAGATGTTAGGTTGCCTTAGGTTAGGATATATAACGTTATTGACTTATATAATGTTCCCACCGAGAAGTAGGGGCCGGCTCGCCAGGAATGTAGTAAAATATTACACCCGAGATGTTAGGTTGCCTTAGGTTAGGATATATAACGTTATAGACGTATATGATATTCCCACCGAGAAGTACGGGCCGACACGCCAGCAATTTTGTCAAATATTACGTCCGAGATGTTAGGTACCCTTAGGTTAGGATATATAACGTTATAGACGTATATAATGTTCCCACCGAGAAGTAGGGGCCGACGAGCCAGGAATGTTGTAAAATAGTAGGCTCGACACGTTAGGATGCCTTAGGCTAGGATATATAGCGCTATAGACGTATATAATGTTCCCACCGAGAAGTAGGTGCCGACGCGCCAGGAATGTTGTAAAATATTACATTCGAGATGTTAGGATTGCCTTAGGCTAGGATATATAACGTTATAGACGTATATACTGTTCCCACCGAGAAGTAGGTGCCGACGCGCCAGGAATGTTGTAAAATATTACATTCGACATGTTAGGTTGCCATAAGCTAGGATATATAGCGTTATAGACGTATATAATGTTCCCACCGAGAAGTAGGGGCCGGCGCGCCGGGAATGTTGTAAAATATTACATTCGACATGTTAGGTTGCCTTAAGCTAGGATTTATAGCGTTATAGACGTATATAATGTTCCCACCGAGATGTAGCGGCCGAAGTGCCGGGAATGTTGCAAAATATTACACTCGACATTTTAGGTTGCCTTAGGCTAGGATATATAGCGTTATAGACATATATAATGTTCCCACCGAGAAGTAGGGGCCGACGCGCCAGGAATGCTGTAAAATATTACACTCGACATGTTAGGTTGCCTTAAGCTAGGATATATAGCGTTATAGACGTATATAATGTTCCCACCGAGAAGTAGGGGCCGGCGCGCCAGGAATGTAGTAAAATATTACACCCGAGATGTTAGGTTGCCTTAGGTTAGGATATATAACGTTATTGACTTATATAATGTTCCCACCGAGAAGTAGGGCCCGACGCGCCAGGAATGTTGTAAAATATTACATCCGAGATGTTAGGAATGCCTTAGGCTAGGATACATAACGTTATAGACGTATATGATATTCCCACCGAGAAGTACGGGCCGACACGCCAGCAATTTTGTCAAATATTACGTCCGAGATGTTAGGTACCCTTAGGTTAGGATATATAACGTTATAAACGTATATAATGTTCCCACCGAGAAGTAGGGGCCGACGAGCCAGGAATGTTGTAAAATAGTAGGCTCGACACGTTAGGATGCCTTAGGCTAGGATATATAGCGCTATAGACGTATATAATGTTCCCACCGAGATGTAGGTGCCGACGCGCCAGGAATGTTGTAAAATATTACATTCGAGATGTTAGGATTGCCTTAGGCTAGGATATATAACGTTATAGACGTATATACTGTTCCCACCGAGAAGTAGGTGCCGACGCGCCAGGAATGTTGTAAAATATTACATTCGACATGTTAGGTTGCCATAAGCTAGGATATATAGCGTTAAAGACGTATATAATGTTCCCACCGAGAAGTAGGGGCCGGCGCGCCGGGAATGTTGTAAAATATTACATTCGACATGTTAGGTTGCCTTAAGCTAGGATTTATAGCGTTATAGACGTATATAATGTTCCCACCGAGATGTAGCGGCCGAAGTGCCGGGAATGTTGCAAAATATTACACTCGACATTTTAGGTTGCCTTAGGCTAGGATATATAGCGTTATAGACATATATAATGTTCCCACCGAGAAGTAGGGGCCGACGCGCCAGGAATGCTGTAAAATATTACACTCGACATGTTAGGTTGCCTTAAGCTAGGATATATAGCGTTATAGACGTATATAATGTTCCCACCGAGAAGTAGGGGCCGGCGCGCCAGGAATGTAGTAAAATATTACACCCGAGATGTTAGGTTGCCTTAGGTTAGGATATATAACGTTATTGACTTATATAATGTTCCCACCGAGAAGTAGGGCCCGACGCGCCAGGAATGTTGTAAAATATTACATCCGAGATGTTAGGATTGCCTTAGGCTAGGATACATAACGTTATAGACGTATATGATATTCCCACCGAGAAGTACGGGCCGACACGCCAGCAATTTTGTCAAATATTACGTCCGAGATGTTAGGTACCCTTAGGTTAGGATATATAACGTTATAAACGTATATAATGTTCCCACCGAGAAGTAGGGGCCGACGAGCCAGGAATGTTGTAAAATAGTAGGCTCGACACGTTAGGATGCCTTAGGCTAGGATATATAGCGCTATAGACGTATATAATGTTCCCACCGAGAAGTAGGTGCCGACGCGCCAGGAATGTTGTAAAATATTACATTCGAGATGTTAGGATTGCCTTAGGCTAGGATATATAACGTTATAGACGTATATACTGTTCCCACCGAGAAGAAGGTGCCGACGCGCCAGGAATGTTGTAAAATATTACATTCGACATGTTAGGTTGCCATAAGCTAGGATATATAGCGTTATAGACGTATATAATGTTCCCACCGAGAAGTAGGGGCCGGCGCGCCGGGAATGTTGTAAAATATTACATTCGACATGTTAGGTTGCCTTAAGCTAGGATTTATAGCGTTATAGACGTATATAATGTTCCCACCGAGATGTAGCGGCCGAAGTGCCGGGAATGTTGCAAAATATTACACTCGACATTTTAGGTTGCCTTAGGCTAGGATATATAGCGTTATAGACATATATAATGTTCCCACCGAGAAGTAGGGGCCGACGCGCCAGGAATGCTGTAAAATATTACACTCGACATGTTAGGTTGCCTTAGGTTAGGATATATAACGTTATTGACTTATATAATGTTCCCACCGAGAAGTAGGGCCCGACGCGCCAGGAATGTTGTAAAATATTACATCCGAGATGTTAGGATTGCCTTAGGCTAGGATACATAACGTTATAGACGTATATGATATTCCCACCGAGAAGTACGGGCCGACACGCCAGCAATTTTGTCAAATATTACGTCCGAGATGTTAGGTACCCTTAGGTTAGGATATATAACGTTATAAACGTATATAATGTTCCCACCGAGAAGTAGGGGCCGACGAGCCAGGAATGTTGTAAAATAGTAGGCTCGACACGTTAGGATGCCTTAGGCTAGGATATATAGCGCTATAGACGTATATAATGTTCCCACCGAGAAGTAGGTGCCGACGCGCCAGGAATGTTGTAAAATATTACATTCGAGATGTTAGGATTGCCTTAGGCTAGGATATATAACGTTATAGACGTATATACTGTTCCCACCGAGAAGTAGGTGCCGACGCGCCAGGAATGTTGTAAAATATTACATTCGACGTGTTAGGTTGCCATAAGCTAGGATATATAGCGTTACAGACGTATATAATGTTCCCACCGAGAAGTAGGGGCCGGCGCGCCGGGAATGTTGTAAAATATTACATTCGACATGTTAGGTTGCCTTAAGATAGGATTTATAGCGTTATAGACGTATATAATGTTCCCACTGAGATGTAGCGGCCGAAGTGCCGGGAATGTTGTAAAATATTACACTCGACATTTTAGGTTGCCTTAGGCTAGGATATATAGCGTTATAGACATATATAATGTTCCCACCGAGAAGTAGGGGCCGACGCGCCAGGAATGCTGTAAAATATTACACTCCACATGTTAGGTTGCCTTAAGCTAGGATATGTAGCGTTATAGACGTAAATAACGTTCCCTCCGAGAAGTAGGGGTCGACGTGCGAGGAATGTAGTAAAATATTACATCCGAGATGTTAGGATTGCCTTAGGCTAGGATATATAACGTTATTGACTTATATAATGTTCCCACCGAGAAGTAGGGGCCGACGCGCCAGGAATGTTGTAAAATATTACATCCGAGATGTTAGGATTGCCTTAGGCTAGGATATATAACGTTATAGACGTATAAACTGTTCGCTCCGAGATGTTGGTGCCGACGCGCCAGGAATGTTGTAAAATATTACATTCGACATGTTAGGATGCCTTCAGCTACGATTTCTAGCGTTATAGACGTATATAATGTTCCCACCGAGATGTAGCGGCCGAAGCGCCGGGAATGTTGTAAAATATTACACTCGACATTTTAGGTTGCCTTAGGCTAGGATATATAGCGTTATAGACATATATAATGTTCCCACCGAGAAGTAGGGGCCGTCGCGCCAGGAATGTAGTAAAATATTACACCCGAGATGTTATGTTGCCTTAGGTTAGGATATATAACGTTATTGACTTATATAATGTTCCCACCGAGAAGTAGGGGCCGACGCGCCAGGAATGTTGTAAAATATTACATCCGAGATGTTAGGATTGCCTTAGGCTAGGATATATAACGTTATAGACGTATATAATGTTCCCACCGAGAAGTAGGGGCCGGCGCGCCGGGAATGTTGTAAAATATTACATTCGACATGTTAGGTTGCCTTAAGCTAGGATTTATAGCGTTATAGACGTATATAATGTTCCCACCGAGATGTAGCGGCCGAAGTGCCGGGAATGTTGCAAAATATTACACTCGACATTTTAGGTTGCCTTAGGCTAGGATATATAGCGTTATAGACATATATAATGTTCCCACCGAGAAGTAGGGGCCGACGCGCCAGGAATGCTGTAAAATATTACACTCGACATGTTAGGTTGCCTTAAGCTAGGATATATAGCGTTATAGACGTATATAATGTTCCCACCGAGAAGTAGGGGCCGGCGCGCCAGGAATGTAGTAAAATATTACACCCGAGATGTTAGGTTGCCTTAGGTTAGGACATATAACGTTATTGACTTATATAATGTTCCCACCGAGAAGTAGGGCCCGACGCGCCAGGAATGTTGTAAAATATTACATCCGAGACGTTAGGATTGCCTTAGGCTAGGATACATAACGTTATAGACGTATATGATATTCCCACCGAGAAGTACGGGCCGACACGTCAGCAATTTTGTCAAATATTACGTCCGAGATGTTAGGTACCCTTAGGTTAGGATATATAACGTTATAGACGTATATAATGTTCCCACCGAGAAGTAGGGGCCGACGAGCCAGGAATGTTGTAAAATAGTAGGCTCGACACGTTAGGATGCCTTAGGCTAGGATATATAGCGCTATAGACGTATATAATGTTCCCACCGTGAAGTAGGAGCCGACGCGCCAGGAATGCTGTAAAATATTACATTCGACATGTTAGGTTGCCTTAAGCTAGGATATATAGCGTTATAGAAGTATATAATGTTCCCACCGAGAAGTAGGGGTCTGCGCGGCAGGAATGTAGTAAAATATTACATTCGAAATGTTAGGTTGCCTTAGACTAGGATATATAGCGCTATAGACGTATATAATGTTCCCACCGAGATGTAGCGGCCGAAGCGCCGGGAATGTTGTAAAATATTACACTCGACATTTTAGGTTGCCTTAGGCTAGGATATATAGCGTTATAGACATATATAATGTTCCCACCGAGAAGTAGGGGCCGTCGCGCCGGGAATGTAGTAAAATATTACACCCGAGATGTTATGTTGCCTTAGGTTAGGATATATAACGTTATTGACTTATATAATGTTCCCACCGAGAAGTAGGGGCCGACGCGCCAGGAATGTTGTAAAATATTACATCCGAGATGTTAGGATTGCCTTAGGCTAGGATATATAACGTTATAGACGTATATACTGTTCCCACCGAGAAGTAGGTGCCGACGCGCCAGGAATATTGTAAAATAATGCATTCGACATGTTAGGTTGCCTTAAGCTAGGATATGTAGCGTTATAGACGTAAATAACGTTCCCACCGAGAAATAGGGGCCGACACGCCAGGAATGTTGCAAAACATTACATTCGACATGTTAGGTTTCCTTAAGCTAGGATATGTAGCGTTATAGACATCAATAACGTTCCCACCGAGAAGTTAGGTGCCGACGTGCGCGGAATGTAGTAAAATATTGCATCCGAGATGTTAGGTTGCCTTAGGTTAGGATATATAACGTTATTGACTTATATAATGTTCCCACCGAGAAGTAGGGGCCGGCTCGCCAGGAATGTAGTAAAATATTACACCCGAGATGTTAGGTTGCCTTAGGTTAGGATATATAACGTTATAGACGTATATGATATTCCCACCGAGAAGTACGGGCCGACACGCCAGCAATTTTGTCAAATATTACGTCCGAGATGTTAGGTACCCTTAGGTTAGGATATATAACGTTATAGACGTATATAATGTTCCCACCGAGAAGTAGGGGCCGACGAGCCAGGAATGTTGTAAAATAGTAGGCTCGACACGTTAGGATGCCTTAGGCTAGGATATATAGCGCTATAGACGTATATAATGTTCCCACCGAGAAGTAGGTGCCGACGCGCCAGGAATGTTGTAAAATATTACATTCGAGATGTTAGGATTGCCTTAGGCTAGGATATATAACGTTATAGACGTATATACTGTTCCCACCGAGAAGTAGGTGCCGACGCGCCAGGAATATTGTAAAATAATGCATTCGACATGTTAGGTTGCCTTAAGCTAGGATATGTAGCGTTATAGACGTAAATAACGTTCCCACCGAGAAATAGGGGCCGACACGCCAGGAATGTTGCAAAACATTACATACGACATGTTAGGTTTCCTTAAGCTAGGATATGTAGCGTTATAGACATCAATAACGTTCCCACCGAGAAGTTAGGTGCCGACGTGCGCGGAATGTAGTAAAATATTGCATCCGAGATGTTAGGTTGCCTTAGGTTAGGATATATAACGTTATTGACTTATATAATGTTCCCACCGAGAAGTAGGGGCCGGCTCGCCAGGAATGTAGTAAAATATTACACCCGAGATGTTAGGTTGCCTTAGGTTAGGATATATAACGTTATAGACGTATATGATATTCCCACCGAGAAGTACGGGCCGACACGCCAGCAATTTTGTCAAATATTACGTCCGAGATGTTAGGTACCCTTAGGTTAGGATATATAACGTTATAGACGTATATAATGTTCCCACCGAGAAGTAGGGGCCGACGAGCCAGGAATGTTGTAAAATAGTAGGCTCGACACGTTAGGATGCCTTAGGCTAGGATATATAGCGCTATAGACGTATATAATGTTCCCACCGAGAAGTAGGTGCCGACGCGCCAGGAATGTTGTAAAATATTACATTCGAGATGTTAGGATTGCCTTAGGCTAGGATATATAACGTTATAGACGTATATACTGTTCCCACCGAGAAGTAGGTGCCGACGCGCCAGGAATGTTGTAAAATATTACATTCGACATGTTAGGTTGCCATAAGCTAGGATATATAGCGTTATAGACGTATATAATGTTCCCACCGAGAAGTAGGGGCCGGCGCGCCGGGAATGTTGTAAAATATTACATTCGACATGTTAGGTTGCCTTAAGCTAGGATTTATAGCGTTATAGACGTATATAATGTTCCCACCGAGATGTAGCGGCCGAAGTGCCGGGAATGTTGCAAAATATTACACTCGACATTTTAGGTTGCCTTAGGCTAGGATATATAGCGTTATAGACGTATATAATGTTCCCACCGAGATGTAGCGGCCGAAGTGCCGGGAATGTTGCAAAATATTACACTCGACATTTTAGGTTGCCTTAGGCTAGGATATATAGCGTTATAGACATATATAATGTTCCCACCGAGAAGTAGGGGCCGACGCGCCAGGAATGCTGTAAAATATTACACTCGACATGTTAGGTTGCCTTAAGCTAGGATATATAGCGTTATAGACGTATATAATGTTCCCACCGAGAAGTAGGGGCCGGCGCGCCAGGAATGTAGTAAAATATTACACCCGAGATGTTAAATTGCCTTAGGTTAGGATATATAACGTTATTGACTTATATAATGTTCCCACCGAGAAGTAGGGCCCGACGCGCCAGGAATGTTGTAAAATATTACATCCGAGATGTTAGGATTGCCTTAGGCTAGGATACATAACGTTATAGACGTATATGATATTCCCACCGAGAAGTACGGGCCGACACGCCAGCAATTTTGTCAAATATTACGTCCGAGATGTTAGGTACCCTTAGGTTAGGATATATAACGTTATAAACGTATATAATGTTCCCACCGAGAAGTAGGGGCCGACGAGCCAGGAATGTTGTAAAATAGTAGGCTCGACACGTTAGGATGCCTTAGGCTAGGATATATAGCGCTATAGACGTATATAATGTTCCCACCGAGAAGTAGGTGCCGACGCGCCAGGAATGTTGTAAAATATTACATTCGAGATGTTAGGATTGCCTTAGGCTAGGATATATAACGTTATAGACGTATATACTGTTCCCACCGAGAAGTAGGTGCCGACGCGCCAGGAATGTTGTAAAATATTACATTCGACATGTTAGGTTGCCATAAGCTAGGATATATAGCGTTATAGACGTATATAATGTTCCCACCGAGAAGTAGGGGCCGGCGCGCCGGGAATGTTGTAAAATATTACATTCGACATGTTAGGTTGCCTTAAGCTAGGATTTATAGCGTTATAGACGTATATAATGTTCCCACCGAGATGTAGCGGCCGAAGTGCCGGGAATGTTGCAAAATATTACACTCGACATTTTAGGTTGCCTTAGGCTAGGATATATAGCGTTATAGACATATATAATGTTCCCACCGAGAAGTAGGGGCCGACGCGCCAGGAATGCTGTAAAATGTTACACTCGACATGTTAGGTTGCCTTAAGCTAGGATATATAGCGTTATGGACGTATATAATGTTCCCACCGAGAAGTAGGGGCCGGCGCGCCAGGAATGTAGTAAAATATTACACCCGAGATGTTAGGTTGCCTTAGGTTAGGATATATAACGTTATTGACTTATATAATGTTCCCACCGAGAAGTAGGGCCCGACGCGCCAGGAATGTTGTAAAATATTACATCCGAGATGTTAGGATTGCCTTAGGCTAGGATACATAACGTTATAGACGTATATGATATTCCCACCGAGAAGTACGGGCCGACACGCCAGCAATTTTGTCAAATATTACGTCCGAGATGTTAGGTACCCTTAGGTTAGGATATATAACGTTATAAACGTATATAATGTTCCCACCGAGAAGTAGGGGCCGACGAGCCAGGAATGTTGTAAAATAGTAGGCTCGACACGTTAGGATGCCTTAGGCTAGGATATATAGCGCTATAGACGTATATAATGTTCCCACCGAGAAGTAGGTGCCGACGCGCCAGGAATGTTGTAAAATATTACATTCGAGATGTTAGGATTGCCTTAGGCTAGGATATATAACGTTTTAGACGTATATACTGTTCCCACCGAGAAGTAGGTGCCGACGCGCCAGGAATGTTGTAAAATATTACATTCGACATGTTAGGTTGCCATAAGCTAGGATATATAGCGTTACAGACGTATATAATGTTCCCACCGAGAAGTAGGGGCCGGCGCGCCGGGAATGTTGTAAAATATTACATTCGACATGTTAGGTTGCCTTAAGATAGGATTTATAGCGTTATAGACGTATATAATGTTCCCACTGAGATGTAGCGGCCGAAGTGCCGGGAATGTTGTAAAATATTACACTCGACATTTTAGGTTGCCTTAGGCTAGGATATATAGCGTTATAGACATATATAATGTTCCCACCGAGAAGTAGGGGCCGACGCGCCAGGAATGCTGTAAAATATTACACTCCACATGTTAGGTTGCCTTAAGCTAGGATATGTAGCGTTATAGACGTAAATAACGTTCCCTCCGAGAAGTAGGGGTCGACGTGCGAGGAATGTAGTAAAATATTACATCCGAGATGTTAGGTTGCCTTAGGTTAGGATATATAACGTTATTGACTTATATAGTGTTCCCACCGAGAAGTAGGCGCCGACGCGACAGGAATGTTGTAAAATATTACATTCGACATGTTAGGATTGCCTTAGGCTAGGCTATATAACGTTATAGACGTATAAACTGTTCACTCCGAGATGTTGGTGCCGACGCGCCAGGAATGTTGTAAAATATTACATTCGACATGTTAGGATGCCTTAAGCTAGGATATATAGTGTTATAGGCGTATATAATGTTCCCACCGAGATGTAGCGGCCGAAGTGCCGGGAATGTTGTAAAATATTACACTCCACATTTTAGGTTGCCTTAGGCTAGGATATATAGCGTTATAGACATATATAATGTTCCCACCGAGAAGTAGGGGCCGACGCGCCAGGAATGCTGTAAAATATTACATTCGACATGTTAGGTTGCCTTAAGCTAGGATATATAGCGTTATAGAAGTATATAATGTTCCCACGGAGAAGTAGGGGCCGGCGCGGCAGGAATGTAGTAAAATATTACATTCGAAATGTTAGGTTGCCTTAGACTAGGATATATAGCGCTATAGACGTATATAATGTTCCCACCTAGAAGTAGGTGCCGACGCGCCAGGAATGTTGTAAAATATTACATTCGACATGTTAGGTTGCCTTAAGCTAGGATATATAGCGTTATAGACGTATATAGTGTTCCCACCGAGAAGTAGGGGCCGGCGCGCCAGGAATGTGGTAAAATATTACATTCGACATGTTAGGTTGCCTTAAGGTAGGATATATAGCTTTATAGACGTATATAACGTTCCCACCGAGAAGTAGGTGCCGACACGACAGGTATGTTGTAAAATATTACATTCGAAATGTTTGATTGCCTTAAGCTAGGATATGTAGCGTTATAGACGTAAATAACGTTCCCACCGAGAAATAGGGGCCGACACGCCAGGAATGTTGCAAAATATTACATTCGACATGTTAGGTTGCCTTAAGCTAGGATATGTAGCGTTATAGACGTAAATAACGTTCCTACCGTGAAGTTAGGTGCCGACGTGCGCCGAATGTAGTAAAATATATCATCCGAGATGTTAGGTTGCCTTAGGTTAGGATATATAACGTTATTAACTTGTATAATGTTCCCACCGAGAAGTAGGTGCCGACGCGCCAGGAATGTTGCAAATATTACATTCGAGATGTTAGGTTGCCTTAAGCTAGGATATGCAGCGTTATAGATGTATATAATGTTCCCACCGAGAAGTAGGGGCCGACTCGCCAGGAATGTAGTAAAATATTACACCCGAGATGTTAGGTTGCCTTAGGTTAGGACATATAACGTTATTGACTTATATAATGTTCCCACCGAGAAGTAGGGCCCGACGCGCCAGGAATGTTGTAAAATATTACATCCGAGACGTTAGGATTGCCTTAGGCTAGGATACATAACGTTATAGACGTATATGATATTCCCACCGAGAAGTACGGGCCGACACGTCAGCAATTTTGTCAAATATTACGTCCGAGATGTTAGGTACCCTTAGGTTAGGATATATAACGTTATAGACGTATATAATGTTCCCACCGAGAAGTAGGGGCCGACGAGCCAGGAATGTTGTAAAATAGTAGGCTCGACACGTTAGGATGCCTTAGGCTAGGATATATAGCGCTATAGACGTATATAATGTTCCCACCGTGAAGTAGGAGCCGACGCGCCAGGAATGCTGTAAAATATTACATTCGACATGTTAGGTTGCCTTAAGCTAGGATATATAGCGTTATAGAAGTATATAATGTTCCCACCGAGAAGTAGGGGTCTGCGCGGCAGGAATGTAGTAAAATATTACATTCGAAATGTTAGGTTGCCTTAGACTAGGATATATAGCGCTATAGACGTATATAATGTTCCCACCGAGATGTAGCGGCCGAAGCGCCGGGAATGTTGTAAAATATTACACTCGACATTTTAGGTTGCCTTAGGCTAGGATATATAGCGTTATAGACATATATAATGTTCCCACCGAGAAGTAGGGGCCGTCGCGCCGGGAATGTAGTAAAATATTACACCCGAGATGTTATGTTGCCTTAGGTTAGGATATATAACGTTATTGACTTATATAATGTTCCCACCGAGAAGTAGGGGCCGACGCGCCAGGAATGTTGTAAAATATTACATCCGAGATGTTAGGATTGCCTTAGGCTAGGATATATAACGTTATAGACGTATATACTGTTCCCACCGAGAAGTAGGTGCCGACGCGCCAGGAATATTGTAAAATAATGCATTCGACATGTTAGGTTGCCTTAAGCTAGGATATGTAGCGTTATAGACGTAAATAACGTTCCCACCGAGAAATAGGGGCCGACACGCCAGGAATGTTGCAAAACATTACATTCGACATGTTAGGTTTCCTTAAGCTAGGATATGTAGCGTTATAGACATCAATAACGTTCCCACCGAGAAGTTAGGTGCCGACGTGCGCGGAATGTAGTAAAATATTGCATCCGAGATGTTAGGTTGCCTTAGGTTAGGATATATAACGTTATTGACTTATATAATGTTCCCACCGAGAAGTAGGGGCCGGCTCGCCAGGAATGTAGTAAAATATTACACCCGAGATGTTAGGTTGCCTTAGGTTAGGATATATAACGTTATAGACGTATATGATATTCCCACCGAGAAGTACGGGCCGACACGCCAGCAATTTTGTCAAATATTACGTCCGAGATGTTAGGTACCCTTAGGTTAGGATATATAACGTTATAGACGTATATAATGTTCCCACCGAGAAGTAGGGGCCGACGAGCCAGGAATGTTGTAAAATAGTAGGCTCGACACGTTAGGATGCCTTAGGCTAGGATATATAGCGCTATAGACGTATATAATGTTCCCACCGAGAAGTAGGTGCCGACGCGCCAGGAATGTTGTAAAATATTACATTCGAGATGTTAGGATTGCCTTAGGCTAGGATATATAACGTTATAGACGTATATACTGTTCCCACCGAGAAGTAGGTGCCGACGCGCCAGGAATATTGTAAAATAATGCATTCGACATGTTAGGTTGCCTTAAGCTAGGATATGTAGCGTTATAGACGTAAATAACGTTCCCACCGAGAAATAGGGGCCGACACGCCAGGAATGTTGCAAAACATTACATTCGACATGTTAGGTTTCCTTAAGCTAGGATATGTAGCGTTATAGACATCAATAACGTTCCCACCGAGAAGTTAGGTGCCGACGTGCGCGGAATGTAGTAAAATATTGCATCCGAGATGTTAGGTTGCCTTAGGTTAGGATATATAACGTTATTGACTTATATAATGTTCCCACCGAGAAGTAGGGGCCGGCTCGCCAGGAATGTAGTAAAATATTACACCCGAGATGTTAGGTTGCCTTAGGTTAGGATATATAACGTTATAGACGTATATGATATTCCCACCGAGAAGTACGGGCCGACACGCCAGCAATTTTGTCAAATATTACGTCCGAGATGTTAGGTACCCTTAGGTTAGGATATATAACGTTATAGACGTATATAATGTTCCCACCGAGAAGTAGGGGCCGACGAGCCAGGAATGTTGTAAAATAGTAGGCTCGACACGTTAGGATGCCTTAGGCTAGGATATATAGCGCTATAGACGTATATAATGTTCCCACCGAGAAGTAGGTGCCGACGCGCCAGGAATGTTGTAAAATATTACATTCGAGATGTTAGGATTGCCTTAGGCTAGGATATATAACGTTATAGACGTATATACTGTTCCCACCGAGAAGTAGGTGCCGACGCGCCAGGAATGTTGTAAAATATTACATTCGACATGTTAGGTTGCCATAAGCTAGGATATATAGCGTTATAGACGTATATAATGTTCCCACCGAGAAGTAGGGGCCGGCGCGCCGGGAATGTTGTAAAATATTACATTCGACATGTTAGGTTGCCTTAAGCTAGGATTTATAGCGTTATAGACGTATATAATGTTCCCACCGAGATGTAGCGGCCGAAGTGCCGGGAATGTTGCAAAATATTACACTCGACATTTTAGGTTGCCTTAGGCTAGGATATATAGCGTTATAGACGTATATAATGTTCCCACCGAGATGTAGCGGCCGAAGTGCCGGGAATGTTGCAAAATATTACACTCGACATTTTAGGTTGCCTTAGGCTAGGATATATAGCGTTATAGACATATATAATGTTCCCACCGAGAAGTAGGGGCCGACGCGCCAGGAATGCTGTAAAATATTACACTCGACATGTTAGGTTGCCTTAAGCTAGGATATATAGCGTTATAGACGTATATAATGTTCCCACCGAGAAGTAGGGGCCGGCGCGCCAGGAATGTAGTAAAATATTACACCCGAGATGTTAAATTGCCTTAGGTTAGGATATATAACGTTATTGACTTATATAATGTTCCCACCGAGAAGTAGGGCCCGACGCGCCAGGAATGTTGTAAAATATTACATCCGAGATGTTAGGATTGCCTTAGGCTAGGATACATAACGTTATAGACGTATATGATATTCCCACCGAGAAGTACGGGCCGACACGCCAGCAATTTTGTCAAATATTACGTCCGAGATGTTAGGTACCCTTAGGTTAGGATATATAACGTTATAAACGTATATAATGTTCCCACCGAGAAGTAGGGGCCGACGAGCCAGGAATGTTGTAAAATAGTAGGCTCGACACGTTAGGATGCCTTAGGCTAGGATATATAGCGCTATAGACGTATATAATGTTCCCACCGAGAAGTAGGTGCCGACGCGCCAGGAATGTTGTAAAATATTACATTCGAGATGTTAGGATTGCCTTAGGCTAGGATATATAACGTTATAGACGTATATACTGTTCCCACCGAGAAGTAGGTGCCGACGCGCCAGGAATGTTGTAAAATATTACATTCGACATGTTAGGTTGCCATAAGCTAGGATATATAGCGTTATAGACGTATATAATGTTCCCACCGAGAAGTAGGGGCCGGCGCGCCGGGAATGTTGTAAAATATTACATTCGACATGTTAGGTTGCCTTAAGCTAGGATTTATAGCGTTATAGACGTATATAATGTTCCCACCGAGATGTAGCGGCCGAAGTGCCGGGAATGTTGCAAAATATTACACTCGACATTTTAGGTTGCCTTAGGCTAGGATATATAGCGTTATAGACATATATAATGTTCCCACCGAGAAGTAGGGGCCGACGCGCCAGGAATGCTGTAAAATATTACACTCGACATGTTAGGTTGCCTTAAGCTAGGATATATAGCGTTATGGACGTATATAATGTTCCCACCGAGAAGTAGGGGCCGGCGCGCCAGGAATGTAGTAAAATATTACACCCGAGATGTTAGGTTGCCTTAGGTTAGGATATATAACGTTATTGACTTATATAATGTTCCCACCGAGAAGTAGGGCCCGACGCGCCAGGAATGTTGTAAAATATTACATCCGAGATGTTAGGATTGCCTTAGGCTAGGATACATAACGTTATAGACGTATATGATATTCCCACCGAGAAGTACGGGCCGACACGCCAGCAATTTTGTCAAATATTACGTCCGAGATGTTAGGTACCCTTAGGTTAGGATATATAACGTTATAAACGTATATAATGTTCCCACCGAGAAGTAGGGGCCGACGAGCCAGGAATGTTGTAAAATAGTAGGCTCGACACGTTAGGATGCCTTAGGCTAGGATATATAGCGCTATAGACGTATATAATGTTCCCACCGAGAAGTAGGTGCCGACGCGCCAGGAATGTTGTAAAATATTACATTCGAGATGTTAGGATTGCCTTAGGCTAGGATATATAACGTTATAGACGTATATACTGTTCCCACCGAGAAGTAGGTGCCGACGCGCCAGGAATGTTGTAAAATATTACATTCGACATGTTAGGTTGCCATAAGCTAGGATATATAGCGTTACAGACGTATATAATGTTCCCACCGAGAAGTAGGGGCCGGCGCGCCGGGAATGTTGTAAAATATTACATTCGACATGTTAGGTTGCCTTAAGATAGGATTTATAGCGTTATAGACGTATATAATGTTCCCACTGAGATGTAGCGGCCGAAGTGCCGGGAATGTTGTAAAATATTACACTCGACATTTTAGGTTGCCTTAGGCTAGGATATATAGCGTTATAGACATATATAATGTTCCCACCGAGAAGTAGGGGCCGACGCGCCAGGAATGCTGTAAAATATTACACTCCACATGTTAGGTTGCCTTAAGCTAGGATATGTAGCGTTATAGACGTAAATAACGTTCCCTCCGAGAAGTAGGGGTCGACGTGCGAGGAATGTAGTAAAATATTACATCCGAGATGTTAGGTTGCCTTAGGTTAGGATATATAACGTTATTGACTTATATAGTGTTCCCACCGAGAAGTAGGCGCCGACGCGACAGGAATGTTGTAAAATATTACATTCGACATGTTAGGATTGCCTTAGGCTAGGCTATATAACGTTATAGACGTATAAACTGTTCACTCCGAGATGTTGGTGCCGACGCGCCAGGAATGTTGTAAAATATTACATTCGACATGTTAGGATGCCTTAAGCTAGGATATATAGTGTTATAGACGTATATAATGTTCCCACCGAGATGTAGCGGCCGAAGTGCCGGGAATGTTGTAAAATATTACACTCCACATTTTAGGTTGCCTTAGGCTAGGATATATAGCGTTATAGACATATATAATGTTCCCACCGAGAAGTAGGGGCCGACGCGCCAGGAATGCTGTAAAATATTACATTCGACATGTTAGGTTGCCTTAAGCTAGGATATATAGCGTTATAGAAGTATATAATGTTCCCACCGAGAAGTAGGGGCCGGCGCGGCAGGAATGTAGTAAAATATTACATTCGAAATGTTAGGTTGCCTTAGACTAGGATATATAGCGCTATAGACGTATATAATGTTCCCACCTAGAAGTAGGTGCCGACGCGCCAGGAATGTTGTAAAATATTACATTCGACATGTTAGGTTGCCTTAAGCTAGGATATATAGCGTTATAGACGTATATAGTGTTCCCACCGAGAAGTAGGGGCCGGCGCGCCAGGAATGTGGTAAAATATTACATTCGACATGTTAGGTTGCCTTAAGGTAGGATATATAGCTTTATAGACGTATATAACGTTCCCACCGAGAAGTAGGTGCCGACACGACAGGTATGTTGTAAAATATTACATTCGAAATGTTTGATTGCCTTAAGCTAGGATATGTAGCGTTATAGACGTAAATAACGTTCCCACCGAGAAATAGGGGCCGACACGCCAGGAATGTTGCAAAATATTACATTCGACATGTTAGGTTGCCTTAAGCTAGGATATGTAGCGTTATAGACGTAAATAACGTTCCTACCGTGAAGTTAGGTGCCGACGTGCGCCGAATGTAGTAAAATATATCATCCGAGATGTTAGGTTGCCTTAGGTTAGGATATATAACGTTATTAACTTGTATAATGTTCCCACCGAGAAGTAGGTGCCGACGCGCCAGGAATGTTGCAAATATTACATTCGAGATGTTAGGTTGCCTTAAGCTAGGATATGCAGCGTTATAGATGTATATAATGTTCCCACCGAGAAGTAGGGGCCGGCTCGCCAGGAATGTAGTAAAATATTACACCCGAGATGTTAGGTTGCCTTAGGTTAGGATATATAACGTTATAGACGTATATGATATTCCCACCGAGAAATACGGGCCGACACGCCAGCAATGTTGTCAAATATTACATCCGAGATGTTAGGTACCCTTAGGTTAGGATATATAACGTTATAGGCGTAAATAATATTCCCACCGAGAAGTAGGGGCCGACGAGCCAGGAATGTTGTAAAATAGTAGGCTCGACATGTTAGGATGCCTTAGGCTAGGATATATAGCGATATAGACGTATATAAAGTTCCCACCGAGAAGTAGGCGCCGACGCGCCAGGAATGTTGTAAAATATTACATTCGACATGTTAGGTTGCCTTAAGCTAGGATATGTAGCATCATAGACGTAAATAACGTTCCCTCCGAGATGTAGGGGTCGACGTGCGAGGAATGTAGTAAAATATTGCATCCGAGATGTTAGGTTGCCTTAGGTTAGGATATATAACGTTATTGACTTATATAGTGTTCCCACCGAGAAGTAGGCGCCGACGCGCCAGGAATGTTGTAAAATATTACATTCGACATGTTAGGATTGCCTTAGGCTAGGATATATAACGTTATAGACGTATAAACTGTTCACACCGAGATGTTGGTGCCGACGCGCCAGGAATGTTGTAAAATATTACATTCGACATGTTAGGATGCCTTAAGCTAGGATTTATAGCGTTATAGACGTATATAATGTTCCCACCGTGATGTAGCGGGCGAAGTGCCGGGAATGATGTAAAATATCACACTCGACATTTTAGGTTGCCTTAGGCTAGGATATATAGCGTTATAGACTTATATAGTGTTCCCACCGAGAAGTAGGGGCCGACGCGCCAGGAATGCTGTAAAATATTACATTCGACATGTTAGGATTGCCTTAGGCTAGGTTATATAACGTTATAGACGTATATACTGTTCCCACCGAAAAGTAGTTGCCGCCGCGCCAGGAATGTTGTCAAATATTACATCCGAGATGTTAGGTACCCTTAGGTTAAGATATATAACGTTATAGGCGTATATAATGTTCCCACCGAGAAGTAGGGGCCGACGAGCCAGGAATGTTGCAAAATAGTAGGCTCGACATGTTAGGATGCCTTAGGCTAGGATATATAGCGCTATAGACGTATATAATGTTCCCACCGAGAAGTAGGCGCCGACGAGACCGGAATGTTGTAAAATATTACATTCGACATGTTAGGATTGGCTTAGTCTAGGATATATAACGTTATAGACGTATATGATATTCCCGCCGAGAAGTACGGGCCGACACGCCAGTAATGTTGTCACATATTACATCCGAGATGTTAGGTACCCTTAGGTTAGGATATGTAACGTTATAGACGTATATAATGTTCCCACCGGGAAGTAGGGGCCGACGAGCCAGGAATGTTGTAAAATATTACATTCGACATGTTAGGTTGCCTTAAACTAGGATATGTAGCGTTATAGACGTAAATAACGTTCCCTCCGAGAAGTAGGGGTCGACGTGCGAGGAATGTAGTAAAATATTGCATCCGAGATGTTAGGTTGCCTTAGGCTAGGATATATAACGTTATAGACGTATAAACTGTTCACACCGAGATGTTGGTGCCGACGCACCAGG
Source organism: Xylocopa violacea (assembly GCA_963969225.1). Classification (NCBI taxonomy): domain Eukaryota; kingdom Metazoa; phylum Arthropoda; class Insecta; order Hymenoptera; family Apidae; genus Xylocopa; species Xylocopa violacea. The sequence goes on along the minus strand of CAXAJV010000097.1, from coordinate 2,672,890 downwards.
AATGTTGTAAAATATTACATTCGACATGTTAGGTTGCCTTAAGCTAGGATTTATAGCGTTATAGATGTATATAATGTTCCCACCGAGATGAAGCGGCCGAAGTGCCGGGAATGTTGTAAAATATTACACTCGACATTTTAGGTTGCCTTAGGCTAGGATATATAGCGTTATAGACATATATAATGTTCCCACCGAGAAGTAGGGGCCGACGCGCCAGGAATGTTGTAAAATATTACATTCGACACTTTAGGTTGCCTTACGCAAGGATATATAGCGTTATAGACGTATATAATGTTCCCACCGAGAAGTAGGGGCCGACGCGCCAGGAATGTTGTGAAATATTACGATCAACATGTTAGGATTGCCTTAAGCTAGGATATATAACGTCATAGACGTATATACTGTTCCCACCGAGAAGTAGGTGCCGAAGTGCCGGGAATGTTGTAAAATATTACATTCGACATGTTAGGTTGCCTTAGGCTTGGATATGTAACATTATAGACGTATATAATGTTCCCACCGTGAAGTAGGGGTCGACGTGCGAGGAATGTAGTAAAATATTGCATCCGAGATGTTAGGTTGCCTTAGGCTAGGATATATAACGTTATAGACGTATAAACTGTTCACACCGAGATGTTGGTGCCGACGCGCCAGGAATGTTGTAAAATATTACATTCGACATGTTAGGTTGCCTTAAGCTAGGATTTATAGCGTTATAGACGTATATAATGTTCCCACCGAGATGTAGCGGCCGAAGTGCCGGGAATGTTGTAAAATATTACACTCGACATTTTAGGTTGCCTTAGGCTTGGATATGTAACATTATAGACGTATATAATGTTCCCACCGTGAAGTAGGGGCCAATCAGCCAGGAATGTTGTAAAATATTACATTCGACATGTTAGGTTGCCTTAAACTAGGATATGTAGCGTTATAGACGTAAATAACGTTCCCTCCGAGAAGTAGGGGTCGACGTGCGAGGAATGTAGTAAAATATTGCATCCGAGATGTTAGGTTGCCTTAGGCTAGGATATATAACGTTATAGACGTATAAACTGTTCACACCGAGATGTTGGTGCCGACGCGCCAGGAATGTTGTAAAATATTACATTCGACATGTTAGGTTGCCTTAAGCTAGGATTTATAGCGTTATAGACGTATATAATGTTCCCACCGAGATGTAGCGGCCGAAGTGCCGGGAATGTTGTAAAATATTACACTCGACATTTTAGGTTGCCTTAGGCTAGGATATATAGCGTTATAGACATATATAATGTTCCCACCGAGAAGTAGGGGCCGACGCGCCAGGAATGTTATAAAATATTACATTCGACACTTTAGGTTGCCTTAGGCTAGGATATATAGCGTTATAGACGTATATAATGTTCCCACCGAGAAGTAGGGCACGACGCGCCAGGATTGTTGTGAAATATTACGGTCAACATGTTAGGATTGCCTTAAACTAGGATATATAACGTCATAGACGTATATACTGTTCCCGCCGAGAAGTAGGTGCCGAAGTGCCGGGAATGTTGTAAAATATTACATTCGACATGTTAGGTTGCCTTAGGCTAGGATATGTAACATTATAGACATATATAATGTTCCCACCGTGAAGTTGGGGCCAACCAGCCAGGAATGTGGTAAAATATTACATTCGACATGTTAGGTTGCCTTAAGGTAGGATATTTAGCTTTATAGACGTATATAACGTTCCCACCGAGAAGTAGGTGCCGACACGACAGGTATGTTGTAAAATATTACATTCGAAATGTTAGGTTGCCTTAGACTAGGATATATAGCGCTATAGACGTATATAATGTTCCCACCGAGAAGTAGGTACCGACGCGCCAGGAATGTTATAAAATATTACATTCGACACTTTAGGTTGCCTTAGGCTAGGATATATAGCGTTATAGACGTATATAATGTTCCCACCGTGAAGTAGGGGCCAACGCGCCAGGAATGTTGTAAAATAATACATTCGACACTTTAGGTTTCCTTAGGCTAGGATATATAGCGTTATAGACGTATATAATGTTCCCACCGAGAAGTAGGGGCCGACGCGCCAGGAATGTTGTGAAATATTACGAGCAACATGTTAGGATTGCCTTAGGCTAGGATATATAACGTCACAGACGTATATACTGTTCCCACCGAGAAGTAGGTGCCGAAGTGCCGGGAATGTTGTAAAATATTACATTTGACATGTTAGGTTGCCTTAGGCTTGGATATGTAACATTATAGACGTATATAATATTCCCACCGTGAAGTAGTGGTCGACGTGCCAGGAATGTAGTAAAGTATTGCATCCGAGATGTTAGGTTGCCTTAGGTTAGGATATATAACGTTATTGACTTATATAATGTTCCCACCGAGAAATAGGCGCCGACGAGACCGGAATGATGTAAAATATTACATTCGACATGTTAGGATTGCCTTAGTCTAGGATATATAACGTTATAGACGGATATGATATTCCCACCGAGAAGTACGGGCCGACACGCCACCAATGTTGTCAAATATTACATCCGAAATGTTAGGTACCCTTAGGTTAGGATATATAACGTTATAGACGTATATAATGTTCCCACCGAGAAGTAGGGGCCGACGCGCCAGGAATGCTGTAAAATATTACATTCGACATGCTAGGTTGCCTTAGGCTAGGATATATAGCTTTAAAGACGTACATAACGTTCCCACCGAGACATAGGGGCCGACACGCCAGGAATGTTGTAAAACATTACATTCGAAATGTTAGGTTGCCTTAGACTAGGATATATAGCGCTATAGACGTATATAATGTTCCCACCGAGAAGTAGGTGCCGACGCGCCAGGAATGTTGCAAAAAATTACATTCGAAATGTTAGGTTGCCTTAAGCTAGGATATGTAGCGTTATAGACGTAAATAACGTTCCCACCGAGAAGTTAGGTACCGACGTGCGCGGAATCTAGTAAAATATTGCATCCGAGATGTTAGGTTGCCTTAGGTTAGGATATATAACGTTATTGACTTATATAATGTTCCCACCAAGAAGTAGGTGCCGACGCGCCAGGAATGTTGCAAATATTACATTCGACATGTTAGGTTGCCTTAAGCTAGGATATGTAGCGTTATAGACGTAAATAACGTTCACACCGAGAAGTTAGGTACCGACGTGCTCGGAATGTAGTAAAATATTGCATCCGAGATGTTAGGTTGCCTTAGGTTAGGATATATAACGTTATTGACTTATATAATGTTCCCACCGAGAAGTAGGTGCCGACGCGCCAGGAATGTTGCAAATATTACATTCGACATGTTAGGTACCCTTAGGTTAGGATATATAACGTTATAGGCGTAAATAATGTTCCCACCGAGAAGTAGGGGCCGACGAGCCAGGAATGTTGTAAAATAGTAGGCTCGACATGTTAGGAAGCCTTAGGCTAGGATATATAGCGATATAGACGTATATAAAGTTCCCACCGAGAAGTAGGTGCCGACGCGCCAGGAATGTTGTAAAATATTACATCCGACATGTTAGGTTGCCTTAAGCTAGGATATGTAGCGTTAAAGATATATATAATGTTCCCACCGAGAAGTAGAGGCCGGCGCGCCAGGAATGTAGTAAAATATTACACCCGAGATGTTAGGTTGCCTTAGGTTAGGATATATAACGTTATTGACTTATATAGTGTTCCCACCGAGAAGTAGGCGCCGACGCGCCAGGAATGTTGTAAAATATTACATTCGACATGTTAGGATTGCCTTAGGCTAGGATATATAACGTTATAGACGTGTAAACTGTTCCCACCGAGAAGTAGGCGCCGGCGCGCCAGGAATGTAGTAAAATATTACATTAGAGATGTTAGGTCGCCTTAGGCTAGGATATATAACGTTATAGATGTAAATACTGTTCCCACCGAGAAGTAGGTGCCGACGAGCCAGGAATGTTGTAAAATATTACAATCGACATGTTAGGATTGCATTAGGCTAGGATATATAACGTTATAGACGTATAAACTGGTCCCACCGAGAAGTTGGTGCCGACGAGCCAGGAATGTTGTAAAATATTACATTCGACATGTTAGGTTGCCTTAAACTAGGATATGTAGCGTTATAGACGTATATAATGTTCCCACCGAGATGTAGCGGCCGAAGTGCCGGGAATGTTGTGAAATATTACATTCGACATGTTAGGTTGCCTTAGGCTTGGATATGTAACATTATAGACGTATATAATGTTCCCACCGTGAAGTTGGCGCCAACCAGCCAGGAATGTGGTAAAATATTACATTCGACATGTTAGGTTGCCTTAAGGTAGGATATATAGCTTTATAGACGTATATAACGTTCCCACCGAGAAGTAGGTGCCGACACGACAGGTATGTTGTAAAATATTACATTCGAAATGTTTGGTTGCCTTAAGCTAGGATATGTAGCGTTATAGACGTAAATAACGTTCCCACCGAGAAATAGGGGCCGACACGCCAGGAATGTTGCAAAATATTACATTCGACATGTTAGGTTGCCTTAAGCTAGGATATGTAGCGTTATAGACGTAAATAACGTTCCTACCGAGAAGTTAGGTGCCGACGTGCGCGGAATGTAGTAAAATATTGCATCCGAGATGTTAGGTTGCCTTAGGTTAGGATATATAACGTTATTAACTTATATAATGTTCCCACCGAGAAATACGGGCCGACACGCCAGCAATGTTGTCAAATATTACATCCGAGATGTTAGGTACCCTTAGGTTAGGATATATAACGTTATAGGCGTAAATAATGTTCCCACCGAGAAGTAGGGGCCGACGAGCCAGGAATGTTGTAAAATAGTAGGCTCGACATGTTAGGAAGCCTTAGGCTAGGATATATAGCGATATAGACGTATATAAAGTTCCCACCGAGAAGTAGGTGCCGACGCGCCAGGAATGTTGTAAAATATTACATCCGACATGTTAGGTTGCCTTAAGCTAGGATATGTAGCGTTAAAGATATATATAATGTTCCCACCGAGAAGTAGAGGCCGGCGCGCCAGGAATGTAGTAAAATATTACACCCGAGATGTTAGGTTGCCTTAGGTTAGGATATATAACGTTATTGACTTATATAGTGTTCCCACCGAGAAGTAGGCGCCGACGCGCCAGGAATGTTGTAAAATATTACATTCGACATGTTAGGATTGCCTTAGGCTAGGATATATAACGTTATAGACGTGTAAACTGTTCCCACCGAGATGTTGGTGCCGACGCGCCAGGAATGTTGTAAAATATTACATTCGACACTTTAGGTTGCCTTAGGCTAGGATATATAGCGTTATAGACGTATATAATGTTCCCACCGAGAAGTAGGTGCCGACGCGCCAGGAATGTTGTAAAATATTACGATCAACATGTTAGGTTGCCTTAGGCTTGGATATGTAACATTATAGACGTATATAATGTTCCCACCGTGAAGTGTGTGCCAACCAGCCAGGAATGTGGTAAAATATTTCATTCGACATGTTAGGTTGCCTTAAGGTAGGATATATAGCTTTATAGACGTATATAACGTTCCCACCGAGAAGTAGGTGCCGACACGACAGGTATGTTGTAAAATATTACATTCGAGATGTTAGGTTGCCTTAGACTAGGATATATAGCGATATAGACGTATATAATGTTCCCACCGAGAAGTAGGAGCCGACGAGACCGGAATGTTGTAAAATATTACATTCGACATGTTAGGATTGCCTTAGTCTAGGATATATAACGTTATAGACGTATATGATATTCCCGCCGAGAAGTACGGGCCGACACGCCAGTAATGTTGTCACATATTACATCCGAGATGTTAGGTACCCTTAGGTTAGGATATATAACGTTATAGACGTATATAATGTTCCCACCGGGAAGTAGGGGCCGACGAGCCAGGAATGTTGTAAAATATTACATTCGACATGTTAGGTTGCCTGAAACTAGGATATGTAGCGTTATAGACGTAAATAACGTTCCCTCCGAGAAGTAGGGGTCGACGTGCGAGGAATGTAGTAAAATATTGCATCCGAGATGTTAGGTTGCCTTAGGCTAGGATATATAACGTTATAGACGTATAAACCGTTCACACCGAGATGTTGGTGCCGACGCGCCAGGAATGTTGTAAAATATTACATTCGACATGTTAGGTTGCCTTAAGCTAGGATTTATAGCGTTATAGACGTATGTAATGTTCCCACCGAGATGTAGCGGCCGAAGTGCCGGGAATGTTGTAAAATATTACACTCGACATTTTAGGTTGCCTTAGGCTAGGATATATAGCGTTATAGACATATATAATGTTCCCACCGAGAAGTAGGGGCCGACGAGCCAGGAATGTTGTAAAATAGTAGGCTCGACATGTTAGGAAGCCTTAGGCTAGGATATATAGCGATATAGACGTATATAAAGTTCCCACCGAGAAGTAGGTGCCGACGCGCCAGGAATGTTGTAAAATATTACATCCGACATGTTAGGTTGCCTTAAGCTAGGATATGTAGCGTTAAAGATATATATAATGTTCCCACCGAGAAGTAGAGGCCGGCGCGCCAGGAATGTAGTAAAATATTACACCCGAGATGTTAGGTTGCCTTAGGTTAGGATATATAACGTTATTGACTTATATAGTGTTCCCACCGAGAAGTAGGCGCCGACGCGCCAGGAATGTTGTAAAATATTACATTCGACATGTTAGGATTGCCTTAGGCTAGGATATATAACGTTATAGACGTGTAAACTGTTCCCACCGAGAAGTAGGGGCCGACGCGCCAGGAATGTTGTAAAATATTACATTCGACACTTTAGGTTGCCTTACGCAAGGATATATAGCGTTATAGACGTATATAATGTTCCCACCGAGAAGTAGGGGCCGACGCGCCAGGAATGTTGTGAAATATTACGATCAACATGTTAGGATTGCCTTAAGCTAGGATATATAACGTCATAGACGTATATACTGTTCCCACCGAGAAGTAGGTGCCGAAGTGCCGGGAATGTTGTAAAATATTACATTCGACATGTTAGGTTGCCTTAGGCTTGGATATGTAACATTATAGACGTATATAATGTTCCCACCGTGAAGTAGGGGTCGACGTGCGAGGAATGTAGTAAAATATTGCATCCGAGATGTTAGGTTGCCTTAGGCTAGGATATATAACGTTATAGACGTATAAACTGTTCACACCGAGATGTTGGTGCCGACGCGCCAGGAATGTTGTAAAATATTACATTCGACATGTTAGGTTGCCTTAAGCTAGGATTTATAGCGTTATAGACGTATATAATGTTCCCACCGAGATGTAGCGGCCGAAGTGCCGGGAATGTTGTAAAATATTACACTCGACATTTTAGGTTGCCTTAGGCTTGGATATGTAACATTATAGACGTATATAATGTTCCCACCGTGAAGTAGGGGCCAATCAGCCAGGAATGTTGTAAAATATTACATTCGACATGTTAGGTTGCCTTAAACTAGGATATGTAGCGTTATAGACGTAAATAACGTTCCCTCCGAGAAGTAGGGGTCGACGTGCGAGGAATGTAGTAAAATATTGCATCCGAGATGTTAGGTTGCCTTAGGCTAGGATATATAACGTTATAGACGTATAAACTGTTCACACCGAGATGTTGGTGCCGACGCGCCAGGAATGTTGTAAAATATTACATTCGACATGTTAGGTTGCCTTAAGCTAGGATTTATAGCGTTATAGACGTATATAATGTTCCCACCGAGATGTAGCGGCCGAAGTGCCGGGAATGTTGTAAAATATTACACTCGACATTTTAGGTTGCCTTAGGCTAGGATATATAGCGTTATAGACATATATAATGTTCCCACCGAGAAGTAGGGGCCGACGCGCCAGGAATGTTATAAAATATTACATTCGACACTTTAGGTTGCCTTAGGCTAGGATATATAGCGTTATAGACGTATATAATGTTCCCACCGAGAAGTAGGGCACGACGCGCCAGGATTGTTGTGAAATATTACGGTCAACATGTTAGGATTGCCTTAAACTAGGATATATAACGTCATAGACGTATATACTGTTCCCGCCGAGAAGTAGGTGCCGAAGTGCCGGGAATGTTGTAAAATATTACATTCGACATGTTAGGTTGCCTTAGGCTAGGATATGTAACATTATAGACATATATAATGTTCCCACCGTGAAGTTGGGGCCAACCAGCCAGGAATGTGGTAAAATATTACATTCGACATGTTAGGTTGCCTTAAGGTAGGATATTTAGCTTTATAGACGTATATAACGTTCCCACCGAGAAGTAGGTGCCGACACGACAGGTATGTTGTAAAATATTACATTCGAAATGTTAGGTTGCCTTAGACTAGGATATATAGCGCTATAGACGTATATAATGTTCCCACCGAGAAGTAGGTACCGACGCGCCAGGAATGTTATAAAATATTACATTCGACACTTTAGGTTGCCTTAGGCTAGGATATATAGCGTTATAGACGTATATAATGTTCCCACCGTGAAGTAGGGGCCAACGCGCCAGGAATGTTGTAAAATAATACATTCGACACTTTAGGTTTCCTTAGGCTAGGATATATAGCGTTATAGACGTATATAATGTTCCCACCGAGAAGTAGGGGCCGACGCGCCAGGAATGTTGTGAAATATTACGAGCAACATGTTAGGATTGCCTTAGGCTAGGATATATAACGTCACAGACGTATATACTGTTCCCACCGAGAAGTAGGTGCCGAAGTGCCGGGAATGTTGTAAAATATTACATTTGACATGTTAGGTTGCCTTAGGCTTGGATATGTAACATTATAGACGTATATAATATTCCCACCGTGAAGTAGTGGTCGACGTGCCAGGAATGTAGTAAAGTATTGCATCCGAGATGTTAGGTTGCCTTAGGTTAGGATATATAACGTTATTGACTTATATAATGTTCCCACCGAGAAATAGGCGCCGACGAGACCGGAATGATGTAAAATATTACATTCGACATGTTAGGATTGCCTTAGTCTAGGATATATAACGTTATAGACGGATATGATATTCCCACCGAGAAGTACGGGCCGACACGCCACCAATGTTGTCAAATATTACATCCGAAATGTTAGGTACCCTTAGGTTAGGATATATAACGTTATAGACGTATATAATGTTCCCACCGAGAAGTAGGGGCCGACGCGCCAGGAATGCTGTAAAATATTACATTCGACATGCTAGGTTGCCTTAGGCTAGGATATATAGCTTTAAAGACGTACATAACGTTCCCACCGAGACATAGGGGCCGACACGCCAGGAATGTTGTAAAACATTACATTCGAAATGTTAGGTTGCCTTAGACTAGGATATATAGCGCTATAGACGTATATAATGTTCCCACCGAGAAGTAGGTGCCGACGCGCCAGGAATGTTGCAAAAAATTACATTCGAAATGTTAGGTTGCCTTAAGCTAGGATATGTAGCGTTATAGACGTAAATAACGTTCCCACCGAGAAGTTAGGTACCGACGTGCGCGGAATCTAGTAAAATATTGCATCCGAGATGTTAGGTTGCCTTAGGTTAGGATATATAACGTTATTGACTTATATAATGTTCCCACCAAGAAGTAGGTGCCGACGCGCCAGGAATGTTGCAAATATTACATTCGACATGTTAGGTTGCCTTAAGCTAGGATATGTAGCGTTATAGACGTAAATAACGTTCACACCGAGAAGTTAGGTACCGACGTGCTCGGAATGTAGTAAAATATTGCATCCGAGATGTTAGGTTGCCTTAGGTTAGGATATATAACGTTATTGACTTATATAATGTTCCCACCGAGAAGTAGGTGCCGACGCGCCAGGAATGTTGCAAATATTACATTCGACATGTTAGGTACCCTTAGGTTAGGATATATAACGTTATAGGCGTAAATAATGTTCCCACCGAGAAGTAGGGGCCGACGAGCCAGGAATGTTGTAAAATAGTAGGCTCGACATGTTAGGAAGCCTTAGGCTAGGATATATAGCGATATAGACGTATATAAAGTTCCCACCGAGAAGTAGGTGCCGACGCGCCAGGAATGTTGTAAAATATTACATCCGACATGTTAGGTTGCCTTAAGCTAGGATATGTAGCGTTAAAGATATATATAATGTTCCCACCGAGAAGTAGAGGCCGGCGCGCCAGGAATGTAGTAAAATATTACACCCGAGATGTTAGGTTGCCTTAGGTTAGGATATATAACGTTATTGACTTATATAGTGTTCCCACCGAGAAGTAGGCGCCGACGCGCCAGGAATGTTGTAAAATATTACATTCGACATGTTAGGATTGCCTTAGGCTAGGATATATAACGTTATAGACGTGTAAACTGTTCCCACCGAGAAGTAGGCGCCGGCGCGCCAGGAATGTAGTAAAATATTACATTAGAGATGTTAGGTCGCCTTAGGCTAGGATATATAACGTTATAGATGTAAATACTGTTCCCACCGAGAAGTAGGTGCCGACGAGCCAGGAATGTTGTAAAATATTACAATCGACATGTTAGGATTGCATTAGGCTAGGATATATAACGTTATAGACGTATAAACTGGTCCCACCGAGAAGTTGGTGCCGACGAGCCAGGAATGTTGTAAAATATTACATTCGACATGTTAGGTTGCCTTAAACTAGGATATGTAGCGTTATAGACGTATATAATGTTCCCACCGAGATGTAGCGGCCGAAGTGCCGGGAATGTTGTGAAATATTACATTCGACATGTTAGGTTGCCTTAGGCTTGGATATGTAACATTATAGACGTATATAATGTTCCCACCGTGAAGTTGGCGCCAACCAGCCAGGAATGTGGTAAAATATTACATTCGACATGTTAGGTTGCCTTAAGGTAGGATATATAGCTTTATAGACGTATATAACGTTCCCACCGAGAAGTAGGTGCCGACACGACAGGTATGTTGTAAAATATTACATTCGAAATGTTTGGTTGCCTTAAGCTAGGATATGTAGCGTTATAGACGTAAATAACGTTCCCACCGAGAAATAGGGGCCGACACGCCAGGAATGTTGCAAAATATTACATTCGACATGTTAGGTTGCCTTAAGCTAGGATATGTAGCGTTATAGACGTAAATAACGTTCCTACCGAGAAGTTAGGTGCCGACGTGCGCGGAATGTAGTAAAATATTGCATCCGAGATGTTAGGTTGCCTTAGGTTAGGATATATAACGTTATTAACTTATATAATGTTCCCACCGAGAAATACGGGCCGACACGCCAGCAATGTTGTCAAATATTACATCCGAGATGTTAGGTACCCTTAGGTTAGGATATATAACGTTATAGGCGTAAATAATGTTCCCACCGAGAAGTAGGGGCCGACGAGCCAGGAATGTTGTAAAATAGTAGGCTCGACATGTTAGGAAGCCTTAGGCTAGGATATATAGCGATATAGACGTATATAAAGTTCCCACCGAGAAGTAGGTGCCGACGCGCCAGGAATGTTGTAAAATATTACATCCGACATGTTAGGTTGCCTTAAGCTAGGATATGTAGCGTTAAAGATATATATAATGTTCCCACCGAGAAGTAGAGGCCGGCGCGCCAGGAATGTAGTAAAATATTACACCCGAGATGTTAGGTTGCCTTAGGTTAGGATATATAACGTTATTGACTTATATAGTGTTCCCACCGAGAAGTAGGCGCCGACGCGCCAGGAATGTTGTAAAATATTACATTCGACATGTTAGGATTGCCTTAGGCTAGGATATATAACGTTATAGACGTGTAAACTGTTCCCACCGAGATGTTGGTGCCGACGCGCCAGGAATGTTGTAAAATATTACATTCGACACTTTAGGTTGCCTTAGGCTAGGATATATAGCGTTATAGACGTATATAATGTTCCCACCGAGAAGTAGGTGCCGACGCGCCAGGAATGTTGTAAAATATTACGATCAACATGTTAGGTTGCCTTAGGCTTGGATATGTAACATTATAGACGTATATAATGTTCCCACCGTGAAGTGTGTGCCAACCAGCCAGGAATGTGGTAAAATATTTCATTCGACATGTTAGGTTGCCTTAAGGTAGGATATATAGCTTTATAGACGTATATAACGTTCCCACCGAGAAGTAGGTGCCGACACGACAGGTATGTTGTAAAATATTACATTCGAGATGTTAGGTTGCCTTAGACTAGGATATATAGCGATATAGACGTATATAATGTTCCCACCGAGAAGTAGGAGCCGACGAGACCGGAATGTTGTAAAATATTACATTCGACATGTTAGGATTGCCTTAGTCTAGGATATATAACGTTATAGACGTATATGATATTCCCGCCGAGAAGTACGGGCCGACACGCCAGTAATGTTGTCACATATTACATCCGAGATGTTAGGTACCCTTAGGTTAGGATATATAACGTTATAGACGTATATAATGTTCCCACCGGGAAGTAGGGGCCGACGAGCCAGGAATGTTGTAAAATATTACATTCGACATGTTAGGTTGCCTGAAACTAGGATATGTAGCGTTATAGACGTAAATAACGTTCCCTCCGAGAAGTAGGGGTCGACGTGCGAGGAATGTAGTAAAATATTGCATCCGAGATGTTAGGTTGCCTTAGGCTAGGATATATAACGTTATAGACGTATAAACCGTTCACACCGAGATGTTGGTGCCGACGCGCCAGGAATGTTGTAAAATATTACATTCGACATGTTAGGTTGCCTTAAGCTAGGATTTATAGCGTTATAGACGTATGTAATGTTCCCACCGAGATGTAGCGGCCGAAGTGCCGGGAATGTTGTAAAATATTACACTCGACATTTTAGGTTGCCTTAGGCTAGGATATATAGCGTTATAGACATATATAATGTTCCCACCGAGAAGTAGGGGCCGACGAGCCAGGAATGTTGTAAAATAGTAGGCTCGACATGTTAGGAAGCCTTAGGCTAGGATATATAGCGATATAGACGTATATAAAGTTCCCACCGAGAAGTAGGTGCCGACGCGCCAGGAATGTTGTAAAATATTACATCCGACATGTTAGGTTGCCTTAAGCTAGGATATGTAGCGTTAAAGATATATATAATGTTCCCACCGAGAAGTAGAGGCCGGCGCGCCAGGAATGTAGTAAAATATTACACCCGAGATGTTAGGTTGCCTTAGGTTAGGATATATAACGTTATTGACTTATATAGTGTTCCCACCGAGAAGTAGGCGCCGACGCGCCAGGAATGTTGTAAAATATTACATTCGACATGTTAGGATTGCCTTAGGCTAGGATATATAACGTTATAGACGTGTAAACTGTTCCCACCGAGATGTTGGTGCCGACGCGCCAGGAATGTTGTAAAATATTACATTCGACACTTTAGGTTGCCTTAGGCTAGGATATATAGCGTTATAGACGTATATAATGTTCCCACCGAGAAGTAGGTGCCGACGCGCCAGGAATGTTGTAAAATATTACGATCAACATGTTAGGTTGCCTTAGGCTTGGATATGTAACATTATAGACGTATATAATGTTCCCACCGTGAAGTGTGTGCCAACCAGCCAGGAATGTGGTAAAATATTTCATTCGACATGTTAGGTTGCCTTAAGGTAGGATATATAGCTTTATAGACGTATATAACGTTCCCACCGAGAAGTAGGTGCCGACACGACAGGTATGTTGTAAAATATTACATTCGAGATGTTAGGTTGCCTTAGACTAGGATATATAGCGATATAGACGTATATAATGTTCCCACCGAGAAGTAGGAGCCGACGAGACCGGAATGTTGTAAAATATTACATTCGACATGTTAGGATTGCCTTAGTCTAGGATATATAACGTTATAGACGTATATGATATTCCCGCCGAGAAGTACGGGCCGACACGCCAGTAATGTTGTCACATATTACATCCGAGATGTTAGGTACCCTTAGGTTAGGATATATAACGTTATAGACGTATATAATGTTCCCACCGGGAAGTAGGGGCCGACGAGCCAGGAATGTTGTAAAATATTACATTCGACATGTTAGGTTGCCTGAAACTAGGATATGTAGCGTTATAGACGTAAATAACGTTCCCTCCGAGAAGTAGGGGTCGACGTGCGAGGAATGTAGTAAAATATTGCATCCGAGATGTTAGGTTGCCTTAGGCTAGGATATATAACGTTATAGACGTATAAACCGTTCACACCGAGATGTTGGTGCCGACGCGCCAGGAATGTTGTAAAATATTACATTCGACATGTTAGGTTGCCTTAAGCTAGGATTTATAGCGTTATAGACGTATGTAATGTTCCCACCGAGATGTAGCGGCCGAAGTGCCGGGAATGTTGTAAAATATTACACTCGACATTTTAGGTTGCCTTAGGCTAGGATATATAGCGTTATAGACATATATAATGTTCCCACCGAGAAGTAGGGGCCGACGCGCCAGGAATGCTGTAAAATATTACATTCGACATGTTAGGATTGCCTTAGGCTAGGTTATATAACGTTATAGACGTATATACTGTTCCCACCGAAAAGTAGTTGCCGCCGAGCCAGGAATGTTGTCAAATATTACATCCGAGATGTTAGGTACCCTTAGGTTAAGATATATAACGTTATAGGCGTATATAATGTTCCCACCGAGAAATAGGCGCCGACGAGACCGGAATGTTGTAAAATATTACATTCGACATGTTAGGATTGCCTTAGGCTAGGATATATAACGTCATAGACGTATATACTGTTCCCACCGAGAAGCAGGTGCCGAAGTTCCGGGAATGTTGTAAAATATTACATTCGACATGTTAGGTTGCCTTAGGCTTGGATATGTAACATTATAGACGTATATAATGTTCCCACCGTGAAGTAGGGGCCAACCAGCCAGGAATGTGGTAAAATATTACATTCGACATGTTAGGTTGCCTTAAGGTAGGATATATAGCTTTATAGACGTATATAACGTTCCCACCGAGAAGTAGGTGCCGACACGACAGGTATGTTGTAAAATATTACATCCGAGATGTTAGGATTGCCTTAGGCTAGGATATATAACGTTATAGACGAATATACTGTTCCCACCGAGAAGGAGGTGCCGAAGCGTCAGGAATGTTGTAAAATATTACGGTAGAGACGTTAGGTTGCCTTAGGTTAGGATATATAACGTTATAGACGTATATAATGTTCCCACCGTGAAGTAGGTGCCGACGCGCCAGGAATGTTGTAAAATATTACATCCGACATGTTAGGTTGCCTTGAGCTAGGATATGTAGCGTTAAAGATATATATAATGTTCCCACCGAGAAGTAGAGGCCGGCGCGCCAGGAATGTAGTAAAATATTACACCCGAGATGTTAGGTTGCCTTAGGTTAGGATATATAACGTTATTGACTTATATAGTGTTCCCACCGAGAAGTAGGCGCCGACGCGCCAGGAATGTTGTAAAATATTACATTCGACATGTTAGGATTGCCTTAGGATAGGATATATAACGTTATAGACGTATATAATGTTCCCACCGAGAAGTAGGGGCCGACGCGCCAGGAATATTGTAAAATATTACGATCAACATGTTAGGTTGCCTTAGGCTTGGATATGTAACATTATAGACGTATATAATGTTCCCACCGTGAAGTAGGGGCCAACCTGCCAGGAATGTGGTAAAATATTACATTCGACATGTTAGGTTGCCTTAAGGTAGGATATATAGCTTTATAGACGTATATAACGTTCCCACCGAGAAGTAGGTGCCGACACGGCAGGTATGTTGTAAAATATAACATGCGAAATGTTAGGTTGCCTTAGACTAGGATATATAGCGTTATAGATGTATATAATGTTCCCACCGAGAAGTAGGGGCCGGCGCGCCAGGAATGTAGTAAAATATTACACCCGAGATGTTAGGTTGCCCTAGGTTAGGATATATAACGTTATTGACTTATATAATGTTCCCACCGAGAAGTAGGGGCCGACGCGCCAGGAATGTTGTAAAATATTACATCCGAGACGTTAGGATTGCCTTAGGCTAGGATATATAACGTTATAGACGAATATACTGTTCCCACCGAGAAGGAGGTGCCGAAGCGTCAGGAATGTTGTAAAATATTACGGTAGAGACATTAGGTTGCCTTAGGTTAGGATATATAACGTTATAGACGTATATAATGTTCCCTCCGTGAAGTAGGTGCCGACGCGCCAGGAATGTTGTAAAATATTACATCCGACATGTTAGGTTGCCTTAAGCTAGGATATGTAGCGTTAAAGATATATATAATGTTCCCACCGAGAAGTAGAGGCCGGCGCGCCAGGAATGTAGTAAAATATTACACCCGAGATGTTAGGTTGCCTTAGGTTAGGATATATAACGTTATTGACTTATATAGTGTTCCCACCGAGAAGTAGGCGCCGACGCGCCAGGAATGTTGTAAAATATTACATTCGACATGTTAGGATTGCCTTAGGATAGGATATATAACGTTATAGACGTATAAACTGTTCCCACCGAGATGTTGGTGCCGACGCGCCAGGAATGTTGTAAAATATTACATTCGACACTTTAGGTTGCCTTAGGCTAGGATATATAGCGTTATAGACGTATATAATGTTCCCACCGAGAAGTAGGGGCCGACGCGCCAGGAATGTTGTAAAATATTACGATCAACATGTTAGGTTGCCTTAGGCTTGGATATGTAACATTATAGACGTATATAATGTTCCCACCGTGAAGTAGGGGCCAACCAGCCAGGAATGTGGTAAAATATTACATTCGACATGTTAGGTTGCCTTAAGGTAGGATATATAGCTTTATAGACGTATATAACGTTCCCACCGAGAAGTAGGTGCCGACGCGGCAGGTATGTTGTAAAATATAACATGCGAAATGTTAGGTTGCCTTAGACTAGGATATATAGCGTTATAGACGTATATAATGTTCCCACCGAGAAGTAGGGGCCGGCGCGCCAGGAATGTAGTAAAATATTACACCCGAGATGTTAGGTTGCCCTAGGTTAGGATATATAACGTTATTGACTTATATAATGTTCCCACCGAGAAGTAGGGGCCGACGCGCCAGGAATGTTGTAAAATATTACATTCGACATGTTAGGTTGCCTTAAGCTAGGATATGTAGCGTTAAAGATATATATAATGTTCCCACCGAGAAGTAGAGGCCGGCGCGCCAGGAATGTAGTAAAATATTACACCCGAGATGTTAGGTTGCCTTAGGTTAGGATATATAACGTTATTGACTTATATAATGTTCCCACCGAGAAGTAGGTGCCGACGCGCCAGGAATGTTGTAAAATATTACATTCGACATGTTAGGTTGCCTTAAGCTAGGATATGTAGCGTTATAGACGTAAATAACGTTCCCACCGAGAAGTAGGGGTCGACGTGCGAGGAATGTAGTAAAATATTGCATCCGAGATGTTAGGTTGCCTTAGGTTAGGATATATAACGTTATTGACTTATATAGTGTTCCCACCGAGAAGTAGGCGCCGACGCGCCAGGAATGTTGTAAAATATTCCATTCGACATGTTAGGATTGCCTTAGGCTAGGATATATAACGTTATAGACGTATAAACTGTTCCCACCGAGATGTTGGTGCCGACGCGCCAGGAATGTTGTAAAATATTACATTCGACACTTTAGGTTGCCTTAGGCTAGGATATATAGCGTTATAGACGTATATAATGTTCCCACCGAGAAGTAGGGGTCGACGTGCCAGGAATGTAGTAAAATATTGCATCCGAGATGTTAGGTTGCCTTAGGTTAGGATATATAACGTTATTGACTTATATAATGTTCCCACCGAGATGTAGACGCCGACGAGACCGGAATGTTGTAAAATATTACATTCGACATGTTAGGATTGCCTTAGTCTAGGATATATAACGTTATAGACGGGTATGATATTCCCACCGAGAAGTACGGGCCGACACGCCAGCAATGTTGTCAAATATTACATCCGAAATGTTAGGTACCCTTAGGTTAGGATATATAACGTTATAGACGTATATAATGTTCGCACCGAGAAGTAGGGGCCGACGAGCCAGGATTGTTGTGAAATATTACGGTCAACATGTTAGGATTGCCTTAAGCTAGGATATATAACGTCATAGACGTATATACTGTTCCCACCGAGAAGTAGGTGCCGAAGTTCCGGGAATGCTGTAAAATATTACATTCGACATGTTAGGTTGCCTTAGGCTTGGATATGTAACATTATAGACGTATATAATGTTCCCACCGTGAAGTAGGGGCCAATCAGCCAGGAATGTTGTAAAATATTACATTCGACATGTTAGGTTGCCTTAAACTAGGATATGTAGCGTTATAGACGTAAATAACGTTCCCTCCGAGAAGTAGTGGTCGACGTGCGAGGAATGTCGTAAAATATTGCATCCGAGATGTTAGGTTGCCTTAGGCTAGGATATATAACGTTATAGACGTATAAACTGTTCACACCGAGATGTTGGTGCCGACGCGCCAGGAATGTCGTAAAATATTACATCCGAGATGTTAGGATTACCTTAGGCTAGGATATATAACGTTATAGACGTATATAATGTTCCCACCGAGAAGTATGGGCCGACGAGCCAGGAATGTTATAAAATATTACGCTCGACATGTTAGGTTGCCTTAGGCTAGGATATATAGCGTTAAAGACGTATATAATGTTCCCACCGAGGAGTAGGGGCCGAAGTGACGGGAATGTTGTAAAATATTACATCCGAGATGTTAGGTTGCCTTAGGTTAGGATATATAACGTTATAGACGTATATAATGTTGCCACCGAGAAGTAGGGGCCGACGAGCCAGGAATGTTGAAAAATATTACGCTCGACATGTTAGGTTGCCTTAGACTATGATATATAGCGATATAGACGTATATAATATTCCCACCGAGAAGTGGGGGCCGGCGCGCCAGGAATGTAGTAAAATATTACATCCGAGATGTTAGGTTGCCTTAGGCTAGGATATGTAAAGTTATAGACGTATATAATGTTCCCACCGAGAAATAGGTGCCGGCGCGCCAGGAATGTTGCAAAATATTACATCCGAGATGTTAGGATTGCCTTAGGCTAAGATATATATCGTTATAGACGTATATAATGTTCCCACCGAGAAGTAGGGGCCGAAGTGACGGGAATGTTGTAAAATATTACACCCGAGGTGTTAGGTTGCCTTAGGTTAGGATATATAACGTTATTGACTTATATAATGTTCGCACCGAGAAATAGGGGCCGACGCCCTGGGAATGTTGTACAATATTACGCTCGGCAAGTTAGGTTGCCTTAGGCTATGATATATAGCGATATAGACGTATATAATATTCCCACCGAGAAGTGGGGGCCGGCGCGCCAGGAATGCAGTAAAATATTACATCCGAGATGTTAGGTTGCCTTAGGCTAGGATATGTAAAGTTATAGTAGTATATAATGTTCCCAACGAGAAATAGATGCCGGCGCGCCAGGAATGTTGTAAAATATTACATCCGAGATGTTAGCATTACCTTAGGCTAGGATATATAACGTTATAGACGTATATGATGTTCCCACCGAGAAGTAGGTGCCGAAGTTACGGGAATGTAGTAAAATATAACATCCGAGATGTTAGTTTGCCTTAGGCTAGGATATATAGCGTTATAGACTTATATAATGTTCCCACCGAGAAGTAGTGGCCGACGTGCCAGGAACGTAGTAAAATATTACATCCGAGATGTTAGGTTGCCTTAGGTTAGGATATATAACATTATTGACTTATATACTGTTCCCACCGAGAAGTAGATGCCGACGCGCCAGGAATGTTGTAAATTATTACATCCGAGATGTTAGGATTGCCTTAGGCTAGGATATATAACGTTATAGACGTATATAATGTTCCCACCGAGAAGTAGGGGTCGGTGCGCCACGAATGTAGTAAAATATTACATCCGAGATGTTAGGTTGCCTTAGACTAGGGTATATAATGTTATAGACGTATATAATGTTCCCACCGAGAAGTAGGGGCCGAAGTGACGGGAATGTTGTAAAATATTACATTCGACATGTTAGGTTGCCTTAGGCTAGGAAATATAGCGTTATAGACGTATATAATGTTCCCACCGAGAAGTAGGGGTCGGTGCGCCACGAATGTAGTAAAATATTACATCCGAGATGTTAGGTTGCCTTAGGATAGGATATATAACGTTATAGACTTATATACTGTTCCCACCGAGAAGTAGGTGCCGACGCGCCAGGAATGTTGTAAAATATTACTTCCGAGATGTTAGGTTGCCTTACGTTATGATATATAGCGATATAGACGTATATAATGTTCCCACCGAGAAGTAGGGTCCGGCGCGCCAGGAATGTAGTAAAATATTACATCCGAGATGTTATTTTGCCTTAGGTTAGGATATATAACGTTATAGACGTATATAATGTTCCCACCGAGAAGTAGGGGCCGGCGCGCCGGGAATGTAGTAAAATATAACATCCGAGATGTTAGGTTGCCTTAGGCTAGGATATATAACGTTATAAACGTATATAATGTTGCCACCGAGAAGTAGGTGCCGAAGTGACGGTAATGTTATAAAATATTACATTCGACATGTTAGTTTGCCTTAGGCTAGGATATATAGCGTTATAGACTTATATAATGTTCCCACCGAGATGTAGTGGCCTACACGCCAGGAATGTTATCAAATATTACTTCCGAGATGTTAGGTTCCCTTAGGTTAGGATATATAACGTTATAGACGTATATAATGTTCCCACCGTGAAGTAGGGGCCGACGAGCCAGGAATGTTGTGAAATATTACGCTCGACATGTTAGGTTGCCTTAGACTATGATATATAGCGATATAGACGTATATAATATTCCCACCGAGAAGTGGGGGCCGGCGCGCCAGGAATGTAGTAAAATATTACATCCGAGATGTTAGGTTGCCTTATGCTAGGATATGTTAAGTTATAGACGTATATAATGTTCCCACCGAGAAATAGGTGCCGGCGCGCCAGGAATGTTGCAAAATATTACATCCGAGATGTTATGATTGCCTTAGGCTAAGATATATAACGTTATAGACGTATATAATGTTCCCACCGAGAAGTAGGGGCCGAAGTGACGGGAAAGTTGTAAAATATTACATCCGAGATGTTAAGTTGCCTTAGGTTAGGATATATAACGTTATTGACTTATATAATGTTCCCACCGAGAAATAGGGGCCGACGCCCTGGGAATGTTGTAAAATATTACGCTCGGCAAGTTAGGTTGCCTTAGGCTATGATATATAGCGATATAGACGTATATAATATTCCCACCGAGAAGTGGGGGCCGGCGCGCCAGGAATGTAGTAAAACATTACATCCGAGATGTTAGGTTGCCTTAGGCTAGGATATGTAAAGTTATAGACGTATATAATGTTCCCACCGAGAAATAGGTGCCGACGCGCCAGGAATGTTGTAAAATATTACATCCGAGATGTTAGGATTGCCTTAGGCTAAGATATATAACGTTATAGACGTATATAATGTTCCCACCGACAAGTAGGGGCCGGCGCGCCGGGAATGTAGTAAAGTATAACATCCGAGATGTTAGGTTGCCTTAGACTAGGATATATAACGCTATAGACGTATATAATGTACCCACCGAGAAGTAGGTGCCGAAGTGACGGTAATGTTATAAAATATTACATTCGACATGTTAGTTTGCCTTAGGCTAGGATATATAGCGTTATAGACTTATATAATGTTCCCACCGAGATGTAGTGGCCTACACGCCAGGAATGTTATCAAATATTACTTCCGAGATGTTAGGTTCCCTTAGGTTAGGATATATAACGTTATAGACGTATATAATGTTCCCACCGTGAAGTAGGGGCCGACGAGCCAGGAATGTTGTGAAATATTACGCTCGACATGTTAGGTTGCCTTAGACTATGATATATAGCGATATAGACGTATATAATATTCCCACCGAGAAGTGGGGGCCGGCGCGCCAGGAATGTAGTAAAATATTACATCCGAGATGTTAGGTTGCCTTATGCTAGGATATGTTAAGTTATAGACGTATATAATGTTCCCACCGAGAAATAGGTGCCGGCGCGCCAGGAATGTTGCAAAATATTACATCCGAGATGTTAGGATTGCCTTAGGCTAAGATATATAACGTTATAGACGTATATAATGTTCCCACCGAGAAGTAGGGGCCGAAGTGACGGGAATGTTGTAAAATATTACATCCGAGATGTTAAGTTGCCTTAGGTTAGGATATATAACGTTATTGACTTATATAATGTTCCCACCGAGAAATAGGGGCCGACGCCCTGGGAATGTTGTAAAATATTACGCTCGGCAAGTTAGGTTGCCTTAGGCTATGATATATAGCGATATAGACGTATATAATATTCCCACCGAGAAGTGGGGGCCGGCGCGCCAGGAATGTAGTAAAACATTACATCCGAGATGTTAGGTTGCCTTAGGCTAGGATATGTAAAGTTATAGACGTATATAATGTTCCCACCGAGAAATAGGTGCCGACGCGCCAGGAATGTTGTAAAATATTACATCCGAGATGTTAGGATTGCCTTAGGCTAAGATATATAACGTTATAGACGTATATAATGTTCCCACCGACAAGTAGGGGCCGGCGCGCCGGGAATGTAGTAAAGTATAACATCCGAGATGTTAGGTTGCCTTAGACTAGGATATATAACGCTATAGACGTATATAATGTTCCCACCGAGAAGTAGGTGCCGAAGTGACGGTAATGTTATAAAATATTACATTCGACATGTTAGTTTACCTTAGGCTAGGATATATAGCGTTATAGACTTATATAATGTTCCCACCGAGATGTAGTGGCCTACACGCCAGGAATGTTATCAAATATTACTTCCGAGATGTTAGGTTCCCTTAGGTTAGGATATATAACGTTATAGACGTATATAATGTTCCCACCGTGAAGTAGGGGCCGACGAGCCAGGAATGTTGTGAAATATTACGCTCGACATGTTAGGTTGCCTTAGACTATGATATATAGCGATATAGACGTATATAATATTCCCACCGAGAAGTGGGGGCCGGCGCGCCAGGAATGTAGTAAAATATTACATCCGAGATGTTAGGTTGCCTTAGACTAGGATATATAACGCTATAGACGTATATAATGTTCCCACCGAGAAGTAGGTGCCGAAGTGACGGGAATGTTGTAAAATATTACATTCGACATGTTAGTTTTCCTTAGGCTAGGATATATAGCGTTATATACGTATATAATGTTCCCACCGAGAAGCAGGGGCCGACGTGCCAGGAATGTAGTAAAATATTACATCCGAGATGTTAGGTTGCCTTAGGCTAGGATATATAGCGTTATAGACTTATATAATGTTCCCACCGAGATGTAGTGGCCGACGTGCCAGGAACGTAGTAAAATATTACATCCGAGATGTTAGGTTGCCTTAGGTTAGGATATATAACATTATTGACTTATATACTGTTCCCACCGAGAAGTAGATGCCGACGCGCCAGGAATGTTGTAAATTATTACATCCGAGATGTTAGGATTGCCTTAGGCTAGGATATATAACGTTATAGACGTATATAATGTTCCCACCGAGAAGTAGGTGTCGGTGCGCCACGAATGTAGTAAAATATTACATCCGAGATGTTAGGTTGCCTTAGACTAGGGTATATAATGTTATAGACGTATATAATGTTCCCACCGAGAAGTAGGGGCCGAAGTGACGGGAATGTTGTAAAATATTACATTCGACATGTTAGGTTGCCTTAGGCTAGGAAATATGGCGTTATAGACGTATATAATGTTCCCACCGAGAAGTAGGGGCCGACGTGCCAGGAATGTAGTAAAATATTACATCCGAGATGTTAGGTTGCCTTAGGATAGGATATATAACGTTATAGACTTATATACTGTTCCCACCGAGAAGTAGGTGCCGCCGCTTCAGGAATGTTGTAAAATATTACATCCGAGATGTTAGGATTACCTTAGGCTAGGATATATAACGTTATTGACTTATATAATGTTCCCACCGAGAAATAGGGGCCGACGCCCTGGGAATGTTGTAAAATATTACGCTCGGCAAGTTAGGTTGCCTTAGGCTATGATATATAGCGATATAGACGTATATAATATTCCCACCGAGAAGTGGGGGCCGGCGCGCCAGGAATGTAGTAAAATATTACATCCGAGATGTTAGGTTGCCTTAGGATAGGATATGTAAAGTTATAGACGTATATAATGTTCCCACCGAGAAATAGGTGCCGGCGCGCCACGAATGTTGCAAAATATTACATCCGAGATGTTAGGATTGCCTTAGGCTAAGATATATAACGTTATAGACGTATATAATATTCCCACCGAGAAGTAGGGGCCGGCGCGCCGGGAATGTAGTAAAATATAACATCCGAGATGTTAGGTTGCCTTAGGCTAGGATATATAACGTTATAAACGTATATAATGTTCCCACCGAGAAGTAGGTGCCGAAGTGACGGTAATGTTATAAAATATTACATTCGACATGTTAGTTTGCCTTAGGCTAGGATATATAGCGTTATAGACTTATATAATGTTCCCACCGAGATGTAGTGGCCTACACGCCAGGAATGTTATCAAATATTACTTCCGAGATGTTAGGTTCCCTTAGGTTAGGATATATAACGTTATAGACGTATATAATGTTCCCACCGTGAAGTAGGGGCCGACGAGCCAGGAATGTTGTGAAATATTACGCTCGACATGTTAGGTTGCCTTAGACTATGATATATAGCAATATAGACGTATATAATATTCCCACCGAGAAGTGGGGGCCGGCGCGCCAGGAATGTAGTAAAATATTACATCCGAGATGTTAGGTTGCCTTATGCTAGGATATGTTAAGTTATAGACGTATATAATGTTCCCACCGAGAAATAGGTGCCGGCGCGCCAGGAATGTTGCAAAATATTACATCCGAGATGTTAGGATTGCCTTAGGCTAAGATATATAACGTTATAGACGTATATAATGTTCCCACCGAGAAGTAGGGGCCGAAGTGACGGGAATGTTGTAAAATATTACATCCGAGATGTTAAGTTGCCTTAGGTTAGGATATATAACGTTATTGACTTATATAATGTTCCCACCGAGAAATAGGGGCCGACGCCCTGGGAATGTTGTAAAATATTACGCTCGGCAAGTTAGGTTGCCTTAGGCTATGATATATAGCGATATAGACGTATATAATATTCCCACCGAGAAGTGGGGGCCGGCGCGCCAGGAATGTAGTAAAACATTACATCCGAGATGTTAGGTTGCCTTAGGCTAGGATATGTAAAGTTATAGACGTATATAATGTTCCCGCCGAGAAATAGGTGCCGACGCGCCAGGAATGTTGTAAAATATTACATCCGAGATGTTAGGATTGCCTTAGGCTAAGATATATAACGTTATATACGTATATAATGTTCCCACCGACAAGTAGGGGCCGGCGCGCCGGGAATGTAGTAAAGTATAACATCCGAGATGTTAGGTTGCCTTAGACTAGGATATATAACGCTATAGACGTATATAATGTTCCCACCGAGAAGTAGGTGCCGAAGTGACGGGAATGTTGTAAAATAT
Organism: Xylocopa violacea; assembly: GCA_963969225.1. NCBI lineage: Eukaryota > Metazoa > Arthropoda > Insecta > Hymenoptera > Apidae > Xylocopa > Xylocopa violacea. Next base: position 2,647,326 of record CAXAJV010000097.1, on the reverse strand, counting down.
TACATTCGACATGTTAGTTTTCCTTAGGCTAGGATATATAGCGTTATATACGTATATAATGTTCCCACCGAGAAGTAGGGGCCGACGTGCCAGGAATGTAGTAAAATATTACATCCGAGATGTTAGGTTGCCTTAGGATAGGATATATAACGTTATAGACTTATATACTGTTCCCACCGAGAAATAGGGGCCGACGCCCTGGGAATGTTGTAAAATATTACGCTCGGCAAGTTAGGTTGCCTTAGGCTATGATATATAGCGATATAGACGTATATAATATTCCCACCGAGAAGTGGGGGCCGGCGCGCCAGGAATGCAGTAAAATATTACATCCGAGATGTTAGGTTGCCTTAGGCTAGGATATGTAAAGTTATAGTAGTATATAATGTTCCCAACGAGAAATAGATGCCGGCGCGCCAGGAATGTTGTAAAATATTACATCCGAGATGTTAGCATTACCTTAGGCTAGGATATATAACGTTATAGACGTATATAATGTTCCCACCGAGAAGTAGGGGCCGGCGCGCCGGGAATGTAGTAAAATATAACATCCGAGATGTTAGTTTGCCTTAGGCTAGGATATATAGCGTTATAGACTTATATAATGTTCCCACCGAGATGTAGTGGCCGACGTGCCAGGAACGTAGTAAAATATTACATCCGAGATGTTAGGTTGCCTTAGGTTAGGATATATAACATTATTGACTTATATACTGTTCCCACCGAGAAGTAGATGCCGACGCGCCAGGAATGTTGTAAATTATTACATCCGAGATGTTAGGATTGCTTTAGGCTAGGATATATAACGTTATAGACGTATATAATGTTCCCACCGAGAAGTAGGTGTCGGTGCGCCACGAATGTAGTAAAATATTACATCCGAGATGTTACGTTGCCTTAGACTAGGGTATATAATGTTATAGACGTATATAATGTTCCCACCGAGAAGTAGGGGCCGAAGTGACGGGAATGTTGTAAAATATTACATTCGACATGTTAGGTTGCCTTAGGCTAGGAAATATAGCGTTATAGACGTATATAATGTTCCCACCGAGAAGTAGGGGCCGACGTGCCAGGAATGTAGTAAAATATTACATCCGAGATGTTAGGTTGCCTTAGGATAGGATATATAACGTTATAGACTTATATACTGTTCCCACCGAGAAGTAGGTGCCGCCGCGGCAGGAATGTTGTAAAATATTACATCCGAGATGTTAGGATTACCTTAGGCTAGGATATATAACGTTATTGACTTATATAATGTTCCCACCGAGAAATAGGGGCCGACGCCCGGGGAATGTTGTAAAATATTACGCTCGGCAAGTTAGATTGCCTTAGGTTATGATATATAGCGATATAGACGTATATAATATTCCCACCGAGAAGTGGGGTCCGGCGCGCCAGGAATGTAGTAAAATATTACATCCGAGATGTTAGGTTTCCTTAGGATAGGTTATGTAAAGTTATAGACGTATATAATGTTCCCACCGAGAAATAGGTGCCGGCGCGCCACGAATGTTGCAAAATATTACATCCGAGATGTTAGGATTGCCTTAGGCTAAGATATATAACGTTATAGACGTATATAATGTTCCCACCGAGAAGTAGTGGCCTACACGCCAGGAATGTTATCAAATATTACTTCCGAGATGTTAGTTTTCCTTAGGCTAGGATATATAGCGTTATATACGTATATAATGTTCCCACCGAGAAGTAGGGGCCGACGTGCCAGGAATGTAGTAAAATATTACATACGAGATGTTAGGTTGCCTTAGGTTAGGATATATAACGTTATAGACATATATAATGTTCCACCCGAGAAGTAGGGGCCGACGCGCCAGGAATGCTGTAAAATATTACATTCGACATGTTAGGATTGCCTTTGGCTAGGATATATAACGTTATAGACGTATATGATATTCCCACCGAGAACTACGGGCCTACACGCGAGGAACGTTATCAAATATTACTTCCGAGATGTTAGGTTCCCTTAGGTTAGGATATATAACGTTATAGACGTATATAATGTTGCCACCGAGAAGTAGGGGCCGACGAGCCAGGAATGTTGTAAAATATTACGCTCGACATGTTAGGTTGCCTTAGACTATGATATATAGCGATATAGACGTATATAATATTCCCACCGAGAAGTGGGGGCCGGCGCGCCAGGAATGCAGTAAAATATTACATCCGAGATGTTAGGTTGCCTTAGGCTAGGATATGTAATGTTATAGTAGTATATAATGTTCCCAACGAGAAATAGATGTCGGCGCGCCAGGAATGTTGTAAAATATTACATCCGAGATGTTAGCATTACCTTAGGCTAGGATATATAACGTTATAGACGTATATGATGTTCCCACCGAGAAGTAGGTGCCGAAGTGACGGGAATGTAGTAACATATAACATCCGAGATGTTAGTTTGCCTTAGGCTAGGATATATAGCGTTATAGACTTATATAATGTTCCCACCGAGAAGTAGGTGCCGCCGCGGCAGGAATGTTGTAAAATATTACATCCGAGATGTTAGGATTACCTTAGGCTAGGATATATAACGTTATTGACTTATATAATGTTCCCACCGAGAAATAGGGGCCGACGCCCTGGGAATGTTGCAAAATATTACATCCGAGATGTTAGGATTGCCTTAGGCTAAGATATATAACGTTATAAACGTATATAATGTTTCCACCGAGAAGTAGGGGCCGGCCCGCCGGGAATGTAGTAAAATATAACATCCGAGATGTTAGGTTGCCTTAGACTAGGATATATAACGTTATAAACGTATATAATGTTCCCACCGAGAAGTAGGTGCCGAAGTGACGGGAATGTTATAAAATATTACATTCGACATGTTAGTTTGCCTTATGTTATAGACTTATATAATGTTCCCACCGAGAAGTAGTGGCCTACACTCTAGGAATGTTATCAAATATTACTTCCGAGATGTTAGGTTCCCTTAGGTTAGGATATATAGCGTTATAGACGTATATTATGTTCCCACCGTGAAGTAGGGGCCGACGAGCCAGGAATGTTGTGAAATATTACGCTCGACATGTTAGGTTGCCTTAGACTATGATATATAGCGATATAGACGTATATAATATTCCCACCGAGAAGTGGGGGCCGGCGCGCCAGGAATGTAGTAAAATATTACATGCGAGATGTTAGGTTGCCTTATGCTAGGATATGTTAAGTTATAGACGTATATAATGTTCCCACCGAGAAATAGGTGCCGGCGCGCCAGGAATGTTGCAAAATATTACATCCGAGTTGTTAGGATTGCCTTAGGCTAATATATATAACGTTATTAACGTATATAATGTTCCCACCGAGAAGTAGGTGCCGAAGTGACGGGAATGTTATAAAATATTACATTCGACATGTTAGTTTGCCTTAGGCTAGGATATATAGCGTTATAGACTTATATAATGTTCCCACCGAGAAGTAGTGGCCTACACGTCAGGAATGTTATCAAATATTACTTCCGAGATGTTAGGTTCCCTTAGGTTAGGATATATAGCGTTATAGACGTATATTATGTTCCCACCGTGAAGTAGGGGCCGACGAGCCAGGAATGTTGTGAAATATTACGCTCGACATGTTAGGTTGCCTTAGACTATGATATATAGCGATATAGACGTATATAATATTCCCACCGAGAAGTGGGGGCCGGCGCGACAGGAATGTAGTAAAATATTACATCCGAGATGTTAGGTTGCCTTATGCTAGGATATGTTAAGTTATAGACGCATATAATGTTCCCACCGAGAAATAGGTGCCGGCGCGCCAGGAATGTTGCAAAATATTACATCCGAGATGTTAGGATTGCCTTAGGCTAAGATATATAACGTTATAGACGTATATAATGTTCCCACCGAGAAGTAGGGGCCGGCGCGCCGGGAATGTAGTAAAATATAACATCCGAGATGTTAGGTTGCCTTAGGCTAAGATATATAACGTTATAGACGTATATAATGTTCCCACCGAGAAGTAGGGGCCGAAGTGACGGGAATGTTGTAAAATATTACATCCGAGATGTTAGGTTGCCCTAGGTTAGGATATATAACGTTATTGACTTATATAATGTTCCCACCGAGAAAGAGGGGCCGACGCCCTGGGAATGTTGTAAAATATTACGCTCGGCAAGTTAGGTTGCCTTAGGCTATGATATATAGCGTTATAGACGTATATAATGTTCCCACCGAGAAGTAGGGGCCGACGTGCCAGGAATGTAGTAAAATATTACATCCGAGATGTTAGGTTGCCTTAGGATAGGATATATAACGTTATAGACTTATATACTGTTCCCACCGAGAAGTAGGTGCCGCCGCGGCAGGAATGTTGTAAAATATTACATCCGAGATGTTAGGATTACCTTAGGCTAGGATATATAACGTTATTGACTTATATAATGTTCCCACCGAGAAATAGGGGCCGACGCCCTGGGAATGTTGCAAAATATTACATCCGAGATGTTAGGATTGCCTTAGGCTAAGATATATAACGTTATAGACGTATATAATGTTTCCACCGAGAAGTAGGGGCCGGCGCGCCGGGAATGTAGTAAAATATAACATCCGAGATGTTAGGTTGCCTTAGACTAGGATATATAACGTTATAAACGTATATAATGTTCCCACCGAGAAGTAGGTGCCGAAGTGACGGGAATGTTATAAAATATTACATTCGACATGTTAGTTTGCCTTATGTTATAGACTTATATAATGTTCCCACCGAGAAGTAGTGGCCTACACTCCAGGAATGTTATCAAATATTACTTCCGAGATATTAGGTTGCCTTAGGTTAGGATATATAGCGTTATAGACGTATATTATGTTCCCACCGTGAAGTAGGGGCCGACGAGCCAGGAATGTTGTGAAATATTACGCTCGACATGTTAGGTTGCCTTAGACTATGATATATAGCGATATAGACGTATATAATATTCCCACCGAGAAGTGGGGGCCGGCGCGCCAGGAATGTAGTAAAATATTACATCCGAGATGTTAGGTTGCTTTATGCTAGGATATGTTAAGCTATAGACGTATATAATGTTCCCACCGAGAAATAGGTGCCGGCGCGCCAGGAATGTTGCAAAATATTACATCCGAGATGTTAGGATTGCCTTAGGCTAAGATATATAACGTTATAAACGTATATAATGTTCCCACCGAGAAGTAGGTGCCGAAGTGACGGGAATGTTATAAAATATTACATTCGACATGTTAGTTTGCCTTAGGCTAGGATATATAGCGTTATAGACTTATATAATGTTCCCACCGAGAAGTAGTGGCCTACACGTCAGGAATGTTATCAAATATTACTTCCGAGATGTTAGGTTCCCTTAGGTTAGGATATATAGCGTTATAGACGTATATTATGTTCCCACCGTGAAGTAGGGGCCGACGAGCCAGGAATGTTGTGAAATATTACGCTCGACATGTTAGGTTGCCTTAGACTATGATATATAGCGATATAGACGTATATAATATTCCCACCGAGAAGTGGGGGCCGGCGCGCCAGGAATGTAGTAAAATATTACATCCGAGATGTTAGGTTGCCTTATGCTAGGATATGTTAAGTTATAGACATATATAATGTTCCCACCGAGAAATAGGTGCCGGCGCGCCAGGAATGTTGCAAAATATTACATCCGAGATGTTAGGATTGCCTTAGGCTAAGATATATAACGTTATAGACGTATATAATGTTCCCACCGAGAAGTAGGGGCCGGCGCGCCGGGAATGTAGTAAAATATAACATCCGAGATGTTAGGTTGCCTTAGGCTAAGATATATAACGTTATAGACGTATATAATGTTCCCACCGAGAAGTAGGGGCCGAAGTGACGGGAATGTTGTAAAATATTACATCCGAGATGTTAAGTTGCCTTAGGTTAGGATATATAACGTTATTGACTTATATAATGTTCCCACCGAGAAATAGGGGCCGACGCCCTGGGAATGTTGTAAAATATTACGCTCGGCAAGTTAGGTTGCCTTAGGCTATGATATATAGCGATATAGACGTATATAATATTCCCACCGAGAAGTGGGGGCCGGCGCGCCAGGAATGTAGTAAAACATTACATCCGAGATGTTAGGATGCCTTAGGCTAGGATATGTAAAGTTATAGACGTATATAATGTTCCCACCGAGAAATAGGTGCCGACGCGCCAGGAATGTTGTAAAATATTACATCCGAGATGTTAGGATTGCCTTAGGCTGAGATATATAACGTTATAGACGTATATAATGTTCCCACCGAGAAGTAGGGGCCGAAGTGACGGGAATGTTGTAAAATATTACATCCGAGATGTTAGGTTGCCTTAGGTTAGGATATATAACGTTATAGACATATATAATGTTCCACCCGAGAAGTAGGGGCCGACGCGCCAGGAATGCTGTAAAATATTACATTCGACATGTTAGGATTGCCTTTGGCTAGGATATATAACGTTATAGACGTATATGATATTCCCACCGAGAACTACGGGCCTACACGCGAGGAACGTTATCAAATATTACTTCCGAGATGTTAGGTTCCCTTAGGTTAGGATATATAGCGTTATAGACGTATATTATGTTCCCACCGTGAAGTAGGGGCCGACGAGCCAGGAATGTTGTGAAATATTACGCTCGACATGTTAGGTTGCCTTAGACTATGATATATAGCGATATAGACGTATATAATATTCCCACCGAGAAGTGGGGGCCGGCGCGCCAGGAATGTAGTAAAATATTACATCCGAGATGTTAGGTTGCCTTATGCTAGGATATGTTAAGTTATAGACATATATAATGTTCCCACCGAGAAATAGGTGCCGGCGCGCCAGGAATGTTGCAAAATATTACATCCGAGATGTTAGGATTGCCTTAGGCTAAGATATATAACGTTATAGACGTATATAATGTTCCCACCGACAAGTAGGGGCCGGCGCGCCGGGAATGTAGTAAAATATAACATCCGAGATGTTAGGTTGCCTTAGGCTAAGATATATAACGTTATAGACGTATATAATGTTCCCACCGAGAAGTAGTTGCCGACGCGCCAGGAATATTGTAAAATATTCAATTCGTCATGTTAGGTTGTCTCAGGCTAGGACATATAGCGTTAAAGACGTATATAATATTCCCACCGAGAAATAGGGGCCGACACGCCAGGAATGTAGTAAAATATTACGCTCGACATTTTTGGTTGCCTTAAGTTAGGATATATGGCGTTATAGACGTATATAATGTTCCCACCGAGAAGTAGGGGCCAGCGCGCCAGGAATGTGGTAAAATATTATATCCGGTATGTTAGGTTGCCTTAGGCTAGGATATATAACTTTATAGACGTATATAATGTTCCCACCGAGAAGTAGGTGCCGACGCGCCAGGAATGTTGTAAAATATTACGCTCGACAAGTTAGGTTGCCTTAGGCTAGGATATATAGCGTTAAAGATGTATATAATGTTCCCACCGAGACATTGGCGCAGACACGCCAGGAATGTTGTAAAATATTACATCCGAGGTGTTAGGTTCCCTTAGGATTGGATATATAACGTTATAGACGTATATAATGTTCCCACCGAGAAGTAGGGGCCGACGAGCCAGGAATGTTGTAAAATATTACGCTCGACATGTTAGGTTGCCTTAGACTATGATATATAGCGATATAGACGTATATAATATTCCCACCGAGAAGTGGGGGCCGGCGCGCCAGGAATATTGTAAAATATTATATTCGACATGTTAGGTTGCCTTAGGTTCGGATATATAACGTTATTGACTTATATAATGTTCCCACCGAGAAATAGGGGCCGACGCCCTGGGAATGTTGTCAAATATTACGCTCGGCAAGTTAGGTTGCCTTAGGCTATGATATATAACGTTATAGACGTATATAATGTTCCCACCGACAAGTAGGGGCCGGCGCGCCGGGAATGTAGTAAAATATAACATCCGAGATGTTAGGTTGCCTTAGACTAGGATATATAACGCTATAGACGTATATAATGTTCCCACCGAGAAGTAGGTGCCGAAGTGACGGGAATGTTGTAAAATATTACATTCGACATGTTAGTTTTCCTTAGGCTAGGATATATAGCGTTATATACGTATATAATGTTCCCACCGAGAAGTAGGGGCCGACGTGCCAGGAATGTAGTAAAATATTACATCCGAGATGTTAGGTTGCCTTAGGCTAGGATATGTAAAGTTATAGTAGTATATAATGTTCCCAACGAGAAATAGATGCCTGCGCGCCAGGAATGTTGTAAAATATTACATCCGAGATGTTAGCATTACCTTAGGCTAGGATATATAACGTTATAGACGTATATGATGTTCCCACCGAGAAGTAAGTGCCGAAGTGACGGGAATGTAGTAAAATATAACATCCGAGATGTTAGTTTGCCTTAGGCTAGGATATATAGCGTTATAGACTTATATAATGTTCCCACCGAGATGTAGTGGCCGACGTGCCAGGAACGTAGTAAAATATTACATCCGAGATGTTAGGTTGCCTTAGGTTAGGATATATAACGTTATAGACGTATATAATGTTCCCACCGAGATGTAGGTGCCGACGCGCCAGGAATGTTGTAAAATATTACATCCGAGATGTTAGGATTGCCTTAGGCTAGGATATATAACGTTATAGACGTATATAATGTACCCACCGAGAAGTAGGGGCCGGTGCGCCACGAATGTAGTAAAATATTACATCCGAGATGTTAGGTTGCCTTAGACTAGGATATATAACGTTATAGATGTATATAATGTTCCCACCGAGAAGTAGGGGCCGAAGTGACGGGAACGTTGTAAAATTATACATTCGACATGTTAGGATTGCCTTAGGGTAGGATATATATTGTTAAAGACGTATATAATGTTCCCACCGAGAAATAGGGGCCGACACGCCAGGAATTTTGTAAAACATTACATCCGAGGTGTTAGGTTGCCTTAGGCTAGGATATATAGCGTTATAGACGTATATAATGTTCCCACCGAGAAGTAGGGACCGACGAGTCAGGAATCTTGTAAAATATTACGCTCGACATGTTAGGTTGCCTTACGTTATGATATATAGCGATATAGACGTATATAATGTTCCCACCGAGAAGTAGGTGCCGACGCGCCAGGAATGTTTTAAAATATTACATCCGAGATGTTAGGATTACCTTAGGCTAGGACATATAGCGTTATAGACATATATAATGTTCCCACCGAGAAATAGGGACCGACACGCCAGGAATGTTGTATAACATTACATTCGAGGTGTTAGGTTTCCTTAGGTTAGGACAGATAACGTTATAGACGTATATAATGTTCCACCGAGAACTACGGGCATACACGCCAGGAATGTTATCAAATATTACTTCCGAGATGTTAGGTTCTCTTAGGCTAGGATATATAGCGTTATAGACGTATATAATGTTCCCACCGAGAAGTAGGGGCCGACGTGCCAGGAATGTAGTAAAATATTACATCCGAGATGTTAGGTTCCCTTAGGTTAGTATATATGGCGTTATAGACGTATATAATGTTCCCACCGAGAAGTAGTTGCCGACGCGCCAGGAATATTGTAAAATATTATATTCGACATGTTAGGTTGCCTCAGGCTAGGACATATAGCGTTATAGACATATATAATGTTCCCACCGAGAAATAGGGGCCGACACGCCAGGAATGTTGTAGAACATTACATCCGAAGTGTTAGGTTCCCTTATGTTAGGATATATAACGTTGTAGACGCTCATAATGTTCCCACCGAGAAGGAGGTGCCGACGCGCCAGGAATGTTGTAAAATATTACATCCGACATGTTAAGTTGCCTTAGGTTAGGATATATAACGTCATAGACGTATATACTGTTCCCACCGAGAAGTAGTTGCCGACGCGCCAGGAATATTGTAAAATATTACATTCGACATGTTAGGTTGTCTCAGGCTAGGAGATATAGCGTTAAAGACGTATATAATATTCCTACCGAGAAATAGGGGCCGACACGCCAGGAATATTGTAAATCATTACATCCGAGGTGTTAGGTTCCCTTAGGTTAGGATAGATAACGTTATAGACGTATATAATGTTCCCACCGAGAAGTAGTTGCCGACGCGCCAGGAATATTGTAAAATATTATATTCGACATGTTAGGTTGCCTCAAGCTAGGACATATAGCGTTATAGACATATATAATGTTCCCACCGACAAATAGGGGCCGACACGCCAGGAATGTTGTAAAACATTACATCCGAAGTGTTAGGTTCCCTTATGTTAGGATATATAACGTTGTAGACGCTCATAATGTTCCCACCGAGAAGGAGGTGCCGAAGCGCCAGGAATGTTGTAAAATATTACATCCGACATGTTAAGTTGCCTTAGGTTAGGATATATAACGTCATAGACGTATATACTGTTCCCACCGAGAAGTAGTTGCCGACGCGCCAGGAATATTGTAAAATATTACATTCGACATGTTAGGTTGTCTCAGGCTAGGAGATATAGCGTTAAAGACGTATATAATATTCCTACCGAGAAATAGGGGCCGACACGCCAGGAATATTGTAAAACATTACATCCGAGGTGTTAGGTTCCCTTAGGTTAGGATATATAACGTTATAGACGTATATAATGTTCCCACCGAGATGTAGGTGCCGACGCGCCAGGAATGTTGTAAAATATTACATCCGAGATGTTAGGTTTGCCTTAGGCTAGGATATATAACGTTATAGACGTATATAATGTTCCCACCGAGATGTAGGTGCCGACGCGCCAGGAATGTTGTAAAATATTACATCCGAGATGTTAGGATTGCCTTAGGCTAGGATATATAACGTTATAGACGTATATAATGTACCCACCGAGAAGTAGGGGCCGGTGCGCCACGAATGTAGTAAAATATTACATCCGAGATGTTAGGTTGCCTTAGACTAGGATATATAACGTTATAGATGTATATAATGTTCCCACCGAGAAGTAGGGGCCGAAGTGACGGGAACGTTGTAAAATTATACATTCGACATGTTAGGATTGCCTTAGGGTAGGATATATATCGTTAAAGACGTATATAATGTTCCCACCGAGAAATAGGGGCCGACACGCCAGGAATGTTGTAAAACATTACATCCGAGGTGTTAGGTTGCCTTAGGGTAGGATATATAGCGTTATAGACGTATATAATGTTCCCACCGAGAAGTAGGGACCGACGAGTCAGGAATCTTGTAAAATATTACGCTCGACATGTTAGGTTGCCTTACGTTATGATATATAGCGATATAGACGTATATAATGTTCCCACCGAGAAGTAGGTGCCGACGCGCCAGGAATGTTTTAAAATATTACATCCGAGATGTTAGGATTACCTTAGGCTAGGACATATAGCGTTATAGACATATATAATGTTCCCACCGAGAAATAGGGACCGACACGCCAGGAATGTTGTATAACATTACATTCGAGGTGTTAGGTTTCCTTAGGTTAGGACAGATAACGTTATAGACGTATATAATGTTCCACCGAGAACTACGGGCATACACGCCAGGAATGTTATCAAATATTACTTCCGAGATGTTAGGTTCTCTTAGGCTAGGATATATAGCGTTATAGACGTATATAATGTTCCCACCGAGAAGTAGGGGCCGACGTGCCAGGAATGTAGTAAAATATTACATCCGAGATGTTAGGTTCCCTTAGGTTAGTATATATGGCGTTATAGACGTATATAATGTTCCCACCGAGAAGTAGTTGCCCACGCGCCAGGAATATTGTAAAATATTATATTCGACATGTTAGGTTGCCTCAGGCTAGGACATATAGCGTTATAGACATATATAATGTTCCCACCGAGAAATAGGGGCCGACACGCCAGGAATGTTGTAAAACATTACATCCGAAGTGTTAGGTTCCCTTATGTTAGGATATATAACGTTGTAGACGCTCATAATGTTCCCACCGAGAAGGAGGTGCCGACGCGCCAGGAATGTTGTAAAATATTACATCCGACATGTTAAGTTGCCTTAGGTTAGGATATATAACGCCATAGACGTATATACTGTTCCCACCGAGAAGTAGTTGCCGACGCGCCAGGAATATTGTAAAATATTACATTCGACATGTTAGGTTGTCTCAGGCTAGGAGATATAGCGTTAAAGACGTATATAATATTCCTACCGAGAAATAGGGGCCGACACGCCAGGAATATTGTAAAACATTACATCCGAGGTGTTAGGTTCCCTTAGGTTAGGATATATAACGTTATAGACGTATATAATGTTCCCACCGAGATGTAGGTGCCGACGCGCCAGGAATGTTGTAAAATATTACATCCGAGATGTTAGGTTTGCCTTAGGCTAGGATATATAACGTTATAGACGTATATAATGTTCCCACCGAGATGTAGGTGCCGACGCGCCAGGAATGTTGTAAAATATTACATCCGAGATGTTAGGATTGCCTTAGGCTAGGATATATAACGTTATAGACGTATATAATGTACCCACCGAGAAGTAGGTGCCGACGTGCCAGGAATGTTGTAAAATATTACATCCGAGATGTTAGGATTACCTTATGCTAGGACATATAGCGTTATAGACATATATAATGTTCCCACCGAGAAATAGGGACCGGCACGCCAGGAATGTTGTATAACATTACATTCGAGGTGTTAGGTTTCCTTAGGTTAGGATAGATAACGTTATAGACGTATATAATGTTCCCACCGAGAAGTAGTTGCCGACGCGCCATTAATATTGTAAAATATTATATTCGACATGTTAGGTTGCCTCAGGCTAGGACATATAGCGTTATAGACATATATAATGTTCCCACCGAGAAATAGGGGCCGAGACGCCAGGAATGTTGTAAAACATTACATCCGAAGTGTTAGGTTCCCTTATGTTAGGATATATAACGTTGTAGACGCTCATAATGTTCCCACCGAGAAGGAGGTGCCGAAGCGCCAGGAATGTTGTAAAATATTACATCCGACATGTTAAGTTGCCTTAGGTTAGGATATATAACGTCATAGACGTATATACTGTTCCCACCGAGAAGTAGTTGCCACGCGCCAGGAATATTGTAAAATATTACATTCGACATGTTAGGTTGTCTCAGGCTAGGAGATATAGCGTTAAAGACGTATATAATATTCCTACCGAGAAATAGGGGCCGACACGCCAGGAATATTGTAAAACATTACATCCGAGGTGTTAGGTTCCCTTAGGTTAGGATATATAACGTTATAGACGTATATAATGTTCCCACCGAGATGTAGGTGCCGACGCGCCAGGAATGTTGTAAAATATTACATCCGAGATGTTAGGTTTGCCTTAGGCTAGGATATATAACGTTATAGACGTATATAATGTTCCCACCGAGATGTAGGTGCCGACGCGCCAGGAATGTTGTAAAATATTACATCCGAGATGTTAGGATTGCCTTAGGCTAGGATATATAACGTTATAGACGTATATAATGTACCCACCGAGAAGTAGGGGCCGGTGCGCCACGAATGTAGTAAAATATTACATCCGAGATGTTAGGTTGCCTTAGACTAGGATATATAACGTTATAGATGTATATAATGTTCCCACCGAGAAGTAGGGGCCGAAGTGACGGGAATGTTGTAAAATTATACATTCGACATGTTAGGATTGCCTTAGGGTAGGATATATATCGTTAAAGACGTATATAATGTTCCCACCGAGAAATAGGGGCCGACACGCCAGGAATGTTGTAAAACATTACATCCGAGGTGTTAGGTTGCCTTAGGCTAGGATATATAGCGTTATAGACGTATATAATGTTCCCAACGAGAAGTAGGGACCGACGAGTCAGGAATCTTGTAAAATATTACGCTCGACATGTTAGGTTGCCTTACGTTATGATATATAGCGATATAGACGTATATAATGTTCCCACCGAGAAGTAGGTGCCGACGCGCCAGGAATGTTTTAAAATATTACATCCGAGATGTTAGGATTACCTTAGGTTAGGATAGATAACGTTATAGACGTATATAATGTTCCCACCGAGAAGGAGGTGCCGACGCGCCAGGAATGTTGTAAAATATTACATCCGACATTTTAAGTTGCCTTAGGTTAGGATATATAACGTTATAGACTTATATACTGTTCCCACCGAGAAGTAGGTGCCGACGCGCCAGGAATGTTTTAAAATATTACATACGAGATGTTAGGATTACCTTAGGCTAGGATATATAACGCTATAGACGTATATAATGTTCCCACCGAGAAGTAGGTGCCGACGCGCCAGGAATGTTGTAAAATATTACTTCCGAGATGTTAGGATTGCCTTAGGCTAGGATATATAACGTTATAGACGTATATAATGTTCCCACCGAGAAGTAGGGGCCGGCGCGCCGGGAATGTAGTAAAATATAACATCCGAGATGTTAGGTTGCCTTAGGCTAGGATATATAACGTTATAGACGTATATAATGTTCCCACCGAGAAGTAGGTGCCGAAGTGACGGGAATGTTGTAAAATATTACATTCGACATGTTAGTTTGCCTTAGGCTAGGATATGTAGCGTTATAGACTTATATAATGTTCCCACCGAGAAGTAGTGGCCGAAGTGACGGGAATGTTGTAAAATATTACATCCGAGATGTTAGGTTGCCTCAGGTTAGGATATATAACGTTATAGACGTATATAATGTTCCCATCGAGAAGTAGGGGCCGAAGTGACGGGAATGTTGTAAAATATTACATTCGATACGTTAGGTTGCCTTCGGCTAGGATATATAACGTTATAGACGTATATAATGTTCCCACCGAGAAGTAGGTGCCGAAGTGACGGGAATGTTGTAAAATATTACATTCGACATGTTAGTTTGCCTTAGGCTAGGATATATAGCGTTATAGACTTATATAATGTTCCCACCGAGAAGTAGTGGCCGACGTGCCAGGAATGTTATAAAATATTACATCCGAGATGTTAGGATTACCTTAGGCTAGGATATATAACGTTATAGACGTATATAATGTTCCCACCGAGAAGTAGGGGCCGGCGCGCCGGGAATGTAGTAAAATATAACATCCGAGATGTTAGGTTGCCTTAGGCTAGGATATATAACGTTATAGACGTATATAATGTTCCCACCGAGAAGTAGGTGCCGAAGTGAAGCGAATGTTGTAAAATATTACATTCGACATGTTAGTTTGCCTTAGGCTAGGATATATAGCGTTATAGACTTATATAATGTTCCCACCGAGAAGTAGTGGCCGACGTGCCAGGAATGTAGTAAAATACTACATCCGAGATGTTGGGTTGCCTTGGGTTAGGATATATAACGTTATAGACGTATATAATGTTCCCATCGAGAAGTAGCGGCCGAAGTGACGGGAATGTTGTAAAATTTTACATTCGATATGTTAGTTTGCCCTAGGCTAGGATATATAGCGTTATAGACGTATATAATGTTCCCACCCAGAAGTAGGGGCCGACGTGCCACGAATGTAGTAAAATATTACATCCGAGATGTTAGGTTGCCTTCGGCTAGGATATATAACGTTATAGACGTATATAATGTTCCCACCGAGAAGTAGGTGCCGAAGTGACGGGAATGTTGTAAAATATTACATTCGACATGTTAGTTTGCCTTAGGCTAGGATATATAGCGTTATAGACTTATATAATGTTCCCACCGAGAAGTAGTGGCCGACGTGCCAGGAATGTAGTAAAATATTACATCCGAGCTGTTAGGTTGCCTTAGGTTAGGATATATAACGTTATAGACGTATATAATGTTCCCATCGAGAAGTAGGGGCCGAAGTGACGGGAATGTTGTAAAATATTACATTCGATATGTTAGTTTGCCTTTGGCTAGGATATGTAGCGTTATAGACTTATATAATGTTCCCACCGAGAAGTAGTGGCCGACGTGCCAGGAATGTAGTAAAATATTACATCCGAGCTGTTAGGTTGCCATAGGTTAGGATATATAACGTTATAGACGTATATAATGTTCCCATCGAGAAGTAGGGGCCGAAGTGACGGGAATGTTGTAAAATATTACATTCGATATGTTAGTTTGCCTTAGGCTAGGATATATAGCGTTATAGACGTATATAATGTTCCCACCGAGAAGTAGGGGCCGAAGTGACGGGAATGTTGTAAAATTATACATTCGACACGTTAGGATTGCCTTAAGTTAGGATATATGGCGTTATAGACGTATATAATGTTCCCACCGAGAAGTAGGGTCCGACGAGCCAGGAATGTAGTAAAATATTACATCCGAGATGTTAGGTTGCCTTAGGTTAGCATATTCAACGTTATAGATGTATATAATGTCCCCATCGAGAAGCAGGCGACGACACGGCAGGAATGTTGTAAAATATTACATTCGACATGTTAGGTTGCCTTAGGTTAGGATATACAACGTTATAGATGTATATAATGACCCTATCCAGAAGTAGGCGACGACACGCCAGAATGTTGTAAAATATTACATCCGAGATGTTAGGTTGCCTTAGGCTAGGACATATATCGTTATAGACGTATACTATGTTCCCACAGAGAAGTAGGGACTGACATGCCAGGAATGTTGTAAAATATTACATCCGAGATGTTAGGTTGCCTTAGGTTAGGATATACAATGTTATAGATGTATATAATGTCCCCATCGAGAAGCAGGCGACGCCACGCCAGGAATGTTGTAAAATATTACATCCGAGGTGTTAGGTTGCGTTAGGTTAGGATATACAACGTTATAGACGTATATAATGTTCCCATCGAGAAGTAGGGGCCGAAGTGACGGGAATGTTGTAAAATATTACATTCGATACGTTAGGTTGCCTTCGGCTAGGATATATAACGTTATAGACGTATATAATGTTCCCACCGAGAAGTAGGTGCCGAAGTGACGGGAATGTTGTAAAATATTACATTCGACATGTTAGTTTGCCTTAGGCTAGGATATATAGCGTTATAGACTTATATAATGTTCCCACCGAGAAGTAGTGGCCGACGTGCCAGGAATGTTATAAAATATTACATCCGAGATGTTAGGATTACCTTAGGCTAGGATATATAACGTTATAGACGTATATAATGTTCCCACCGAGAAGTAGGGGCCGGCGCGCCGGGAATGTAGTAAAATATAACATCCGAGATGTTAGGTTGCCTTAGGCTAGGATATATAACGTTATAGACGTATATAATGTTCCCACCGAGAAGTAGGTGCCGAAGTGACGCGAATGTTGTAAAATATTACATTCGACATGTTAGTTTGCCTTAGGCTAGGATATATAGCGTTATAGACTTATATAATGTTCCCACCGAGAAGTAGTGGCCGACGTGCCAGGAATGTAGTAAAATACTACATCCGAGATGTTGGGTTGCCTTGGGTTAGGATATATAACGTTATAGACGTATATAATGTTCCCATCGAGAAGTAGGGGCCGAAGTGACGGGAATGTTGTAAAATATTACATTCGATATGTTAGTTTGCCTTAGGCTAGGATATATAGCGTTATAGACGTATATAATGTTCCCACCGAGAAGTAGGGGCCGAAGTGACGGGAATGTTGTTAAATTATACATTCGACACGTTAGGATTGCCTTAAGTTAGGATATATGGCGTTATAGACGTATATAATGTTCCCACCGAGAAGTAGGGTCCGACGAGCCAGGAATGTAGTAAAATATTACATCCGAGATGTTAGGTTGCCTTAGGTTAGCATATTCAACGTTATAGATGTATATAATGTCCCCATCGAGAAGCAGGCGACGACACGGCAGGAATGTTGTAAAATATTACATTCGACATGTTAGGTTGCCTTAGGTTAGGATATACAACGTTATAGATGTATATAATGACCCTATCCAGAAGTAGGCGACGACACGCCAGAATGTTGTAAAATATTACATCCGAGATGTTAGGTTGCCTTAGGTTAGGATATACAACGTTATAGACGCATAGAATGATCCCACCCAGATGTAGGGACCGACATGCCAGGAATGTTGTCAAATATTACATCCGAGATGTTAGGTTGCCTTAGGCTAGGATATATAACGTTATAGACGTATATAATGTCCCCATCGAGAAGCAGGCGACGACACGTCAGGAATGATGTAAAATATCACATTCGAGATGTTAGGTTGCCTTAGGCTAGGACATATATCGTTATAGACGTATACAATGTTCCCACAGAGAAGTAGGGACCGACATGCCAGGAATGTTGTAAAATATTACAGTCGAGATGTTAGGTTGCCTTAGGTTAGCATATACAACGTTATAGATGTATATAATGTCCCCATCGAGAAGCAGGCGACGACACGGCAGGAATGTTGTAAAATATTACATTCGACATGTTAGGTTGCCTTGGGCTAGGATATATAACGTTATAGACGTATATAATGTTCCCACCGAGACATAGGGACCGACGCGTCAGGAATCTTGTAAAATATTACATCCGAGATGTTAGGTTGCCTTAGGTTAGGATATACAACGTTATAGATGTATATAATGACCCCATCCAAAGTAGGCGACGACACGCCAGGAATGCTGTAAAATATTACATCCCAGATGTTAGGTTGCGTTAGGTTAGGATATACAACGTTATAGACGTATCTTATGCCCCATCGACAAGCAGGCGACGACACGCCAGGAATGTTGTAAAATATTACATTCCAGAAGTTAGGTTGCGTTAGGTTAGGATATACAACATTATAGACGAATGTAATGTCCCCATCGAGAAGCATGAGACGACACGCCAGGAATGTTGCAAAATATTACATTCGACATGTTAGGTCGCCTTAGGCTAGGATATATAACGTTATAGACGTATATAATGTTCCCACCGAGAAATACGGGCGGACACGCCAGGAATGTTGTCAACTATTACATCCGAGATGTTATTTTGCCCTAAGTTGGGATATTTATCGTTATAGACGTATACAATGTTTCCCCCGTGAAGTAGGGACAGACATGCCAGGAATGTTGTAAAATATTACATCCGAGATGTTAGGCTGCCTTAGATTGGGATATACAAGGTTATAGATGTATATAATGTCACCATCGAGAAGTAGGCGACGACACGCCAGGAATGTTGTAAAATATTACATTCGCCATGTTAGGTTGCCCTAGACTAGGATATATAGCGTTATAGACTTATATAATGTTCCCACCGAGAAGTAGTGGCCGACGTGCCAGGAATGTAGTAAAATATTACATCCGAGATGTTAGGTTGCCTTAGGTTAGGATATATAACGTTATAGACGTATATAATGTTCCACCCGAGAAGTGGGGGCCGACGCGCCAGGAATGCTGTAAAATATTACATCCGAGATGTTAGCATTGCCTTAGGCTAGGATATATAACGTTATAGACGTATATAATGTTCCCACCGAGAAGTAGTGGCCGAAGTGACGGGAATGTTGTAAAATATTACATCCGAGATGTTAGGTTGCCTTAGGTTAGGATATATAACGTTATAGACGTGTATACTGTTCCCACCGAGAAGTAGGGGCCGGCGCGCCAGGAATGTTATCAAATATTACTTCCGAGATGTTAGGTGCCCTTAGGTTAGTATATATAACGTTATAGACGTATATAATGTTCCCATCGAGAAGTAGGGGCCGAAGTGACGGGAATGTTGTAAAATATTACATTCGATATGTTAGTTTGCCTTAGGCTAGGATATATAGCGTTATAGACGTATATAATGTTCCCACCCAGAAGTAGGGGCCGACGTGCCACGAATGTAGTAAAATATTACATCCGAGATGTTAGGTTGCCTTAGGTTAGGATATATAACGTTATAGACGTATATAATGTTCCACCCGAGAAGTTGTGGCCGACGCGCCAGGAATGTTGTAAAATATTACATCCGACATGTTAGGTTGCCTTAGGTTAGGATATATAACGTTATAGACGTATATAATGTTCCACCCGAGAAGTAGGGGCCGACGCGCCAGGAATGCTGTAAAATATTACCTCCGAGATGTTAGCATTGCCTTAGGCTAGGATATATAACGTTATAGACGTATATAATGTTCCCACCGAGAAGTAGTGCCCGAAGTGACGGGAATGTTGTAAAATATTACATCCGAGATGTTAGGTTCCCTTAGGTTTGGATATATAACGTTATAGACGTATATAATGTTCCCACCGAGAAGTAGGTACCGACGCGCCAGGAATGCTGTAAAATATTACATCCGAGATGTTAGGATTGCCTTAGGCTAGGATATATAACGTTATAGACGTATATAATGTTCCCACCGAGAAATAGGGGCCGACGCCCCAGGAATGTTGTAAAATATTACGCTCGACAAGCTAGGTTGCCTTAGGCTAGGATATATAACGTTAAAGACGTACATAATGTTGCCACCGAGAAGGAGGTGCCGACGCGCCAGGAATGTTGTAAAATATTACATCCGACATGATAAGTTGCCTTAGGTTAGGATATATAACGTTATAGACGTATATACTGTTCCCACCGAGAAGTAGTTGCCGACGCGCCAGGAATATTGTAAAATATTACATTCGACATGTTAGGTTGTCTCAGGCTAGGGCATATAGCGTTAAAGACGTATATAATATTCCCACCGAGAAATAGCGGCCGACACGCCAGGAATGTAGTAAAATATTATGCTCGACATTTTTGGTTGCCTTAAGTTAGGATATATGGCGTTATAGACGTATATAATGTTCCCACCGAGAAATAGGGGCCGACGCCCCGGGAATGTTGTAAAATATTACGTTCGACAATCTAGGTTGCCTTAGGCTAGGATATATAACGTTAAAGATGTACATAATGCTCCCGCCGAGAAATAGGGGCCGACACGCCAGGAATGTTGTAAAACATTACATCCGAGGTGTTAGGTTCCCTTAGGTTAGGATATAAAACGTTAAAGACGTACATAATGTTCCCATCGAGAAGGTGGTGCCGACGCGCCAGGAATGTTGTAAAATATTACATCCGTCATGTTAAGTTGCCTTAGGTTAGGATATATAACGTTATAGACGTATATACTGTTCCCACCGAGAAGTAGTTGCCGACGCGCCAGGAATATTGTAAAATATTACATTCGACATGTTAGGTTGTCTCAGGCTAGGGCATATAGCGTTAAAGACGTATATAATATTCCCACCGAGAAATAGGGGCCGACACGCCAGGAATGTAGTAAAATATTACGCTCGACATTTTTGGTTGCCTTAAGTTAGGATATATGGCGTTATATACGTATATAATGTTCCCACTGAGAAGTAGGGGCCAGCGCGCCAGGAATGTGATAAAATATTACATCCGGTATGTTGGGTTGCCTTAGGCTAGGATATATAACTTTATAGACGTATATCATGTTCCCACCGAGAAGTAGGTGCCGACGCGCCAGGAATGTTGTAAAATATTACGCTCGACAAGTTAGGTTGCCTTAGGCTAGGATATATAGCGTTAAAGACGTATATAATGTTCCCACCGAGAAATAGGGGCCGACGCCCCAGGAATGTTGTAAAATATTACGCTCGCCAAGTTAGGTTGCCTTAGGCTAGGATATGTAGCGTTAAAGACGTATATAATGTTCCCACCGGGAAATAGGGGCCGACACGCCAGGAAAGTTGTAAAATATAACATCCGAGGTGTTAGGTTCCCTTAGGTTTGGATATATAACGTTATAGACGTATATAATGTTCCCACCGAGAAGTAGGTGCCGACGCGCCAGGAATGTTGTCAAATATTAAATACTAGATGTTAGGATTACCTTAGGCTAGGATATATAACGTTGTAGACGTATATAATGTTCCCACCGAGAAGTAGGGGCCGGCGCGCCGGGAATGTAGTAAAATATAACATCCGAGATGTTAGGTTGCCTTAGGCTAGGATATATAACGTTATAGACGTATATAATGTTCCCACCGAGAAGTAGGTGCCGAAGTGACGGGAATGTTGTAAAATATTACATTCGACATGTTAGTTTGCCTTAGGCTAGGATATGTAGCGTTATAGACTTATATAATGTTCCCACCGAGAAGTAGTGGCCGAAGTGACGGGAATGTTGTAAAATATTACATCCGAGATGTTAGGTTGCCTCAGGTTAGGATATATAACGTTATAGACGTATATAATGTTCCCACCCAGAAGTAGGGGCCGACGTGCCACGAATGTAGTAAAATATTACATCCGAGATGTTAGGTTGCCTTAGGTTAGGATATATGGCGTTATAGACGTATATAATGTTCCCACCGAGAAGTAGGGACCGACGAGTCAGGAATGTTGTAAAATATTACGCTCGACATGTTAGGTTGTCTTAGGCTATGATATATAGCGATATAGACGTATATGATATTCCCACCGAGAAATGGGGGCCGGCGCGCCAGAAATGTAGTAAAATATTACATCCGAGATGTTAGGTTGCCTTAGGCTAGGATATGTAAAGTTATAGACGTAAATAATGTTCCCACCGAGAAGTAGGGGCCAGCGCGCCAGGAAAGTGGTAAAATATTACATCCGGTATTTTAGGTTGCCTTAGGCTAGGATATATAACTTTATAGACGTATGTCATGTTCCCACCGAGAAGTAGGTGCCGACGCGCCACGAATGTTGTAAAATATTACGCTCGACAAGTTAGGTTGCCCTAGGATAGGATATATAGCGTTAAAGACGTATATAATGTTCCCACCGAGACATAGGGGCCGACACGCCAGGAATGTTGTAAAATATTACATACGAAATGTTAGGTTCCCTTAGGATTGGATATATAACGTTATAGACGTATATAATGTTCCCACCGAGAAGTAGGGGCCAACGAGCCAGGAATGTGATCAAATATTACATTCGACATGTTAAGTTGTCTTAGGTTAGGATATATAACGTTATAGTCGTATATACAGTTCCCACCGAGAAGTAGTTGCCGACGCGCCAGGAATATTGTAAAATATTATATTCGACATGTTAAGTTGTCTCAGGCTAGGACATATAGCGTTATAGACATATACAATGTTCCCACCGCGAAATAGGGGCCGACACGCGGGGAATGTTGTAAAACATTACATCCGAGATGTTAGGTTGCCTTAGACTAGGATATATAACGTTATAGACGTATATAATGTTCCCACCGAGAAGTAGGGGCCGAAGTGACGGGAATGTAGTAAAATATTACATCCGAGATGTTAGGTTGCCTTAGGTTAGGATATATGGCGTTATAGACGTATATAATGTTCCCACCGAGAAGTAGGGACCGACGAGCCAGGAATGTTGTAAAATATTACGCTCGACATGTTAGGTTGCCTTACGTTATGATATGTAGCGATATAGACGTATATAATGTTCCCACCGAGAAGTAGGGGCCGGCGCGCCAGGAATGTAGTAAAATATAACATCCGAGATGTTGGGTTGCCTTAGGCTAGGATAAGTAACGTTATAGACGTATATAATGTTCCCACCGAGAAGTAGGGTCCGACGAGCCAGGAATGTAGTAAAATATTACATCCGAGATGTTAGGTTGAATTAGGTTAGGATATATAACGTTGTAGACTTACATACTGTTCCCACCGAGAAGTAGGTGCCGACGCGCCAGGAATGTTGTAAAATATTACATCCGAGATGTTAGGATTACCTTAGGCTAGGATATATAACGTTATAGACGTATATAATGTTCCCACCGAGAAGTAGGGGCCGACGTGCCAGGAATGCAGTAAAATATTACATCCGAGATGTTAGGTTGCCTTAGGTTAGGATATATAACGTTATAGACGTATATAATGTTCCACCCGAGAAGTAGGGGCCGACGCGCCAGGAATGCTGTAAAATATTCCGTTCGACATGTTAGGATTGCCTTAGGCTAGGATATATAACGTTATAGACGTATATGATATTCCCACCGAGAACTACGGACCTACACGCCAGGAATGTTATCAAATATTACTTCCGAGATGTTAGGTTCCCTTAGGTTAGGATATATAACGTTATAGACGTATATAATGTTCCCACCGAGAAGTAGGGGCCGACGAGCCAGGAATGTTGTAAAATATTACGCTCGACATGTTAGGTTGCCTTAGGCTATGATATATAGCGATATAGACGTATATAATATTCCCACCGAGAAGTGGGAGCCGGCGCGCCAGGAATGTAGTAAAATATTACATCCGAGATGTTAGGTTGCCTTAGGCTACGATATGTAAAGTTATAGACGTATATAATGTTCCCACCGAGAAATAGGTGCCGGCGCGCCAGGAATGTTGTAAAATATTTCATCCGAGATGTTAGCATTGCCTTAGGCTAAGATATATAAAGTTATAGACGTATATAATGTTCCCACCGAGAACTAGGGGCCGAAGTGACGGGAATGTTGTAAAATTATACATTCGACATGTTAGTATTGCCTTAGGCTAGGATATATATCGTTAAAGACGTATATAATGTTCCCACCGAGAAATAGGGGCCGACACGCCAGGAATGTTGTAAAACATTACCTCCGAGGTGTTAGGTTGCCTTAGGCTCGGATATATAGCGTTATAGGCGTATATAATGTTCCCACCGAGGAGTAGGGGCCGACGAGCCAGGAATGTTGTAAAACATTACATCCGAGATGTTGGGTTGCCTTAGGCTAGGATAAGTAACGTTATAGACGTATATAATGTTCCCACCGAGAAGTAGGGGCCGACGAGCCACGAATGTAGTAAAATATTACATCCGAGATGTTAGGTTGCCTTAGACTAGGATATATAACGTTATAGACGTATATAATGTTCCCACCGAGAAGTAGGGGCCGAAGTGACGGGAATGTTGTAAAATTATACATTCGACATGTTAGGATTGCCTTAGGCTAGGATATATATCGTTAAAGACGTATATAATGTTCCCACCGAGAAATAGGGGCCGACACGCCAGGAATGTTGTAAAACATTACATCCGAGGTGTTAGGTTGCCTTAGGCTAGGATATATAGCGTTATAGACGTATATAATGTTCCCACCGAGAAGCAGGGACCGACGAGCCAGGAATGTTGTAAAATATTACGCTCGACATGTTAGGTTGCCTTACGTTATGATATATAGCGATATAGACGTATATAATGTTCCCACCGAGAAGTAGGGGCCGGCGCGCCAGGAATGTAGTAAAATATAACATCCGAGATGTTGGGTTGCCTTAGGCTAGGATAAGTAACGTTATAGACGTATATAATGTTCCCACCGAGAAGTAGGGGCCGACGAGCCAGGAATGTAGTAAAATATTACATCCGAGATGTTAGGTTGCCTTAGGTTAGGATATATAACGTTATAGACTTATATACTGTTCCCACCGAGAAGTAGGTGCCGACGCGCCAGGAATGTTGTAAAATATTACATCCGAGATGTTAGGATTACCTTAGGCTAGGATATATAACGTTATAGACGTATATAATGTTCCCACCGAGAAGTAGGGGCCGACGTGCCAGGAATGTAGTAAAATATTACATCCGAGATGTTAGGTTGCCTTAGGCTAGGATATATAACGTTATAGACGTATATAATGTTCCACCCGAGAAGTAGGGGCCGACGTGCCAGGAATGTAGTAAAATATTACATTCGACATGTTAGAATTGCCTTAGGCTAGGATATATATCGTTAAAGACGTATATAATGTTCCCACCGAGAAATAGGGGCCGACACGACAGGAATGTTGTAAAACATTACATCCGAGGTGTTAGGTTGCCTTAGGCACGGATATATAGCGTTATAGGCGTATATAATGTTCCCACCGAGGAGTAGGGGCCGACGAGCCAGGAATGTTGTAAAATATTACGCTCGACATGTTAGGTTGCCCTAGGCTAGGATATATAGCGATATAGACGTATATAATATTCCCACCGAGAAGTGGGAGCCGGCGCGCCAGGAATGTAGTGAAATATTACATCCGAGATGTTAGGTTGCCTTAAGCTAGGATATGTAAAGTTATAGACGTATATAATGTTCCCACCGAGAAATAGGTGCCGGCACGCCAGGAATGTTGTAAAATATTACATCCGAGATGTTAGGATTGCCTTAGGCTAAGATATATAGCGTTATAGACGTATATAATGTTCCCACCGAGAAGTAGGGGCCGAAGTGACGGGAATGTTGTAAAATATTACATTCGACATGTTAGTTTGCCTTAGGCTAGGATATATAGCGTTATAGACGTATATAATGTTCCCACCGAGAAGTAGGGGCCGACGTGCCAGGAATGTAGTAAAATATTACATCCGAGATGTTAGGTTGCCTTAGGTTATGATATATAGCGTTATAGAAGTATATAATGTTCCACCCGAGAAGTAGGGGCCGACGTGCCAGAAATGTAGTAAAATATTACATCCGAGATGTTAGGATTGCCTTAGGCTAGGATATATATCGTTAAAGACGTATATAATGTTCCCACCGAGAAATAGGGGCCGACACGCCAGGAATGTTGTAAAACATTACATCCGAGGTGTTAGGTTGCCTTAGGCTCGGATATATAGCGTTATAGGCGTATATAATGTTCCCACCGAGGAGTAGGGGCCGACGAGCCAGGAATGTTGTAAAATATTACGCTCGACATGTTAGGTTGCCTTAGGCTAGGATATATAGCGATTTAGACGTATATAATGTTCCCATCGAGAAATAGCGGTCGGCGCGCCACGAATGTAGTAAAATATTACATCCGAGATGTTAGGATTGCCTTAGGCTAGGATATATCACGTTATAGACGTATATAATGTTCCCACCGAGAAGTAGGGGCCGCCGCGCCAGGAATGCTGTAAAATATTAAATTCGACATGTTAGGTTGCCTTAGGCTATGATATATAGCGATATAGACGTATATAATATTCCCACCGAGAAGTGGGGGCCGGCGCGCCAGGAATGTAGTAAAATATTACATCCGAGATGTTAGGTTGCCTTAGGCTAGGATATGTAAAGTTATAGACGTATATAATGTTCCCACCGAGAAATAGGTGCCGGCACGCCAGGAATGTTGTAAAATATTACATCCGAGATGTTAGGATTGCCTTAGGCTAAGATATATAGCGTTATAGACGTATATAATGTTCCCACCGAGAAGTAGGGGCCGAAGTGACGGGAATGTTGTAAAATATTACATTCGACATGTTAGTTTGCCTTAGGCTAGGATATATAGCGTTATAGACGTATATAATGTTCCCACCGAGAAGTAGGGGCCGACGTGCAAGGAATGTAGTAAAATATTACATCCGAGATGTTAGGTTGCCTTAGGCTACGATATGTAAAGTTATAGACGTATATAATGTTCCCACCGAGAAATAGGTGCCGGGGCGCCAGGAATGTTGTAAAATATTTCATCCGAGATGTTAGCATTGCCTTAGGCTAAGATATATAAAGTTATAGACGTATATAATGTTCCCACCGAGAACTAGGGGCCGAAGTGACGGGAATGTTGTAAAATTATACATTCGACATGTTAGTATTGCCTTAGGCTAGGATATATATCGTTAAAGACGTATATAATGTTCCCACCGAGAAATAGGGGCCGACACGCCAGGAATGTTGTAAAACATTACATCCGAGGTGTTAGGTTGCCTTAGGCTAGGATATATAGCGTTATAGACGTATATAATGTTCCCACTGAGAAGTAGGGACCGACGATCCAGGAATGTTGTAAAACATTACGCTCGACATGTTAGGTTGCCTTACGTTATGATATGTAGCGATATAGACGTATATAATGTTCCCACCGAGAAGTAGGGGCCGGCGCGCCAGGAATGTTGTAAAACATTACATCCGAGGTGTTAGGTTGCCTTAGGCTCGGATATATAGCGTTATAGGCGTATATAATGTTCCCACCGAGGAGTAGGGGCCGACGAGCCAGGAATGTTGTAAAACATTACATCCGAGATGTTAGGTTGCCTTAGGCTAGGATATGTAAAGTTATAGACGTATATAATGTTCCCACCGAGAAATAGGTGCCGGCACGCCAGGAATGTTGTAAAATATTACATCCGAGATGTTAGGATTGCCTTAGGCTAAGATATATAGCGTTATAGACGTATATAATGTTCCCACCGAGAAGTAGGGGCCGAAGTGACGGGAATGTTGTAAAATATTACATTCGACATGTTAGTTTGCCTTAGGCTAGGATATATAGCGTTATAGACGTATATAATGTTCCCACCGAGAAGTAGGGGCCGACGTGCAAGGAATGTAGTAAAATATTACATCCGAGATGTTAGGTTGCCTTAGACTAGGATATATAACGTTATAGACGTATATAATGTTCCCACCGAGAAGTAGGGGCCGAAGTGACGGGAATGTTGTAAAATTATACATTCGACATGTTAGGATTGCCTTACGTTATGATATATAGCGATATAGACGTATATAATGTTCCCACCGAGAAGTAGGGGCCGGCGCGCCAGGAATGTAGTAAAATATAACATCCCAGATGTTGGGTTGCCTTAGGCTAGGATAAGTAACGTTATAGACGTATATAATGTTCCCACCGAGAAGTAGGGGCCGACGAGCCAGGAATGTAGTAAAATATTACATCCGAGATGTTAGGTTGCCTTAGGTTAGGATATATAACGTTATAGACTTATATACTGTTCCCACCGAGAAGTAGGTGCCGACGCGCCAGGAATGTTGTAAAATATTACATCCGAGATGTTAGGATTACCTTAGGCTAGGATATATAACGTTATAGACGTATATAATGTTCCCACCGAGAAATAGGGGCCGACACGACAGGAATGTTGTAAAACATTACATCCGAGGTGTTAGGTTGCCTTAGGCACGGATATATAGCGTTATAGGCGTATATAATGTTCCCACCGAGGAGTAGGGGCCGACGAGCCAGGAATGTTGTAAAATATTACGCTCGACATGTTAGGTTGCCCTAGGCTAGGATATATAGCGATATAGACGTATATAATATTCCCACCGAGAAGTGGGAGCCGGCGCGCCAGGAATGTAGTAAAATATTACATCCGAGATGTTAGGTTGCCTTAGGCTAGGACATATAGCGTTATAGACGTATATAATGTTCCCACCGAGAAGTAGGGGCCGACGTGCCAGGAATGTAGTAAAATATTACATCCGAGATGTTAGGTTGCCCTAGGTTATGATATATAGCGTTATAGACGTATATAATGTTCCCACCGAGAAGTAGGGGCCGACGTGCCACGAATGTAGTAAAATATTACATCCGAGATGTTAGGTTGCCTTAGGTTAGGATATATAACGTTATAGACGTATATAATGTTCCACCCGAGAAGTTGTGGCCGACGCGCCAGGAATGTTGTAAAATATTACATCCGACATGTTAGGTTGCCTTAGGTTAGGATATATAACGTTATAGACGTATATAATGTTCCACCCGAGAAGTAGGGGCCGACGCGCCAGGAATGCTGTAAAATATTACCTCCGAGATGTTAGCATTGCCTTAGGCTAGGATATATAACGTTATAGACGTATATAATGTTCCCACCGAGAAGTAGTGCCCGAAGTGACGGGAATGTTGTAAAATATTACATCCGAGATGTTAGGTTCCCTTAGGTTTGGATATATAACGTTATAGACGTATATAATGTTCCCACCGAGAAGTAGGTACCGACGCGCCAGGAATGCTGTAAAATATTACATCCGAGATGTTAGGATTGCCTTAGGCTAGGATATATAACGTTATAGACGTATATAATGTTCCCACCGAGAAATAGGGGCCGACGCCCCAGGAATGTTGTAAAATATTACGCTCGACAAGCTAGGTTGCCTTAGGCTAGGATATATAACGTTAAAGACGTACATAATGTTGCCACCGAGAAGGAGGTGCCGACGCGCCAGGAATGTTGTAAAATATTACATGCGACATGATAAGTTGCCTTAGGTTAGGATATATAACGTTATAGACGTATATACTGTTCCCACCGAGAAGTAGTTGCCGACGCGCCAGGAATATTGTAAAATATTACATTCGACATGTTAGGTTGTCTCAGGCTAGGGCATATAGCGTTAAAGACGTATATAATATTCCCACCGAGAAATAGCGGCCGACACGCCAGGAATGTAGTAAAATATTATGCTCGACATTTTTGGTTGCCTTAAGTTAGGATATATGGCGTTATATACGTATATAATGTTCCCACTGAGAAGTAGGGGCCAGCGCGCCAGGAATGTGATAAAATATTACATCCGGTATGTTGGGTTGCCTTAGGCTAGGATATATAACTTTATAGACGTATATCATGTTCCCACCGAGAAGTAGGTGCCGACGCGCCAGGAATGTTGTAAAATATTACGCTCGACAAGTTAGGTTGCCTTAGGCTAGGATATATAGCGTTAAAGACGTATATAATGTTCCCACCGAGAAATAGGGGCCGACGCCCCAGGAATGTTGTAAAATATTACGCTCGCCAAGTTAGGTTGCCTTAGGCTAGGATATATAGCGTTAAAGACGTATATAATGTTCCCACCGGGAAATAGGGGCCGACACGCCAGGAAAGTTGTAAAATATAACATCCGAGGTGTTAGGTTCCCTTAGGTTTGGATATATAACGTTATAGACGTATATAATGTTCCCACCGAGAAGTAGGTGCCGACGCGCCAGGAATGTTGTCAAATATTAAATACGAGATGTTAGGATTACCTTAGGCTAGGATATATAACGTTGTAGACGTATATAATGTTCCCACCGAGAAGTAGGGGCCGGCGCGCCGGGAATGTAGTAAAATATAACATCCGAGATGTTAGGTTGCCTTAGGCTAGGATATATAACGTTATAGACGTATATAATGTTCCCACCGAGAAGTAGGTGCCGAAGTGACGGGAATGTTGTAAAATATTACATTCGACATGTTAGTTTGCCTTAGGCTAGGATATGTAGCGTTATAGACTTATATAATGTTCCCACCGAGAAGTAGTGGCCGAAGTGACGGGAATGTTGTAAAATATTACATCCGAGATGTTAGGTTGCCTCAGGTTAGGATATATAACGTTATAGACGTATATAATGTTCCCACCCAGAAGTAGGGGCCGACGTGCCACGAATGTAGTAAAATATTACATCCGAGATGTTAGGTTGCCTTAGGTTAGGATATATGGCGTTATAGACGTATATAATGTTCCCACCGAGAAGTAGGGACCGACGAGTCAGGAATGTTGTAAAATATTACGCTCGACATGTTAGGTTGCCTTACGTTATGATATGTAGCGATATAGACGTATATAATGTTCCCACCGAGAAGTAGGGGCCGGCGCGCCAGGAATGTAGTAAAATATAACATCCGAGATGTTGGGTTGCCTTAGGCTAGGATAAGTAACGTTATAGACGTATATAATGTTCCCACCGAGAAGTAGGGTCCGACGAGCCAGGAATGTAGTAAAATATTACATCCGAGATGTTAGGTTGAATTAGGTTAGGATATATAACGTTGTAGACTTACATACTGTTCCCACCGAGAAGTAGGTGCCGACGCGCCAGGAATGTTGTAAAATATTACATCCGAGATGTTAGGATTACCTTAGGCTAGGATATATAACGTTATAGACGTATATAATGTTCCCACCGAGAAGTAGGGCCCTACGAGCCAGGAATGTTGTAAAATATTACGCTCGACATGTTAGGTTGTCTTAGGCTATGATATATAGCGATATAGACGTATATGATATTCCCACCGAGAAATGGGGGCCGGCGCGCCAGAAATGTAGTAAAATATTACATCCGAGATGTTAGGTTGCCTTAGGCTAGGATATGTAAAGTTATAGACGTAAATAATGTTCCCACCGAGAAGTAGGGGCCAGCGCGCCAGGAATGTGGTAAAATATTACATCCGGTATTTTAGGTTGCCTTAGGCTAGGATATATAACTTTATAGACGTATGTCATGTTCCCACCGAGAAGTAGGTGCCGACGCGCCACGAATGTTGTAAAATATTACGCTCGACAAGTTAGGTTGCCCTAGGATAGGATATATAGCGTTAAAGACGTATATAATGTTCCCACCGAGACATAGGGGCCGACACGCCAGGAATGTTGTAAAATATTACATACGAAATGTTAGGTTCCCTTAGGATTGGATATATAACGTTATAGACGTATATAATGTTCCCACCGAGAAGTAGGGGCCAACGAGCCAGGAATGTGATCAAATATTACATTCGACATGTTAAGTTGTCTTAGGTTAGGATATATAACGTTATAGTCGTATATACAGTTCCCACCGAGAAGTAGTTGCCGACGCGCCAGGAATATTGTAAAATATTATATTCGACATGTTAAGTTGTCTCAGGCTAGGACATATAGCGTTATAGACATATACAATGTTCCCACCGCGAAATAGGGGCCGACACGCGGGGAATGTTGTAAAACATTACATCCGAGATGTTAGGTTGCCTTAGACTAGGATATATAACGTTATAGACGTATATAATGTTCCACCCGAGAAGTAGGGGCCGACGCGCCAGGAATGCTGTAAAATATTACCTCCGAGATGTTAGCATTGCCTTAGGCTAGGATATATAACGTTATAGACGTATATAATGTTCCCACCGAGAAGTAGTGCCCGAAGTGACGGGAATGTTGTAAAATATTACATCCGAGATGTTAGGTTCCCTTAGGTTTGGATATATAACGTTATAGACGTATATAATGTTCCCACCGAGAAGTAGGTACCGACGCGCCAGGAATGCTGTAAAATATTACATCCGAGATGTTAGGATTGCCTTAGGCTAGGATATATAACGTTATAGACGTATATAATGTTCCCACCGAGAAATAGGGGCCGACGCCCCAGGAATGTTGTAAAATATTACGCTCGACAAGCTAGGTTGCCTTAGGCTAGGATATATAACGTTAAAGACGTACATAATGTTGCCACCGAGAAGGAGGTGCCGACGCGCCAGGAATGTTGTAAAATATTACATCCGACATGATAAGTTGCCTTAGGTTAGGATATATAACGTTATAGACGTATATACTGTTCCCACCGAGAAGTAGGGGCCGGCGCGCCAGGAATGTAGTAAAATATAACATCCGAGATGTTGGGTTGCCTTAGGCTAGGATAAGTAACGTTATAGACTTATATACTGTTCCCACCGAGAAGTAGGTGCCGACGCGCCAGGAATGTTGTAAAATATTACATCCGAGATGTTAGGATTACCTTAGGCTAGGATATATAACGTTATAGACGTATATAATGTTCCCACCGAGAAGTAGGAGCCAACGTGCCAGGAATATAGTAAAATATTACATCCGAGATGTTAGGTTGCCTTAGGTTAGGATATATAACGTTATAGACGTATATAATGTTCCACCCGAGAAGTAGGGGCCGACGCGCCAGGAATGCTGTAAAATATTACATTCGACATGTTAGAATTGCCTTAGGCTAGGATATATAACGTTATAGACGTATATGATGTTCCCACCGAGAACTACGGGCCTACACGCCAGGAATGTTATCAAATATTACTTCCGAGATGTTAGGTTCCCTTAGGTTAGGATATATAACGTTATAGACGTATATAATGTTCCCACCGAGAAGTAGGGGCCGACGAGCCAGGAATGTTGTAAAATATTACGCTCGACATGTTAGGTTGCCTTAGGCTATGATATATAGCGATATAGACGTATATAATATTCCCACCGAGAAGTGGGAGCCGGCGCGCCAGGAATGTAGTAAAATATTACATCCGAGATGTTAGGTTGCCTTAGGCTACGATATGTAAAGTTATAGACGTATATAATGTTCCCACCGAGAAATAGGTGCCGGCGCGCCAGGAATGTTGTAAAATATTTCATCCGAGATGTTAGCATTGCCTTAGGCTAAGATATATAAAGTTATAGACGTATATAATGTTCCCACCGAGAACTAGGGGCCGAAGTGACGGGAATGTTGTAAAATTATACATTCGACATGTTAGTATTGCCTTAGGCTAGGATATATATCGTTAAAGACGTATATAATGTTCCCACCGAGAAATAGGGGCCGACACGCCAGGAATGTTGTAAAACATTACCTCCGAGGAGTTAGGTTGCCTTAGGCTCGGATATATAGCGTTATAGGCGTATATAATGTTCCCACCGAGGAGTAGGGGCCGACGAGCCAGGAATGTTGTAAAACATTACATCCGAGATGTTGGGTTGCCTTAGGCTAGGATAAGTAACGTTATAGACGTATATAATGTTCCCACCGAGAAGTAGGGGCCGACGAGCCACGAATGTAGTAAAATATTACATCCGAGATGTTAGGTTGCCTTAGACTAGGATATATAACGTTATAGACGTATATAATGTTCCCACCGAGAAGTAGGGGCCGAAGTGACGGGAATGTTGTAAAATTATACATTCGACATGTTAGGATTGCCTTAGGCTAGGATATATATCGTTAAAGACGTATATAATGTTCCCACCGAGAAATAGGGGCCGACACGCCAGGAATGTTGTAAAACATTACATCCGAGGTGTTAGGTTGCCTTAGGCTAGGATATATAGCGTTATAGACGTATATAATGTTCCCACCGAGAAGCAGGGACCGACGAGCCAGGAATGTTGTAAAATATTACGCTCGACATGTTAGGTTGCCTTACGTTATGATATATAGCGATATAGACGTATATAATGTTCCCACCGAGAAGTAGGGGCCGGCGCGCCAGGAATGTAGTAAAATATAACATCCGAGATGTTGGGTTGCCTTAGGCTAGGATAAGTAACGTTATAGACGTATATAATGTTCCCACCGAGAAGTAGGGGCCGACGAGCCAGGAATGTAGTAAAATATTACATCCGAGATGTTAGGTTGCCTTAGGTTAGGATATATAACGTTATAGACTTATATACTGTTCCCACCGAGAAGTAGGTGCCGACGCGCCAGGAATGTTGTAAAATATTACATCCGAGATGTTAGGATTACCTTAGGCTAGGATATATAACGTTATAGACGTATATAATGTTCCCACCGAGAAGTAGGGGCCGACGTGCCAGGAATGTAGTAAAATATTACATCCGAGATGTTAGGTTGCCTTAGGCTAGGATATATAACGTTATAGACGTATATAATGTTCCACCCGAGAAGTAGGGGCCGACGTGCCAGGAATGTAGTAAAATATTACATTCGACATGTTAGAATTGCCTTAGGCTAGGATATATATCGTTAAAGACGTATATAATGTTCCCACCGAGAAATAGGGGCCGACACGACAGGAATGTTGTAAAACATTACATCCGAGGTGTTAGGTTGCCTTAGGCACGGATATATAGCGTTATAGGCGTATATAATGTTCCCACCGAGGAGTAGGGGCCGACGAGCCAGGAATGTTGTAAAATATTACGCTCGACATGTTAGGTTGCCCTAGGCTAGGATATATAGCGATATAGACGTATATAATATTCCCACCGAGAAGTGGGAGCCGGCGCGCCAGGAATGTAGTAAAATATTACATCCGAGATGTTAGGTTGCCTTAGGCTAGGACATATAGCGTTATAGACGTATATAATGTTCCCACCGAGAAGTAGGGGCCGACGTGCCAGGAATGTAGTAAAATATTACATCCGAGAAGTTAGGTTGCCCTAGGTTATGATATATAGCGTTATAGACGTATATAATGTTCCCACCGAGAAGTAGGGGCCGAAGTGACGGGAATGTTGTAAAATTATACATTCGACATGTTAGGATTGCCTTAGGCTAGGATATATATCGTTAAAGACGTATATAATGTTCCCACCGAGAAATAGGGGCCGACACGCCAGGAATGTTGTAAAACATAACATCCGAGGTGTTAGGTTGCCTTAGGCTAGGATATATAACTTTATAGACGTATATCATGTTCCCACCGAGAAGTAGGTGCCGACGCGCCATGAATGTTGTAAAATATTACGCTCGACAAGTTAGGTTGCCTTAGCATAGGATATATAGCGTTAAAGACGTATATAATGTTCCCACCGAGACATAGGGGCCGAAGTGACGGGAATGTTGTAAAATATTACATCCGATATGTTAGGTTGCCTTAGGTTAGGATATATAACGTTATTGACTTATATAATGTTCCCACCGAGAAATAGGGGCCGACGCCCCAGGAATGTTGTAAAATATTACGCTCGACAAGTTAGGTTGCCTTAGGCTAGGATATATAGCGTTAAAGACGTATACAATGTTCCCACCGAGAAATAGGGGCCGACACGCAAGGAATGTTGTAAAACATTACATCCGAGGTGTTAGGTTGCCTTAGGCTAGGATATATAGCGTTATAGACGTATATAATGTTCCCACCGAGAAGTAGGGGCCAACGAGCCAGGAATGTTGTAAAATATTACGCTCGACATGTTAGGTTGCCTTAGGCTATGATACATAGCGATATAGACGTATATAATATTCCCACCGAGAAGTGGGGGCCGGCGCGCCAGGAATGTAGTGAAATATTACATCCGAGATGTTAGGTTGCCTTAAGCTAGGATATGTAAAGTTATAGACGTATATAATGTTCCCACCGAGAAATAGGTGCCGGCACGCCAGGAATGTTGTAAAATATTACATCCGAGATGTTAGGATTGCCTTAGGCTAAGATATATAGCGTTATAGACGTATATAATGTTCCCACCGAGAAGTAGGGGCCGAAGTGACGGGAATGTTGTAAAATATTACATTCGACATGTTAGTTTGCCTTAGGCTAGGATATATAGCGTTATAGACGTATATAATGTTCCCACCGAGAAGTAGGGGCCGACGTGCCAGGAATGTAGTAAAATATTACATCCGAGATGTTAGGTTGCCTTAGGTTATGATATATAGCGTTATAGAAGTATATAATGTTCCACCCGAGAAGTAGGGGCCGACGTGCCAGAAATGTAGTAAAATATTACATCCGAGATGTTAGGATTGCCTTAGGCTAGGATATATATCGTTAAAGACGTATATAATGTTCCCACCGAGAAATAGGGGCCGACACGCCAGGAATGTTGTAAAACATTACATCCGAGGTGTTAGGTTGCCTTAGGCTCGGATATATAGCGTTATAGGCGTATATAATGTTCCCACCGAGGAGTAGGGGCCGACGAGCCAGGAATGTTGTAAAATATTACGCTCGACATGTTAGGTTGCCTTAGGCTAGGATATATAGCGATTTAGACGTATACAATGTTCCCATCGAGAAATAGCGGTCGGCGCGCCACGAATGTAGTAAAATATTACATCCGAGATGTTAGGATTGCCTTAGGCTAGGATATATCACGTTATAGACGTATATAATGTTCCCACCGAGAAGTAGGGGCCGCCGCGCCAGGAATGCTGTAAAATATTAAATTCGACATGTTAGGTTGCCTTAGGCTATGATATATAGCGATATAGACGTATATAATATTCCCACCGAGAAGTGGGGGCCGGCGCGCCAGGAATGTAGTAAAATATTACATCCGAGATGTTAGGTTGCCTTAGGCTAGGATATGTAAAGTTATAGACGTATATAATGTTCCCACCGAGAAATAGGTGCCGGCACGCCAGGAATGTTGTAAAATATTACATCCGAGATGTTAGGATTGCCTTAGGCTAAGATATATAGCGTTATAGACGTATATAATGTTCCCACCGAGAAGTAGGGGCCGAAGTGACGGGAATGTTGTAAAATATTACATTCGACATGTTAGTTTGCCTTAGGCTAGGATATATAGCGTTATAGACGTATATAATGTTCCCACCGAGAAGTAGGGGCCGACGTGCAAGGAATGTAGTAAAATATTACATCCGAGATGTTAGGTTGCCTTAGGCTACGATATGTAAAGTTATAGACGTATATAATGTTCCCACCGAGAAATAGGTGCCGGGGCGCCAGGAATGTTGTAAAATATTTCATCCGAGATGTTAGCATTGCCTTAGGCTAAGATATATAAAGTTATAGACGTATATAATGTTCCCACCGAGAACTAGGGGCCGAAGTGACGGGAATGTTGTAAAATTATACATTCGACATGTTAGTATTGCCTTAGACTAGGATATATATCGTTAAAGACGTATATAATGTTCCCACCGAGAAATAGGGGCCGACACGCCAGGAATGTTGTAAAACATTACATCCGAGGTGTTAGGTTGCCTTAGGCTAGGATATATAGCGTTATAGACGTATATAATGTTCCCACTGAGAAGTAGGGACCGACGATCCAGGAATGTTGTAAAACATTACGCTCGACATGTTAGGTTGCCTTACGTTATGATATGTAGCGATATAGACGTATATAATGTTCCCACCGAGAAGTAGGGGCCGGCGCGCCAGGAATGTTGTAAAATATTACATCCGAGGTGTTAGGTTGCCTTAGGCTCGGATATATAGCGTTATAGGCGTATATAATGTTCCCACCGAGGAGTAGGGGCCGACGAGCCAGGAATGTTGTAAAACATTACATCCGAGATGTTGGGTTGCCTTAGGCTAGGATAAGTAACGTTATAGACGTATATAATGTTCCCACCGAGAAGTAGGGGCCGACGAGCCACGAATGTAGTAAAATATTACATCCGAGATGTTAGGTTGCCTTAGACTAGGATATATAACGTTATAGACGTATATAATGTTCCCACCGAGAAGTAGGGGCCGAAGTGACGGGAATGTTGTAAAATTATACATTCGACATGTTAGGATTGCCTTAGGCTAGGATATATATCGTTAAAGACGTATATAATGTTCCCACCGAGAAATAGGGGCCGACACGCCAGGAATGTTGTAAAACATTACATCCGAGGTGTTAGGTTGCCTTAGGCTAGGATATATAGCGTTATAGACGTATATAATGTTCCCACCGAGAAGCAGGGACCGACGAGCCAGGAGTGTTGTAAAATATTACGCTCGACATGTTAGGTTGCCTTACGTTATGATATATAGCGATATAGACGTATATAATGTTCCCACCGAGAAGTAGGGGCCGGCGCGCCAGGAATGTAGTAAAATATAACATCCGAGATGTTGGGTTGCCTTAGGCTAGGATAAGTAACGTTATAGACGTATATAATGTTCCCACCGAGAAGTAGGGGCCGACGAGCCAGGAATGTAGTAAAATATTACATCCGAGATGTTAGGTTGCCTTAGGTTAGGATATATAACGTTATTGACTTATATACTGTTCCCACCGAGAAGTAGGTGCCGACGCGCCAGGAATGTTGTAAAATATTACATCCGAGATGTTAGGATTACCTTAGGCTAGGATATATAACGTTATAGACGTATATAATGTTCCCACCGAGAAATAGGGGCCGACACGACAGGAATGTTGTAAAACATTACATCCGAGGTGTTAGGTTGCCTTAGGCACGGATATATAGCGTTATAGGCGTATATAATGTTCCCACCGAGGAGTAGGGGCCGACGAGCCAGTAATGTTGGAAAATATTACGCTCGACATGTTAGGTTGCCCTAGGCTAGGATATATAGCGATATAGACGTATATAATATTCCCACCGAGAAGTGGGAGCCGGCGCGCCAGGAATGTAGTAAAATATTACATCCGAGATGTTAGGTTGCCTTAGGCTAGGACATATAGCGTTATAGACGTATATAATGTTCCCACCGAGAAGTAGGGGCCGACGTGCCAGGAATGTAGTAAAATATTACATCCGAGATGTTAGGTTGCCTTAGGTTAGGATATATACCGTTATAGACATATATAATGTTCCCACCGAGAAGTAGGGGCCGACGTGCCAGGAATGTAGTAAAATATTACATCCGAGATGTTAGGTTGCCTTAGGTTAGGATATATAACGTTATAGACGTATATAATGTTCCCACCGAGAAGTAGGGGCCGAAGTGACGGGAATGTTGTAAAATCATACATTCGACATGTTAGGATTGCCTTAGGCTAGGATATATATCGTTAAAGACGTTTATAATGTTCCCACCGAGAAATAGGGGCCGACACGCCAGGAATGTTGTAAAACATTACATCCGAGGTGTTAGGTTGCCTTAGGCTAGGATATATAACTTTATAGACGTATATCATGTTCCCACCGAGAAGTAGGTGCCGACGCGCCATGAATGTTGTAAAATATTACGCTCGACAAGTTAGGTTGCCTTAGCATAGGATATATAGCGTTAAAGACGTATATAATGTTCCCACCGAGACATAGGGGCCGACACGCCAGGAATGTTGTAAAATATTACATACGAAATGTTTGGTTCCCTTAGGATTGGATATATAACGTTATAGACGTATATAATGTTCCCACCGAGAAGTAGGGGCCAACGAGCCAGGAATGTGATAAAATATTACATTCGACATGTTAAGTTGCCTTAGGTTAGGATATATAACGTTATAGTCGTATATACAGTTCCCACCGAGAAGTAGTTGCCGACGCGCCAGGAATATTGTAAAATATTATATTCGACATGTTAAGTTGTCTCAGGCTAGGACATATAGCGTTATAGACATATACAATGTTCCCACCGCGAAATAGGGGCCGACACGCGAGGAATGTTGTAAAACATTACATCCGAGATGTTAGGTTGCCTTAGACTAGGATATATAACGTTATAGACGTATATAATGTTCCCACCGAGAAGTAGGGGCCGAAGTGACGGGAATGTTGTAAAATTATACATTCGACATGTTAGGATTGCCTTAGGCTAGGATATATATCGTTAAAGACGTATATAATGTTCCCACCGAGAAATAGGGGCCGACACGCCAGGAATGTTGTAAAACATTACATCCGAGGTGTTAGGTTGCCTTAGGCTAGGATATATAACTTTATAGACGTATATCATGTTCCCACCGAGAAGTAGGTGCCGACGCGCCATGAATGTTGTAAAATATTACGCTCGACAAGTTAGGTTGCCTTAGCATAGGATATATAGCGATATAGACGTATATAATATTCCCACCGAGAAGTGGGAGCCGGCGCGCCAGGAATGTAGTAAAATATTACATCCGAGATGTTAGGTTGCCTTAGGCTAGGACATATAGCGTTATAGACGTATATAATGTTCCCACCGAGAAGTAGGGGCCGACGTGCCAGGAATGTAGTAAAATATTACATCCGATATGTTAGGTTGCCCTAGGTTATGATATATAGCGTTATAGGAGTATATAATGTTCCCACCGAGAAGTAGGGGCCGACGTGCCAGAAATGTAGTAAAATATTACATCCGAGATGTTAGGATTGCCTTAGGCTAGGATATATCACGTTATGGACGTATATAATGTTCCCACCGAGAAGTAGGAGCCGGCGCGCCAGGAATGCTGTAGAATATTACATTCGACATGTTAGGATGCCTTATGCTAGGATATATAACGTTGTAGACGTATATAATGTTCCCACCGAGAAGTAGGGGCCAACGTGCCAGGAATGTAGTAAAATATTACATCCGAGATGTTAGGTTGCCTTAGGTTAGGGTATATACCGTTATAGACATATATAATGTTCCCACCGAGAAGTAGGGGCCGACGTGCCAGGAATGTAGTAAAATATTACATCCGAGATGTTAGGTTGCCTTAGGCTAGGATATGTAAAGTTATAGACGTATATAATGTTCCCACCGAGAAATAGGTGCCGGCGCGCCAGGAATGTTGTAAAATATTACATTCGACATGTAAGGATGCCTTATGCTAGGATATATAACGTTATAGACGTATATAAAGTTCCCACCGAGAAGTAGGTGCCGACGAGCCAGGAATGTTGTAAAATATTACGCTCGACATGTTAGGTTGCCTTAGGCTAGGATATATGACGTTATAGACGTATATAAAGTTCCAACCGAGAAGTAGGTGCCGACGAGCCAGGAATGTTGTAAAATATTACGCTCGACATGTTAGGTTGCCTTAGGCTAGGATATATAGCGATATAGACGTATACAATGTTCCCATCGACAAATAGCGGTCGGCGCGCCACGAATGTAGTAAAATATTACATCCGAGATGTTAGGATTGCCTTAGGCTAGGATATATCACGTTATGGACGTATATAATGTTCCCACCGAGAAGTAGGAGCCGGCGCGCCAGGAATGCTGTAGAATATTACATTCGACATGTTAGGTTGCCTTAGGCTAGTATATATAGCGATATAGACGTATATAATGTTCCCACCGAGAAATAGGTGCCGGCGCGCCAGGAATGTTGTAAAATATTACATTCGACATGTAAGGATGCCTTATGCTAGGATATATAACGCTATAGACGTATATAATGTTCCCACCGAAAAGTAGGGGCCAACGTGCCAGGAATGTAGTAAAATATTACATCCGAGATGTTAGGTTGCCTTAGGTTAGGATATATACCGTTATAGACATATATAATGTTCCCACCGAGAAGTAGGGGCCGACGTGCCAGGAATGTAGTAAAATGCTACATCCGAGATGTTAGGTTGCCTTAGGTTAGGATATATAGCGTTATAGACATATAAAATGTTCCCACCGAGAAGGAGGGGCCGACGTGCCAGGAATGTAGTAAAATATTACATCCGAGATGTTAGGTTGCCTTAGGTTGGGATATATAACGTTATAGACGCTCATAATGTTCCCACCGAGAAGTAGGGGCCAACGAGCCAGGAATGTGGTGAAACATTACATTCGACATGTTAAGTTGCCTTAGGTTAGGATATATAACGTTATAGACGGATATACTGTTCCCACCGAGAAGTAGTTGCCGACGCGC
The DNA here is from genome assembly GCA_963969225.1 of Xylocopa violacea. Taxonomy (NCBI): domain Eukaryota; kingdom Metazoa; phylum Arthropoda; class Insecta; order Hymenoptera; family Apidae; genus Xylocopa; species Xylocopa violacea. Next base: position 2,604,788 of record CAXAJV010000097.1, on the reverse strand, counting down.
CAGGAATATTGTAAAATATTACATTCGACATGTAAGGATGCCTTATGCTAGGATATACAACGTTATAGACGTATATAAAGATCCCACCGAGAAGTAGGTGCCGACGAGCCAGGAATGTTGTAAAATATTACGCTCGACATGTTAGGTTGCCTTAGGCTAGGATATATAGCGATATAGACGTATATAATGTTCCCATCGACAAATAGCGGTCGGCGCGCCACGAATGTAGTAAAATATTACATCCGAGATGTTAGGATTGCCTTAGGCTAGGATATATCACGTTATAGACGTATATAATGTTCCCACCGAGAAGTAGGGGCCAACGAGCCAGGAATGTAGTAAAATATTACATCCGAGATGTTAGGTTGCCTTAGGTTAGGATATATACCGTTATAGACATATATAATGTTCCCACCGAGAAGTAGGGGCCGACGTGCCAGGAATGTAGTAAAATATTACATCCGAGATGTTAGGTTGCCTTAGGTTAGGATATATAACGTTATAGACGTATATAATGTTCCCACCGAGAAGTAGGGGCCGAAGTGACGGGAATGTTGTAAAATTATACATTCGACATGTTAGGATTGCCTTAGGCTAGGATATATATCGTTAAAGACGTTTATAATGTTCCCACCGAGAAATAGGGGCCGACACGCCAGGAATGTTGTAAAACATTACATCCGAGGTGTTAGGTTGCCTTAGGCTAGGATATATAACTTTATAGACGTATATCATGTTCCCACCGAGAAGTAGGTGCCGACGCGCCATGAATGTTGTAAAATATTACGCTCGACAAGTTAGGTTGCCTTAGCATAGGATATATAGCGTTAAAGACGTATATAATGTTCCCACCGAGACATAGGGGCCGACACGCCAGGAATGTTGTAAAATATTACATACGAAATGTTTGGTTCCCTTAGGATTGGATATATAACGTTATAGACGTATATAATGTTCCCACCGAGAAGTAGGGGCCAACGAGCCAGGAATGTGATAAAATATTACATTCGACATGTTAAGTTGCCTTAGGTTAGGATATATAACGTTATAGTCGTATATACAGTTCCCACCGAGAAGTAGTTGCCGACGCGCCAGGAATATTGTAAAATATTATATTCGACATGTTAAGTTGTCTCAGGCTAGGACATATAGCGTTATAGACATATACAATGTTCCCACCGCGAAATAGGGGCCGACACGCGAGGAATGTTGTAAAACATTACATCCGAGATGTTAGGTTGCCTTAGACTAGGATATATAACGTTATAGACGTATATAATGTTCCCACCGAGAAGTAGGGGCCGAAGTGACGGGAATGTTGTAAAATTATACATTCGACATGTTAGGATTGCCTTAGGCTAGGATATATATCGTTAAAGACGTATATAATGTTCCCACCGAGAAATAGGGGCCGACACGCCAGGAATGTTGTAAAACATTACATCCGAGGTGTTAGGTTGCCTTAGGCTAGGATATATAACTTTATAGACGTATATCATGTTCCCACCGAGAAGTAGGTGCCGACGCGCCATGAATGTTGTAAAATATTACGCTCGACAAGTTAGGTTGCCTTAGCATAGGATATATAGCGTTAAAGACGTATATAATGTTCCCACCGAGACATAGGGGCCGACGCCCCAGGAATGTTGTAAAATATTACGCTCGACAAGTTAGGTTGCCTTAGGCTAGGATATATAGCGTTAAAGACGTATACAATGTTCCCACCGAGAAATAGGGGCCGAAGTGACGGGAATGTTGTAAAATTATACATTCGACATGTTAGGATTGCCTTAGGCTAGGATATATATCGTTAAAGACGTTTATAATGTTCCCACCGAGAAATAGGGGCCGACACGCCAGGAATGTTGTAAAACATTACATCCGAGGTGTTAGGTTGCCTTAGGCTAGGATATATAACTTTATAGACGTATATCATGTTCCCACCGAGAAGTAGGTGCCGACGCGCCATGAATGTTGTAAAATATTACGCTCGACAAGTTAGGTTGCCTTAGCATAGGATATATAGCGTTAAAGACGTATATAATGTTCCCACCGAGACATAGGGGCCGACACGCCAGGAATGTTGTAAAATATTACATACGAAATGTTTGGTTCCCTTAGGATTGGATATATAACGTTATAGACGTATATAATGTTCCCACCGAGAAGTAGGGGCCAACGAGCCAGGAATGTGATAAAATATTACATTCGACATGTTAAGTTGCCTTAGGTTAGGATATATAACGTTATAGTCGTATATACAGTTCCCACCGAGAAGTAGTTGCCGACGCGCCAGGAATATTGTAAAATATTATATTCGACATGTTAAGTTGTCTCAGGCTAGGACATATAGCGTTATAGACATATACAATGTTCCCACCGCGAAATAGGGGCCGACACGCGAGGAATGTTGTAAAACATTACATCCGAGATGTTAGGTTGCCTTAGACTAGGATATATAACGTTATAGACGTATATAATGTTCCCACCGAGAAGTAGGGGCCGAAGTGACGGGAATGTTGTAAAATTATACATTCGACATGTTAGGATTGCCTTAGGCTAGGATATATATCGTTAAAGACGTATATAATGTTCCCACCGAGAAATAGGGGCCGACACGCCAGGAATGTTGTAAAACATTACATCCGAGGTGTTAGGTTGCCTTAGGCTAGGATATATAACTTTATAGACGTATATCATGTTCCCACCGAGAAGTAGGTGCCGACGCGCCATGAATGTTGTAAAATATTACGCTCGACAAGTTAGGTTGCCTTAGCATAGGATATATAGCGTTAAAGACGTATATAATGTTCCCACCGAGACATAGGGGCCGACGCCCCAGGAATGTTGTAAAATATTACGCTCGACAAGTTAGGTTGCCTTAGGCTAGGATATATAGCGTTAAAGACGTATACAATGTTCCCACCGAGAAATAGGGGCCGACACGCAAGGAATGTTGTAAAACATTACATCCGAGGTGTTAGGTTGCCTTAGGCTAGGATATATAGCGTTATAGACGTATATAATGTTCCCACCGAGAAGTAGGGGCCAACGAGCCAGGAATGTTGTAAAACATTACGCTCGACATGTTAGGTTGCCTTACGTTATGATATGTAGCGATATAGACGTATATAATGTTCCCACCGAGAAGTAGGGGCCGGCGCGCCAGGAATGTTGTAAAACATTACATCCGAGGTGTTAGGTTGCCTTAGGCTCGGATACATAGCGTTATAGGCGTATATAATGTTCCCACCGAGGAGTAGGGGCCGACGAGCCAGGAATGTTGTAAAACATTACATCCGAGATGTTGGGTTGCCTTAGGCTAGGATAAGTAACGTTATAGACGTATATAATGTTCCCACCGAGAAGTAGGGGCCGACGAGCCACGAATGTAGTAAAATATTACATCCGAGGTGTTAGGTTGCCTTAGACTAGGATATATAACGTTATAGACGTATATAATGTTCCCACCGAGAAGTAGGGGCCGAAGTGACGGGAATGTTGTAAAATTATACATTCGACATGTTAGGATTGCCTTAGGCTAGGATATATATCGTTAAAGACGTATATAATGTTCCCACCGAGAAATAGGGGCCGACACGCCAGGAATGTTGTAAAACATTACATCCGAGGTGTTAGGTTGCCTTAGGCTAGGATATATAGCGTTATAGACGTATATAATGTTCCCACCGAGAAGCAGGGACCGACGAGCCAGGAATGTTGTAAAATATTACGCTCGACATGTTAGGTTGCCTTACGTTATGATATATAGCGATATAGACGTATATAATGTTCCCACCGAGAAGTAGGGGCCGGCGCGCCAGGAATGTAGTAAAATATAACATCCGAGATGTTGGGTTGCCTTAGGCTACGATAAGTAACGTTATAGACGTATATAATGTTCCCACCGAGAAGTAGGGGCCGAGGAGCCAGGAATGTAGTAAAATATTACATCCGAGATGTTAGGTTGCCTTAGGTTAGGATATATAACGTTATAGACTTATATACTGTTCCCACCGAGAAGTAGGTGCCGACGCGACAGGAATGTTGTAAAATATTACATCCGAGATGTTAGGATTACCTTAGGCTAGGATATATAACGTTATAGACGTATATAATGTTCCCACCGAGAAGTAGGGGCCGACGTGCCAGGAATGTAGTAAAATATTACATCCGAGATGTTAGGTTGCCTTAGGCTAGGATATATAACGTTATAGACGTATATAATGTTCCACCCGAGAAGTAGGGGCCGACGTGCCAGGAATGTAGTAAAATATTACATTCGACATGTTAGAATTGCCTTAGGCTAGGATATATATCGTTAAAGACGTATATAATGTTCCCACCGAGAAATAGGGGCCGACACGACAGGAATGTTGTAAAACATTACATCCGAGGTGTTAGGTTGCCTTAGGTTAGGATATATAACGTTATAGACGGATATACTGTTCCCACCGAGAAGTAGTTGCCGACGCGCCAGGAATATTGTAAAATATTACATTCGACATGTAAGGATGCCTTATGCTAGGATATATAACGTTATAGACGTATATAAAGTTCCCACCGAGAAGTAGGTGCCGACGAGCCAGGAATGTTGTAAAATATTACGCTCGGCATGTTAGGTTGCCTTAGGCTAGGACATATAGCGACATAGACGTATATAATGTTCCCATCGAGAAATCGCGGTCGGCGCGCCACGAATGTAGTAAAATATTACATCCGTGATGTTAGGATTGCCTTAGGCTAGGATATATCACGTTATAGGCGTATATAATGTTCCCACCGAGAAATAGGTGCCGGCGCGCCAGGAATGTTGTAAAATATTACATTCGACATGTAAGGATGCCTTATGCTAGGATATATAACGTTATAGACGTATATAATGTTCCCACCGAGAAGTAGGGGCCAACGTGCCAGGAATGTAGTAAAATATTACATCCGAGATGTTAGGTTGCCTTAGGTTAGGATATATACCGTTATAGACATATATAATGTTCCCACCGAGAAGTAGGGGCCGACGTGCCAGGAATGTAGTAAAATATTACATCCGAGATGTTAGGTTGCCTTAGGTTAGGATATATAACGTTATAGACGGATATACTGTTCCCACCGAGAAGTAGTTGCCGACGCGCCAGGAATATTGTAAAATATTACATTCGACATGTAAGGATGCCTTATGCTAGGATATATAACGTTATAGACGTATATAAAGTTCCCACCGAGAAGTAGGTGCCGACGAGCCAGGAATGTTGTAAAATACTACATCCGAGATGTTAGGTTCCCTTAGGTTAGAATCTATAACGTTATAGACGTATATAATGTTCCCACCGAGAAGTAGTGGCCAACGAGCCAGGAATGTTGTAAAATATTACATTCGACATGTAAGGATGCCTTATGCTAGGATATATAACGTTATAGACGTATATAATATTCCCACCGAGAAGTGGGGGCCGGCGCGCCAGGAATGTAGTAAAATATTACATCCGAGATGTTAGGTTGCCTTAGGCTAGGATATGTAAAGTTATAGACGTATATAGTGTTCCCACCGAGAAATAGGTGCCGGCGCGCCAGGAATGTTGTAAAATATTACATTCGACATGTAAGGATGCCTTAAGCTAGGATATATAACGTTATAGACGTATATAAAGTTCCCACCGAGAAGTAGGTGCCGACGAGCCAGGAATGTTGTAAAATATTACGCTCGACATGTTAGGTTGCCTTAGGCTAGGATATATAACGTTATAGACGTATATAAAGTTCCAACCGAGAAGTAGGTGCCGACGAGCCAGGAATGTTGTAAAATATTACGCTCGACATGTTAGGTTGCCTTAGGCTAGGATATATAGCGATATAGACGTATATAATGTTCCCATCGACAAATAGCGGTCGGCGCGCCACGAATGTAGTAAAATATTACATCCGAGATGTTAGGATTGCCTTAGGCTAGGATATATCACGTTATGGTCGTATATAATGTTCCCACCGAGAAGTAGGGGCCAGCGCGCCAGGAATGCTGTAAAATATTACATTCGACATGCTAGGTTGCCTTAGGCTAGTATATATAGCGATATAGACGTATATAATGTTCCCACCGAGAAATAGGGCCCGACGCGTCAGGAATGTTATAAAATATTACACCCGAAATGTTAGGTTCCATTAGGTTAGGATATACAACGTTATAGATGTATATAATGTCCCCATCGCGAAGTAGGCGACGACACGCCAGGAATGTTGTAAAATATTACTTTCGACATGTTAGGTTGCCTTAGGCTACGATATATAACGTTATAGACGTATATAATGTTCACGCCGAGAAATAGGGGCCGACGCGTCAGGAATGTTGTAAAATATTACATCCCAGATGTTAGGTTGCGTTAGGTTAGGATATACAACGTTATAGACGTATATAATGTCCCCTTTGAGAAGCAGGCGACGACACGCCAGAATGTTGTAAAATATTACATTCGACATGTTAGGTTGCCTTAGGCTAGGATATGTAACGTTATAGACGTATATAATATTGCCACCGAGAAATAGGGGCCGACGCGTCAAGAATGTTGTAAAATGTTACACCCGAGATGTTAGGTTCCCTTAGGTTAGCATATACAACGTTATAGACGGATAGAATGTTCCCACCGAGATGCAGGGACCGACATGCCAGGAATGTTGTAAAATATTACATCCTAGTTGTTAGGTTGCTTTAGGTTAGGATATATATCGTTATAGACTTATATAATGTTCCCACCGAGACGTGGGAACCGACATGCCAGGAATGTTGTAAAATATTACATCCCAGAAGTTCGGTTGCTTTGGGTTAGGATATGCAACGTTATAGACGTATATTGTCCCAATCGAGAAGCAGGCGACGACACGCCAGGAATGTTGTAAAATATTACATCCGAGATGTTAGGTTGCCTTAGGCTAGGATATATGACGTTATAGACGTATATAATGTTCCCACCGAGAAATAGTGGCCGACGCGTCAGGAATGTTGTAAAATATTACATCCGATATGTTAGGTTGCCTTAGGCTAGGATATATAACGTGATAGACGTATATAATATTCCGACCGAGAAATAGGGGCCGACGCGACAGGAATGTTGTAAAATATTACATCCCAGATGTTAGGTTGCGTTGGGTTAGGATATACAACGTTATAGACGTATATAATGTCCCCTTTGAGAAGCAGGCGACGACACGCCAGAATGTTGTAAAATATTACATTCGACATGTTAGGTTGCCTTAGGCTAGGATATATAACGTGATAGACGTATATAATGTTCCGACCGAGAAATAGGGGCCGACGCGTCAGGAATGTTGTAAAATATTACATCCCAGATGTTAGGTTGCCTTGGGCTACGATATATAACGTTATAGACGTATATAATGTTCACGCCGAGAAATAGGGGCCGACGCGTCAGGAATGTTGTAAAATATTACATCCCAGATGTTAGGTTGCGTTAGGTTAGGATATACAACGTTATAGACTTATATAATGTCCCCTTTGAGAAGCAGGCGACGACACGCCAGAATGTTGTAAAATATTACATTCGACATGTTAGGTTGCCTTAGGCTAGGATATGTAACGTTATAGACGTATATAATATTCCCACCGAGAAATAGGGGCCGACGCGTCAGGAATGTTGCAAAATATTACACCCGAAATGCTAGGTTCCCTTAGGTTAGGATATACAACGTTATAGACGTATAGAATGTTCCCCCCGAGATGTATGGACCGACATGCCAGGAATGTTGTAAAATATTACACACGAGTTGTTAGGTTGCTTTAGGTTAGGATATATATTGTTATAGACTTATATAATGTTCCCACCCAGACATGGGGACCGACATGCCAGGAATGTTGTAAAATATTACACACGAGTTGTTAGGTTGCTTTAGGTTAGGATATATATCGTTATAGACGTATATAATATTCCCACCGAGAAATAGGGGCCGACGCGTCAGGAATGTTGTAAAATATTACACCCGAGATGTTAGGTTCCCTTCGGTTAGCATATACAACGTTATCGACGGATAGAATGTTCCCACCGAGATGCAGGGACCGACATGCCAGGAATGTTGTAAAATATTACATCCGAGTTGTTAGGTTGCTTTAGGTTAGGATATACAACGTTATAGACGTATATAATGTCCCTTTGAGAAGCAGGCGACGACACGCCAGAATGTTGTAAAATATTACATTCGATATGTTAGGTTGCCTTAGGCTAGGATATGTAACGTTATAGACGTATATAATATTCCCACCGAGAAATAGGGGCCGACGCGTCAGGAATGTTGTAAAATAATACATCCGATATGTTAGGTTCCCTTAGGTTAGGATATCTAACGTTATAGACGTATATAATATTCCCACCGGGAAATAGGGGCCGACGCGTCAAGAATGTTGTAAAATGTTACACCCGAGATGTTAGGTTCCCTTAGGTTAGCATATACAACGTTATAGACGGATAGAATGTTCCCACCGAGATGCAGGGACCGACATGCCAGGAATGTTGTAAAATATTACATCCTAGTTGTTAGGTTGCTTTAGGTTAGGATATATATCGTTATAGACTTATATAATGTTCCCACCGAGACGTGGGAACCGACATGCCAGGAATGTTGTAAAATATTACATCCCAGAAGTTAGGTTGCTTTGGGTTAGGATATGCAACGTTATAGACGTATATTGTCCCAATCGAGAAGCAGGCGACGACACGCCAGGAATGTTGTAAAATATTACATCCGAGATGTTAGGTTGCCTTAGGCTAGGATATATGACGTTATAGACGTATATAATGTTCCCACCGAGAAATAGGGGCCGACGCGTCAGGAATGTTGTAAAATATTACATCCGATATGTTAGGTTGCCTTAGGCTAGGATATATAACGTGATAGACGTATATAATGTTCCGACCGAGAAATAGGGGCCGACGCGTCAGGAATGTTGTAAAATATTACATCCCAGATGTTAGGTTGCGTTGGGTTAGGATATACAACGTTATAGACGTATATAATGTCCCCTTTGAGAAGCAGGCGACGACACGCCAGAATGTTGTAAAATATTACATTCGACATGTTAGGTTGCCTTAGGCTAGGATATGTAACGTTATAGACGTATATAATATTCCCACCGAGAAATAGGGGCCGACGCGTCAGGAATGTTGCAAAATATTACACCCGAAATGTTAGGTTCCCTTAGGTTAGGATATACAACGTTATAGACGTATATAATATTCCCACCGAGAAATAGGGCCCGACGCGTCAGGAATGTTATAAAATATTACACCCGAAATGTTAGGTTCCATTAGGTTAGGATATACAACGTTATAGATGTATATAATGTCCCCATCGCGAAGTAGGCGACGACACGCCAGGAATGTTGTAAAATATTACTTTCGACATGTTAGGTTGCCTTAGGCTACGATATATAACGTTATAGACGTATATAATGTTCACGCCGAGAAATAGGGGCCGACGCGTCAGGAATGTTGTAAAATATTACATCCCAGATGTTAGGTTGCGTTAGGTTAGGATATACAACGTTATAGACGTATATAATGTCCCCTTTGAGAAGCAGGCGACGACACGCCAGAATGTTGTAAAATATTACATTCGACATGTTAGGTTGCCTTAGGCTAGGATATGTAACGTTATAGACGTATATAATATTGCCACCGAGAAATAGGGGCCGACGCGTCAAGAATGTTGTAAAATGTTACACCCGAGATGTTAGGTTCCCTTAGGTTAGCATATACAACGTTATAGACGGATAGAATGTTCCCACCGAGATGCAGGGACCGACATGCCAGGAATGTTGTAAAATATTACATCCTAGTTGTTAGGTTGCTTTAGGTTAGGATATATATCGTTATAGACTTATATAATGTTCCCACCGAGACGTGGGAACCGACATGCCAGGAATGTTGTAAAATATTACATCCCAGAAGTTAGGTTGCTTTGGGTTAGGATATGCAACGTTATAGACGTATATTGTCCCAATCGAGAAGCAGGCGACGACACGCCAGGAATGTTGTAAAATATTACATCCGAGATGTTAGGTTGCCTTAGGCTAGGATATATGACGTTATAGACGTATATAATGTTCCGACCGAGAAATAGGGGCCGACGCGTCAGGAATGTTGTAAAATATTACATCCGATATGTTAGGTTGCCTTAGGCTAGGATATATAACGTGATAGACGTATATAATGTTCCGACCGAGAAATAGGGGCCGACGCGTCAGGAATGTTGTAAAATATTACATCCCAGATGTTAGGTTGCGTTGGGTTAGGATATACAACGTTATAGACGTATATAATGTCCCCTTTGAGAAGCAGGCGACGACACGCCAGAATGTTGAAAATATTACATTCGACATGTTAGGTTGCCTTAGGCTAGGATATGTAACGTTATAGACGTATATAATATTCCCACCGAGAAATAGGGGCCGACGCGTCAGGAATGTTGCAAAATATTACACCCGAAATGTTAGGTTCCCTTAGGTTAGGATATACAACGTTATAGACGTATATAATATTCCCACCGAGAAATAGGGCCCGACGCGTCAGGAATGTTATAAAATATTACACCCGAAATGTTAGGTTCCATTAGGTTAGGATATACAACGTTATAGATGTATATAATGTCCCCATCGCGAAGTAGGCGACGACACGCCAGGAATGTTGTAAAATATTACTTTCGACATGTTAGGTTGCCTTAGGCTACGATATATAACGTTATAGACGTATATAATGTTCACGCCGAGAAATAGGGGCCGACGCGTCAGGAATGTTGTAAAATATTACATCCCAGATGTTAGGTTGCGTTAGGTTAGGATATACAACGTTATAGACGTATATAATGTCCCCTTTGAGAAGCAGGCGACGACACGCCAGAATGTTGTAAAATATTACATTCGACATGTTAGGTTGCCTTAGGCTAGGATATGTAACGTTATAGACGTATATAGTATTCCCACCGAGAAATAGGGGCCGACGCGTCAGGAATGTTGCAAAATATTACACCCGAAATGTTAGGTTCCCTTAGGTTAGGATATACAACGTTATAGACGTATATAATATTCCCACCGAGAAATAGGGCCCGACGCGTCAGGAATGTTGTTAAATATTACATCCCAGATGTTAGGTTGCGTTAGGTTAGGATATACAACGTTATAGACGTATATAATGTCCCCTTTGAGAAGCAGGCGACGACACGCCAGAATGTTGTAAAATATTACATTCGACATGTTAGGTTGCCTTAGGCTAGGATATGTAACGTTATAGACGTATATAATATTGCCACCGAGAAATAGGGGCCGACGCGTCAGGAATGTTGCAAAATATTACACCCGAAATGTTAGGTTCCCTTAGGTTAGGATATACAACGTTATAGACGTATAGAATGTTCCCACCGAGATGTATGGACCGACATGCCAGGAATGTTGTAAAATATTACACACGAGTTGTTAGGTTGCTTTAGGTTAGGATATATATCGTTATAGACGTATATAATATTCCCACCGAGAAATAGGGGCCGACGCGTCAGGAATGTTGTAAAATATTACACCCGAGATGTTAGGTTCCCTTCGGTTAGCATATACAACGGTATAGACGGATAGAATGTTCCCACCGAGATGCAGGGACCGACATGCCAGGAATGTTGTAAAATATTACATCCGAGTTGTTAGGTGGCTTTAGGTTAGGATATACAACGTTATAGACGTATATAATGTCCCTTTGAGAAGCAGGCGACGACACGCCAGAATGTTGTAAAATATTACATTCCATAGGTTAGGTTGCCTTAGGCTAGGATATGTAACGTTATAGACGTATATAATATTCCCACCGAGAAATAGGGGCCGACGCGTCAGGAATGTTGTAAAATATTACATCCGATATGTTAGGTTCCCTTAGGTTAGGATATATAACGTTATAGACGTATATAATATTCCCACCGGGAAATAGGGGCCGACGCGTCAAGAATGTTGTAAAATGTTACACCCGAGATGTTAGGTTCCCTTAGGTTAGCATATACAAAGTTATAGACGGATAGAATGTTCCCACCGAGATGCAGGGACCGACATGCCAGGAATGTTGTAAAATATTACATCCTAGTTGTTAGGTTGCTTTAGGTTAGGATATATATCGTTATAGACTTATATAATGTTCCCACCGAGACGTGGGAACCGACATGCCAGGAATGTTGTAAAATATTACATCCCAGAAGTTAGGTTGCTTTGGGTTGGGATATGCAACGTTATAGACGTATATTGTCCCAATCGAGAAGCAGGCGACGACACGCCAGGAATGTTGTAAAATATTACATCCGAGATGTTAGGTTGCCTTAGGCTAGGATATATGACGTTATAGACGTATATAATGTTCCGACCGAGAAATAGGGGCCGACGCGTCAGGAATGTTGTAAAATATTACATCCGATATGTTAGGTTGCCTTAGGCTAGGATATATAACGTGATAGACGTATATAATGTTCCGACCGAGAAATAGGGGCCGACGCGTCAGGAATGTTGTAAAATATTACATCCCAGATGTTAGGTTGCGTTGGGTTAGGATATACAACGTTATAGACGTATATAATGTCCCCTTTGAGAAGCAGGCGACGACACGCCAGAATGTTGAAAATATTACATTCGACATGTTAGGTTGCCTTAGGCTAGGATATGTAACGTTATAGACGTATATAATATTCCCACCGAGAAATAGGGGCCGACGCGTCAGGAATGTTGCAAAATATTACACCCGAAATGTTAGGTTCCCTTAGGTTAGGATATACAACGTTATAGACGTATATAATATTCCCACCGAGAAATAGGGCCCGACGCGTCAGGAATGTTATAAAATATTACACCCGAAATGTTAGGTTCCATTAGGTTAGGATATACAACGTTATAGATGTATATAATGTCCCCATCGCGAAGTAGGCGACGACACGCCAGGAATGTTGTAAAATATTACTTTCGACATGTTAGGTTGCCTTAGGCTACGATATATAACGTTATAGACGTATATAATGTTCACGCCGAGAAATAGGGGCCGACGCGTCAGGAATGTTGTAAAATATTACATCCCAGATGTTAGGTTGCGTTAGGTTAGGATATACAACGTTATAGACGTATATAATGTCCCCTTTGAGAAGCAGGCGACGACACGCCAGAATGTTGTAAAATATTACATTCGACGTGTTAGGTTGCCTTAGGCTAGGATATGTAACGTTATAGACGTATATAGTATTCCCACCGAGAAATAGGGGCCGACGCGTCAGGAATGTTGCAAAATATTACACCCGAAATGTTAGGTTCCCTTAGGTTAGGATATACAACGTTATAGACGTATATAATATTCCCACCGAGAAATAGGGCCCGACGCGTCAGGAATGTTGTTAAATATTACATCCCAGATGTTAGGTTGCGTTAGGTTAGGATATACAACGTTATAGACGTATATAATGTCCCCTTTGAGAAGCAGGCGACGACACGCCAGAATGTTGTAAAATATTACATTCGACATGTTAGGTTGCCTTAGGCTAGGATATGTAACGTTATAGACGTATATAATATTGCCACCGAGAAATAGGGGCCGACGCGTCAGGAATGTTGCAAAATATTACACCCGAAATGTTAGGTTCCCTTAGGTTAGGATATACAACGTTATAGACGTATAGAATGTTCCCACCGAGATGTATGGACCGACATGCCAGGAATGTTGTAAAATATTACACACGAGTTGTTAGGTTGCTTTAGGTTAGGATATATATCGTTATACACTTATATAATGTTCCCACCCAGACATGGGGACCGACATGCCAGGAATGTTGTAAAATATTACACACGAGTTGTTAGGTTGCTTTAGGTTAGGATATATATCGTTATAGACGTATATAATATTCCCACCGAGAAATAGGGGCCGACGCGTCAGGAATGTTGTAAAATATTACACCCGAGATGTTAGGTTCCCTTCGGTTAGCATATACAACGGTATAGACGGATAGAATGTTCCCACCGAGATGCAGGGACCGACATGCCAGGAATGTTGTAAAATATTACATCCGAGTTGTTAGGTGGCTTTAGGTTAGGATATACAACGTTATAGACGTATATAATGTCCCTTTGAGAAGCAGGCGACGACACGCCAGAATGTTGTAAAATATTACATTCCATAGGTTAGGTTGCCTTAGGCTAGGATATGTAACGTTATAGACGTATATAATATTCCCACCGAGAAATAGGGGCCGACGCGTCAGGAATGTTGTAAAATATTACATCCGATATGTTAGGTTCCCTTAGGTTAGGATATATAACGTTATAGACGTATATAATATTCCCACCGGGAAATAGGGTCCGACGCGTCAAGAATGTTGTAAAATGTTACACCCGAGATGTTAGGTTCCCTTAGGTTAGCATATACAACGTTATAGACGGATAGAATGTTCCCACCGAGATGCAGGGACCGACATGCCAGGAATGTTGTAAAATATTACATCCTAGTTGTTAGGTTGCTTTAGGTTAGGATATATATTGTTATAGACTTATATAATGTTCCCACCGAGACGTGGGAACCGACATGCCAGGAATGTTGTAAAATATTACATCCCAGAAATTAGGTTGCTTTGGGTTAGGATATGCAACGTTATAGACGTATATTGTCCCAATCGAGAAGCAGGCGACGACACGCCAGGAATGTTGTAAAATATTACATCCGAGATGTTAGGTTGCCTTAGGCTAGGATATATGACGTTATAGACGTATATAATGTTCCCACCGAGAAATAGGGGCCGACGCGTCAGGAATGTTGTAAAATATTACATCCGATATGTTAGGTTGCCTTAGGCTAGGATATATAACGTTTTAGACGTATATAATGTTCCGACCGAGAAATAGGGGCCGACGCGTCAGGAATGTTGTAAAATATTTCATCCCAGATGTTAGGTTGCGTTGGGTTAGGATATACAACGTTATAGACGTATATAATGTCCCCTTTGAGAAGCAGGCGACGACACGCCAGAATGTTGTAAAATATTACATTCGACATGTTAGGTTGCCTTAGGCTAGGATATGTAACGTTATAGACGTATATAATATTCCCACCGAGAAATAGGGGCCGACGCGTCAGGAATGTTGCAAAATATTACACCCGAAATGTTAGGTTCCCTTAGGTTAGGATATACAACGTTATAGACGTATAGAATGTTCCCACCGAGATGTATGGACCGACATGCCAGGAATGTTGTAAAATATTACACACGAGTTGTTAGGTTGCTTTAGGTTAGGATATATATCGTTATAGACTTATATAATGTTCCCACCCAGACATGGGGACCGACATGCCAGGAATGTTGTAAAATATTACACACGAGTTGTTAGGTTGCTTTAGGTTAGGATATATATCGTTATAGACGTATATAATATTCCCACCGAGAAATAGGGGCCGACGCGTCAGGAATGTTGTAAAATATTACACCCGAGATGTTAGGTTCCCTTCGGTTAGCATATACAACGTTATAGACGGATAGAATGTTCCCACCGAGATGCAGGGACCGACATGCCAGGAATGTTGTAAAATATTACATCCGAGTTGTTAGGTTGCTTTAGGTTAGGATATACAACGTTATAGACGTATATAATGTCCCTCTCAGAAGCAGGCGACGACACGCCAGAATGTTGTAAAATATTACATTCCATAGGTTAGGTTGCCTTAGGCTAGGATATGTAACGTTATAGACGTATATAATATTCCCACCGAGAAATAGGGGCCGACGCGTCAGGAATGTTGTAAAATATTACATCCGATATGTTAGGTTCCCTTAGGTTAGGATATATAACGTTATAGACGTATATAATATTCCCACCGGGAAATAGGGGCCGACGCGTCAAGAATGTTGTAAAATGTTACACCCGAGATGTTAGGTTCCCTTAGGTTAGCATATACAACGTTATAGACGGATAGAATGTTCCCACCGAGATGCAGGGACCGACATGCCAGGAATGTTGTAAAATATTACATCCTAGTTGTTAGGTTGCTTTAGGTTAGGATATATATCGTTATAGACTTATATAATGTTCCCACCGAGACCTGGGAACCGACATGCCAGGAATGTTGTAAAATATTACATCCCAGAAATTAGGTTGCTTTGGGTTAGGATATGCAACGTTATAGACGTATATTGTCCCAATCGAGAAGCAGGCGACGACACGCCAGGAATGTTGTAAAATATTACATCCGAGATGTTAGGTTGCCTTAGGCTAGGATATATGACGTTATAGACGTATATAATGTTCCCACCGAGAAATAGGGGCTGACGCGTCAGGAATGTTGTAAAATATTACATCCGATATGTTAGGTTGCCTTAGGCTAGGATATATAACGTGATAGACGTATATAATGTTCCGACCGAGAAATAGGGGCCGACGCGTCAGGAATGTTGTAAAATATTACATCCCAGATGTTAGGTTGCGTTGGGTTAGGATATACAACCTTATAGACGTATATAATGTCCCCTTTGAGAAGCAGGCGACGACACGCCAGAATGTTGTAAAATATTACATTCGACATGTTAGGTTGCCTTAGGCTAGGATATGTAACGTTATAGACGTATATAATATTCCCACCGAGAAATAGGGGCCGACGCGTCAGGAATGTTGCAAAATATTACACCCGAAATGTTAGGTTCCCTTAGGTTAGGATATACAACGTTATAGACGTATATAATATTCCCACCGAGAAATAGGGCCCGACGCGTCAGGAATGTTATAAAATATTACACCCGAAATGTTAGGTTCCATTAGGTTAGGATATACAACGTTATAGATGTATATAATGTCCCCATCGCGAAGTAGGCGACGACACGCCAGGAATGTTGTAAAATATTACTTTCGACATGTTAGGTTGCCTTAGGCTACGATATATAACGTTATAGACGTATATAATGTTCACGCCGAGAAATAGGGGCCGACGCGTCAGGAATGTTGTTAAATATTACATCCCAGATGTTAGGTTGCGTTAGGTTAGGATATACAACGTTATAGACGTATATAATGTCCCCTTTGAGAAGCAGGCGACGACACGCCAGAATGTTGTAAAATATTACATTCGACATGTTAGGTTGCCTTAGGCTAGGATATGTAACGTTATAGACGTATATAATATTGCCACCGAGAAATAGGGGCCGACGCGTCAGGAATGTTGCAAAATATTACACCCGAAATGTTAGGTTCCCTTAGGTTAGGATATACAACGTTATAGACGTATAGAATGTTCCCACCGAGATGTATGGACCGACATGCCAGGAATGTTGTAAAATATTACACACGAGTTGTTAGGTTGCTTTAGGTTAGGATATATATCGTTATACACTTATATAATGTTCCCACCCAGACATGGGGACCGACATGCCAGGAATGTTGTAAAATATTACATCCGATATGTTAGGTTCCCTTAGGTTAGGATATATAACGTTATAGACGTATATAATATTCCCACCGGGAAATAGGGGCCGACGCGTCAAGAATGTTGTAAAATGTTACACCCGAGATGTTAGGTTCCCTTAGGTTAGCATGTACAACGTTATAGACGGATAGAATGTTCCCACCGAGATGCAGGGACCGACATGCCAGGAATGTTGTAAAATATTACATCCTAGTTGTTAGGTTGCTTTAGGTTAGGATATATATCGTTATAGACTTATATAATGTTCCCACCGAGACGTGGGAACCGACATGCCAGGAATGTTGTAAAATATTACATCCCAGAAGTTTGGTTGCTTTGGGTTAGGATATGCAACGTTATAGACGTATATTGTCCCAATCGAGAAGCAGGCGACGACACGCAAGGAATGTTGTAAAATATTACATCCGAGATGTTAGGTTGCCTTAGGCTAGGATATATGACGTTATAGACGTATATAATGTTCCCACCGAGAAATAGGGGCCGACGCGTCAGGAATGTTGTAAAATATTACATCCGATATGTTAGGTTGCCTTAGGCTAGGATATATAACGTGATAGACGTATATAATGTTCCGACCGAGAAATAGGGGCCGACGCGTCAGGAATGTTGTAAAATATTACATCCCAGATGTTAGGTTGCGTTGGGTTAGGATATACAACGTTATAGACGTATATAATGTCCCCTTTGAGAAGCAGGCGACGACACGCCAGAATGTTGTAAAATATTACATTCGACATGTTAGGTTGCCTTAGGCTAGGATATGTAACGTTATAGACGTATATAATATTCCCACCGAGAAATAGGGGCCGACGCGTCAGGAATGTTGCAAAATATTACACCCGAAATGTTAGGTTCCCTTAGGTTAGGATATACAACGTTATAGACGTATATAATATTCCCACCGAGAAATAGGGCCCGACGCGTCAGGAATGTTATAAAATATTACACCCGAAATGTTAGGTTCCCTTAGGTTAGGATATACAACGTTATAGATGTATATAATGTCCCCAACGCGAAGTAGGCGACGACACGCCAGCAATGTTGTAAAATATTACTTTCGGCATGTTAGGTTGCCTTAGGCTACGATATATAACGTTATAGACGTATATAATGTTCACGCCGAGAAATAGGGGCCGACGCGTCAGGAATGTTGTAAAATATTACATCCCAGATGTTAGGTTGCGTTAGGTTAGGATATACAACGTTATAGACGTATATAATGTCCCCTTTGAGAAGCAGGCGACGACACGCCAGAATGTTGTAAAATATTACATTCCATAGGTTAGGTTGCCTTAGGCTAGGGTATGTAACGTTATAGACGTATATAATATTCCCACCGAGAAATAGGGGCCGACGCGTCAGGAATGTTGTAAAATATTACATCCGATATGTTAGGTTCCCTTAGGTTAGGATATATAACGTTATAGACGTATATAATATTCCCACCGGGAAATAGGGGCCGACGCGTCAAGAATGTTGTAAAATGTTACACCCGAAATGTTCTGTTCCCTTAGGTTAGCATATACAACGTTATAGACGGATAGAATGTTCCCACCGAGATGCAGGGACCGACATGCCAGGAATGTTGTAAAATATTACATCCTAGTTGTTAGGTTGCTTTAGGTTAGGATATATATCGTTATACACTTATATAATGTTCCCACCGAGACGTGGGAACCGACATGCCAGGAATGTTGTAAAATATTACATCCCAGAAGTTAGGTTGCTTTGGGTTAGGATATGCAACGTTATAGACGTATATTTTCCCAATCGAGAAGCAGGCGACGACACGCCAGGAATGTTGTAAAATATTACATCCGAGATGTTAGGTTGCCTTAAGCTAGGATATATGACGTTATAGACGTATATAATGTTCCCACCGAGAAATAGGGGCCGACGCGTCAGGAATGTTGTAAAATATTACATCCGATATGTTAGGTTGCCTTAGGCTAGGATATATAACGTTTTAGACGTATATAATGTTCCGACCGAGAAATAGGGGCCGACGCGTCAGGAATGTTGTAAAATATTTCATCCCAGATGTTAGGTTGCGTTGGGTTAGGATATACAACGTTATAGACGTATATAATGTCCCCTTTGAGAAGCAGGCGACGACACGCCAGAATGTTGTAAAATATTACATTCGACATGTTAGGTTGCCTTAGGCTAGGATATGTAACGTTATAGACGTATATAATATTCCCACCGCGAAATAGGGGCCGACGCGTCAGGAATGTTGCAAAATATTACACCCGAAATGTTAGGTTCCCTTAGGTTAGGATATACAACGTTATAGACGTATATAATATTCCCACCGAGAAATAGGGCCCGACGCGTCAGGAATGTTATAAAATATTACACCCGAAATGTTAGGTTCCATTAGGTTAGGATATACAACGTTATAGATGTATATAATGTCCCCATCGCGAAGTAGGCGACGACACGCCACGAATGTTGTAAAATATTACTTTCGACATGTTAGGTTGCCTTAGGCTACGATATATAACGTTATAGACGTATATAATGTTCACGCCGAGAAATAGGGGCCGACGCGTCAGGAATGTTGTAAAATATTACATCCCAGATGTTAGGTTGCGTTAGGTTAGGATATACAACGTTATAGACGTATATAATGTCCCCTTTGAGAAGCAGGCGACGACACGCCAGAATGTTGTAAAATATTACATTCGACATGTTAGGTTGCCTTAGGCTAGGATATGTAACGTTATAGACGTATATAATATTGCCACCGAGAAATAGGGGCCGACGCGTCAGGAATGTTGCAAAATATTACACCCGAAATGTTAGGTTCCCTTAGGTTAGGATATACAACGTTATAGACGTATAGAATGTTCCCACCGAGATGTATGGGCGGACATGCCAGGAATGTTGTAAAATATTACACACGAGTTGTTAGGTTGCTTTAGGTTAGGATATATATCGTTATAGACTTATATAATGTTCCCACCCAGACATGGGGACCGACATGCCAGGAATGTTGTAAAATATTACACACGAGTTGTTAGGTTGCTTTAGGTTAGGATATATATCGTTATAGACGTATATAATATTCCCACCGAGAAATAGGGGCCGACGCGTCAGGAATGTTGTAAAATATTACACCCGAGATGTTGGGTTCCCTTCGGTTAGCATATACAACGGTATAGACGGATAGAATGTTCCCACCGAGATGCAGGGACCGACATGCCAGGAATGTTGTAAAATATTACATCCGAGTTGTTAGGTGGCTTTAGGTTAGGATATACAACGTTATAGACGTATATAATGTCCCTTTGAGAAGCAGGCGACGACACGCCAGAATGTTGTAAAATATTACATTCCATAGGTTAGGTTGCCTTAGGCTAGGATATGTAACGTTATAGACGTATATAATATTCCCACCGAGAAATAGGGGCCGACGCGTCAGGAATGTTGTAAAATATTACATCCGATATGTTAGGTTCCCTTAGGTTAGGATATATAACGTTATAGACGTATATAATATTCCCACCGGGAAATAGGGGCCGACGCGTCAAGAATGTTGTAAAATGTTACACCCGAGATGTTAGGTTCCCTTAGGTTAGCATATACAACGTTATAGACGGATAGAATGTTCCCACCGAGACGTGGGAACCGACATGCCAGGAATGTTGTAAAATATTACATCCCAGAAATTAGGTTGCTTTGGGTTAGGATATGCAACGTTATAGACGTATATTGTCCCAATCGAGAAGCAGGCGACGACACGCCAGGAATGTTGTAAAATATTACATCCGAGATGTTAGGTTGCCTTAGGCTAGGATATATGACGTTATAGACGTATATAATGTTCCCACCGAGAAATAGGGGCCGACGCGTCAGGAATGTTGTAAAATATTACATCCGATATGTTAGGTTGCCTTAGGCTAGGATATATAACGTTTTAGACGTATATAATGTTCCGACCGATAAATAGGGGCCGACGCGTCAGGAATGTTGTAAAATATTTCATCCCAGATGTTAGGTTGCGTTGGGTTAGGATATACAACGTTATAGACGTATATAATGTCCCCTTTGAGAAGCAGGCGACGACACGCCAGAATGTTGTAAAATATTACATTCGACATGTTAGGTTGTCTTAGGCTAGGATGTGTAAAGTTATAGACGTATATAATATTCCCACCGAGAAATAGGGGCCGACGCGTCAGGAATGTTGCAAAATATTACACCCGAAATGTTAGGTTCCCTTAGGTTAGGATATACAACGTTATAGACGTATATAATATTCCCACCGAGAAATAGGGCCCGACGCGTCAGGAATGTTATAAAATATTACACCCGAAATGTTAGGTTCCCTTAGGTTAGGATATACAACGTTATAGATGTATATAATGTCCCCAACGCGAAGTAGGCGACGACACGCCAGGAATGTTGTAAAATATTACTTTCGGCATGTTAGGTTGCCTTAGGCTACGATATATAACGTTATAGACGTATATAATGTTCACGCCGAGAAATAGGGGCCGACGCGTCAGGAATGTTGTAAAATATTACACCCGAGATGTTAGGTTCCCTTAGGTTAGCATATACAACGTTATAGACGGATAGAATGTTCCCACCGAGATGCAGGGACCGATATGCCAGGAATGTTGTAAAATATTACATCCTAGTTGTTAGGTTGCTTTAGGTTAGGATATATATCGTTATAGACTTATATAATGTTCCCACGGAGACGTGGGTACAGACATGCCAGGAATGTTGTAAAATATTACATCCCAGAAGTTAGGTTGCTTTGGGTTAGGATATGCAACGTTATAGACGTATATTGTCCCAATCGAGAAGCAGGCGACGACACGCCAGGAATGTTGTAAAATATTACATCCGAGATGTTAGGTTGCCTTAGGCTAGGATATATGACGTTATAGACGTATATAATGTTCCCACCGAGAAATAGGGGCCGACTCGTCAGGAATGTTGTAAAATATTACATCCGATCTGTTAGGTTGCCTTAGGCTAGGATATATAACGTGATAGACGTATATAATGTTCCGACCGAGAAATAGGGGCCGACGCGTCAGGAATGTTGTAAAATATTACATCCCAGATGTTAGGTTGCGTTGGGTTAGGATATACAACGTTATAGACGTATATAATGTCCCCTTTGAGAAGCAGGCGACGACACGCCAGAATGTTGTAAAATATTACATTCGACATGTTAGGTTGCCTTAGGCTAGGATATGTAACGTTATAGACGTATATAATATTCCCACCGAGAAATAGGGGCCGACGCGTCAGGAATGTTGTAAAATATTACAGCCCAGATGTTAGGTTGCGTTAGGTTAGGATATACAACGTTATAGACGTATATAATGTCCCCTTTGAGAAGCAGGCGACGACACGCCAGAATGTTGTAAAATATTACATTCGATATGTCAGGTTGCCTTAGACTAGGATATATAACGTTATAGACGTATATAATGTTCCCACCGAAAAATAGGGGCCGACGCGTCAGGAATGTTGTAAAATATTACATCCGAGGGGTTAGGTTGCCTTAGGTTAGGATATATATCGTTATAGACGTATACAATGTTTCCACCGAGAAGTAGGGACCGATATGCCAGGAATGTTGTAAAATATTACATCCGAGATGTTAGGTTGCCTTAGGTTATGATATATAACGTTATAGACGTATATAATATTCCCACCGAGAAGTAGGGACCGACATGCACGGAATGTTGTAAAATATTACGTCCCAGAAGTTAGGTTGCATTGCGTTAGAATATACAACGTTATAGACGTATATAATGTCCCCATCGAGAAGCAGGCGACGACACGCCAGGTATGTTGTAAAATATTACATCCCAGAAGTTATGTTGCTTTGGGTTAGGATATACAACGTTATAGACGTATATAATGTCCCCATCGAGAAGCAGGCGACGACACGCCAGAATGTTGTAAAATATTACATCCGAGATGTTAGGTTGCCTTAGGTTAGGATATACAATGTTATAGATGTATATAATGTCCCCATCGAGAAGTAGGCGACGACACGCCAGGAATGTTGTAAAATATTACATCCGAGATGTTAGGTTGCCTTAGGCTAGGATATATATCGTTATAGACGTATACAATGTTTCCACCGAGAAGTAGGGACCAATATGCCAGGAATGTTGTAAAATATTACATCCCAGATGTTCGGTTGCCTTAGGTTATGATATATAACGTTATAGACGTATATAATGTCCCCATCGAGAAGCAGGCGACGACACGCCAGGAATGATGTAAAATATTACATTCGACATGTTAGGTCGCCTTAGGCTAGGATATATAACGTTATAGACGTATACAATGTTCCCACCGAGAAGTACGTTCCTACACGCCAGGAATGTTGTCAACTATTACATCCGAGGTGTTAGGTTGCCTTAGGATAGGATATATATCGTTATAGACGTATACAATGTTTGCACCGAGAAGTAGGGACCGATATGCCAGGAATATTGTAAAATATTACATCCCAGATATTAGGTTGTGTTAGGTTAGGATATACAACGTTATAGACGTATATAATGTCCCCATCGAGAAGCAGGCGACGACACGCCTGGAATGTTGTAAAATATTACATTCGACATGTTATGTGGCCTTAGGCTAGGATATATAACGTTATAGACGTATATAATGTTCCCACCGAGAAGTACGGGCGGACACGCCAGGAATGTTGTCAACTATTACATCCGCGGCGTTAGGTTGCCTTAGGTTAGGATATATATCGCTATAGACGTATATAATGTTCCCACCGAGACGTAGGCACCGACATGGAAGGAATGTTGTAAAATATTACATCCCAAATGTTAGGTTGCCTTAGGTTAGGATATACAATGTTATAGATGTATATAATCTCCCCATCGAGTAGCAGGCGAGGACACGCCAGAATGTTGTAAAATATTACATCCGAGACGTTAGGTTGCCTTAGGGTAGGATATACTATGTTACAGATGTATACAATGTTTCCACCGAGAAGTAGGGACCGATATGCCAGGAATATTGTAAAATATTATATCCCAAATGTTATGTTGCCTTAGGTTAGGATGTACAATGTTATAGATGTATATAATGTCCCCATCGAGAAGTAGGCGACGACACGCCAGGAATGTTGTAAAATATTACATTCGACATGTTAGGTTGCCTTAGGCTAAGATATATAACGTTATAGACGTATAGTATGTTCCCACCGAGATGTAGGGACAGACATGCCAGGAATGTTGTAAAATATTACATCCGAGATGTTAGGTTCCCTTAGATTTGGATATATATCGTTGTAGACGTATATAATGTTCCTACCGAGACTTGGGGACCGACATGCCAGGAATCTTGTAAAATATTACATCCCAGATGTTAGGTTGCTTTAGGTTAGGATATACAACATTGTAGACGTATATAATGTCCCCATCGCGAAGCAGGAGACGACACGCCAGAATGTTGTAAAATATTACATCCGAGATGTTAGGTTGCCTTAGGCTAGGATATATATCGTTATAGACGTATACAATGTTCCCACCGAGAAGTACGTTCCTACACGCCAGGAATGTTGTCAACTATTACATCCGAGGTGTTAGGTTGCCTTAGGTTAGGATATATATCGTTATAGACGTATATAAAGATCCCACCGAGTAATAGGGGCTGACGCGACAGCAATGTTGTAAAACATTACATCCCAAATGATAGGTTGCGTTAGGTTAGTATATACAACGTTATAGACGTATATAATGTCCCCATCGAGAAGCAGGCGACGACACGCCAGAATGTTGTAAGATATTACATCCGAGATGTTAGGTTGCCTTAGGTTAGGATATACAGTGTTATAGATGTATATTATGTCCCCATCGAGAAGCAGGCGACGACACGCCAGGAATGTTGTAAAATATTACATTCGACATGTTAGGTTGCCTTAGACTAGGATATATATCGTTATAGACGTATATAATGTCCCCATCGAGAAGTAGGCGACGACACGCCTGGAATGTTGTAAAATATTACATCCGAGATGTTAGGTTGCCTTAGGCTAGGATATATATCGTGATAGACGTATACAATGTTTCCACCGAGAAGTAGGGACCGATATGCCAGGAATGTTGTAAAATATTACATCCGAGAAGTTAGGTTGCCTTAGGTAATGATATATAACGTTATAGACGTATATAATATTCCCACCGAGAAGTAGGGACCGACATGCCAGGAATGTTGTAAAATATTACATCCGAGATGTTAGGTTCCCTTACGTTTAGATATATATCGTTATAGACGTATATAATGTTCCTACCGAGACTTGGGGACCGACATGCCAGGAATCTTGTAAAATATTACATCCCAGATGTTAGGTTGCGTTAGGTTAGGATATACAACGTTATAGACGTATATACTGTCCCCATCGAGAAGCAGGCGACGACACGCCGGGAATGTTGTAAAATATTACATCCGAGATGTTAGGTTGCCTTAGGCTAGGATATATATCGTTATAGACGTATACAATGTTTCCACCGAGAAGTTGGGACCGATATGCCGGGAATGTTGTAAAATATTCCATCCCAGATGTTAGGTTGCATTGGGTTAGGATATACAATGTTATAGATGTATATAATGTCCCCATCGAGAAGTAGGCGACGACACGCCAGGAATGTTGTAAAATATTACGTTCGACATGTTAGGTTGCCTTAGGCTAGGATATGTAACGTTATCGACGTATATAATGTCCCCATCGAGAAGTAGGCGACGACACGCCAGGAATGTTGTAAAATATTACATCCGAGATGTTAGGTTGCCTTAGGCTAGGATATATATCGTTATAGACGTATACAATGTTTCCACCGAGAAGTAGGGACCAATATGCCAGGAATGTTGTAAAATATTACATCCCAGATGTTCGGTTGCCTTAGGTTATGATATATAACGTTATAGACGTATGTAATATTCCCATCGAGAAGCAGGCGACGACACGCCGGGAATGACGTAAAATATTACATTCGACATGTTAGGTCGCCTTAGGCTAGGATATATAACGTTATAGACGTATACAATGTTCCCACCGAGAAGTACGTTCCTACACGCCAGGAATGTTGTCACCTATTACATCCGAGGTGTTAGGTTGCCTTAGGTTAGGATATATATCGCTATAGACGTATATAATGTTCCCACCGAGACGTAGGGACCGACATGCAAGGAATGTTGTAAAATATTACATCCCAAATGTTAGGTTGCGATAGGTTAGGATATACAACGTTATAGACGTATATAATCTCCCCATCGAGAAGCAGGCGACGACACGCAAGAATGTTGTAAAATATTACATGCGAGATGTTAGGTTGCCTTAGGTTAGGATATACAATGTTATTGATGTATACTATGTCCCCATCGAGAAGCAGGCGACGACACGCCAGGAATGTTGCAAAATATTACATTCGACATGTTAGGTTGCCTTAGACTAGGATATATAACGTTATAGACGTATATAATGTTCCCACCGAAAAATAGGGGCCGACGCGTCAGGAATGTTGTAACATATTACATTCGACATGTTAGGAGGCCTTAGGCTAGGATATACAACGTTATAGACGTATATAATGTTCCCACCGGGAAGTACGGGCGGACACGCCAGGAATTTTGTCAACTATTACATCCGAGATGTTAGGTTGCCTTAGGTTAGGATATATAACGTTATAGACGTATATAATGTCCCCATCCAGAAGTAGGGGACGACACGCCAGGAAGATTACATCCCAGATGTTAGGTTGCGTTAGGTTAGGATACACAACGTTATGGACATATATAATGTTCCCATCGAGAAGCAGGCGACGACACGCCAGGAATGATGTAAAATATTACATTCGACATGTTAGGTCGCCTTAGGCTAGGATATATAACGTTATAGACGTATACAATGTTCCCACCGAGAAGTACGGGCCTACACGCCAGGAATGTTGTCAGCTATTACATCCGAAGTGTTAGGTTGCCTTAGGTTAGGATATATATCGTTATAGACGTATATAATGTTCCCACCGAGACGTAGGCACCGACATGCAAGGAATGTTGTAAAATATTACATCCCAAATGTTAGGTTGCGTTAGGTTAGGGTATACAACGTTATAGACGTATATAATCTCCCCATCGAGAAGCAGGCGACGACACGCCAGAATGTTGTAAAATATTACATCCGAGATGTTAGGTTGCCTTAGGCTAGGATATATATCGTTATAGACGTATACAATGTTTCCACCGAGAAGTAGGGACCAATATGCCAGGAATGTTGTAAAATATTACATCCCAGATGTTCGGTTGCCTTAGGTTATGATATATAACGTTATAGACGTATATAATGTTCCCATCGAGAAGCAGGCGACGACACGCCGGGAATGATGTAAAATATTACATTCGACATGTTAGGTCGCCTTAGGCTAGGGTATATAACGTTATAGACGTATACAATGTTCCCACCGAGAAGTACGTTCCTACACGCCAGGAATGTTGTCAACTATTACATCCGAGGTGTTAGGTTGCCTTAGGTTAGGATATATATCATTATAGGCGTATATAATGTTCCCACCGAGACGTAGGCACCGACATGCAAGGAATGTTGTAAAATATTACATCCCAAATATTAGGTTGCGATAGGTTAGGATATACAACGTTATAGACGTATATAATCTCCCTATCGAGAAGCAGGCGACGACACGCAAGAATGTTGTAAAATATTACATCCGAGATGTTAGGTTGCCTTAGGTTAGGATATACAATGTTATAGATGTATATAATGTCCCCATCGAGAAGTAGGCGACGACACGCCAGGAATGTTGTAAAATATTACATCCGAGATGTTAGGTTGCCTTAGGCTAGGATGTATATCGTTATAGACGTATACAATGTTTGCACCGAGAAGTAGGGACCGATATGCCAGGAATGTTGTAAAATATTACATCCGAGATGTTAGGTTGCCTTAGGTTATGGTATATAACGTTATAGACGTATATAATATTCCCACCGAGAAGTAGGGACCGACATGCAAGGAATGTTGTAAAATATTACATCCCAAATGTTAGGTTGCGTTAGGTTAGGATATACAACGTTATAGACGTATATAATCTCCCCATCGAGAAGCAGGCGACGACACGCCAGAATGTTGTAAAATATTACATCCGAGATGTTAGGTTGCCTTAGGTTAGGATATACAATGTTATAGATGTATATAATGTCCCCATCGAGAAGTAGGCGACGACACGCCAGGAATGTTGTAAAATATTACATCCGAGATGTTAGGTTGCCTTAGGCTAGGATATATAACGTTATAGACGTATGCAATGTTCCCACCGAGAAGTACGGGCCTACACGCCAGGAATGTTGTCAGCTATTACATCCGAGGTGTTAGGTTGCCTTAGGTTATGATATATAACGTTATAGACGTATATAATATTCCCACCGATAAGTAGGGACCGATATGCCAGGAATGTTGTAAAATATTACATCCGAGATGTTAGGTTCCCTTAGGTTTGGATATATATCGTTATAGACGTATATAATGTCCCTGCCGAGACTTGGGGACCGACATGCCAGGAATCTTGTAAAATATTAGATCCCAGATGTTAGGTTGCGTTAGGTTAGGATACACAACGTTATAGACGTATATAATGTTCCCATCGAGAAGCAGGCGACGACAGGCCAGGAATGATGTAAAATATTACATTCGACATGTTAGGTCGCCTTAGGCTAGGATATATAACGTTATAGACGTATACAATGTTCCCACCGAGAAGTACGGGCCTACACGCCAGGAATGTTGTCAACTATTACATCCGAGGTGTTAGGTTCCCTTAGATTTGGATATATATCGTTGTAGACGTATATAATGTTCCTACCGAGACTTGGGGACCGACATGCCAGGAATCTTGTAAAATATTACATCCCAGATGTTAGGTTGCTTTAGGTTAGGATATACAACATTGTAGACGTATATAATGTCCCCATCGGGAAGCAGGAGACGACACGCCAGAATGTTGTAAAATATTACATCCGAGATGTTAGGTTGCCTTAGGCTAGCATATATATCGTTATAGACGTATACAATGTTCCCACCGAGAAGTACGTTCCTACACGCCAGGAATGTTGTCAACTATTACATCCGAGGTGTTAGGTTGCCTTAGGTTAGGATATATATCGTTATAGACGTATATAAAGATCCCACCGAGTAATAGGGGCTGACGCGACAGCAATGTTGTAAAACATTACATCCCAAATGATAGGTTGCGTTAGGTTAGTATATACAACGTTATAGACGTATATAATGTCCCCATCGAGAAGCAGGCGACGACACGCCAGAATGTTGTAAGATATTACATCCGAGATGTTAGGTTGCCTTAGGTTAGGATATACAGTGTTATAGATGTATATTATGTCCCCATCGAGAAGCAGGCGACGACACGCCAGGAATGTTGTAAAATATTACATTCGACATGTTAGGTTGCCTTAGACTAGGATATATATCGTTATAGACGTATATAATGTTCCCATCGAGAAGTAGGCGACGACACGCCAGGAATGTTGTAAAATATTACATCCGAGATGTTAGGTTGCCTTAGGCTAGGATATATATCGTTATAGACGTATACAATGTTTCCACCGAGAAGTAGGGACCAATATGCCAGGAATGTTGTAAAATATTACATCCCAGATGTTCGGTTGCCTTAGGTTATGATATATAACGTTATAGACGTATATAATGTTCCCATCGAGAAGCAGGCGACGACACGCCGGGAATGATGTAAAATATTACATTCGACATGTTAGGTCGCCTTAGGCTAGGATATATAACGTTATAGACGTATACAATGTTCCCACCGAGAAGTACGTTCCTACACGCCAGGAATGTTGTCAACTATTACATCCGAGGTGTTAGGTTGCCTTAGGTTAGGATATATATCATTATAGGCGTATATAATGTTCCCACCGAGACGTAGGCACCGACATGCAAGGAATGTTGTAAAATATTACATCCCAAATATTAGGTTGCGATAGGTTAGGATATACAACGTTATAGACGTATATAATCTCCCTATCGAGAAGCAGGCGACGACACGCAAGAATGTTGTAAAATATTACATCCGAGATGTTAGGTTGCCTTAGGTTAGGATATACAATGTTATAGATGTATATAATGTCCCCATCGAGAAGTAGGCGACGACACGCCAGGAATGTTGTAAAATA
Organism: Xylocopa violacea; assembly: GCA_963969225.1. NCBI lineage: Eukaryota > Metazoa > Arthropoda > Insecta > Hymenoptera > Apidae > Xylocopa > Xylocopa violacea. The sequence goes on along the minus strand of CAXAJV010000097.1, from coordinate 2,574,096 downwards.
TTACATCCGAGATGTTAGGTTGCCTTAGGCTAGGACATATATCGTTATAGACGTATACAATGTTTGCACCGAGAATTAGGGACCGATATGCCAGGAATGTTGTAAAATATTACATCCGAGATGTTAGGTTGCCTTAGGTTATGATATATAACGTTATAGACGTATATAATATTCCCACCGAGAAGTAGGGACCGACATGCCAGGAATGTTGTAAAATATTACATCCGAGATGTTAGGTTCCCTTAGGTTTGGATATATATCGTTGTAGACGTATATAATGTTCCTACCGAGACTTGGGGACCGACATGCCAGGAATCTTGTAAAATATTACATCCCAGATGTTAGGTTGCTTTAGGTTAGGATATACAACGTTATAGACGTATATAATGTTCCCATCGAGAGGCAGGCGACAACACGCCTGGAATGTTGTAAAATATTACATCCGAGATGTTAGGTTGCCTTAGGCTAGGATATATATCGTTATAGACGTATACAATGTTTCCACCGAGAAGTAGGGACCGATATGCCAGGAATGTTGTAAAATATTACAGCCGAGAAGTTAGGTTGCCTTAGGTAATGATATATAACGTTATAGACGTATATAATATTCCCACCGAGAAGTAGGGACCGACATGCCAGGAATGTTGTAAAATATTACATCCGAAACGTTAGGTTGCGTTAGGTTAGGATATACAACGTTATAGACGTATATAATCTCCCCATCGAGAAGCAGGCGACGACACGCCAGAATGTTGTAAAATATTACATCCGAGATGTTAGGTTGCCTTAGGTTAGGATATACAATGCTATAGATGTATAGAATGTCCCCATCGAGAAGTAGGCGACGACACGCCAGGAATGTTGTAAAATATTACATCCGAGATGTTAGGTTGCCTTAGGCTAGGATATATATCGTTATAGACGTATACAATGTTTGCACCGAGAAGTAGGGACCGATATGCCAGGAATATTGTAAAATATTACATCCGAGATGTTAGGTTGCCTTAGGTTAGGATATACAATGTTATAGATGTATATAATCTCCCCATCGAGAAGTAGGCGACGACACGCCAGGAATGTTGTAAAATATTACATTCGACATGTTAGGTTGCCTTAGGCTAGGATATATAACGTTATAGACGTATATAATGTTCCCACCGAAAAATAGGGGCCGACGCGTCAGGAATGTTGTAAAATATTACACCCGAGATGTTAGGTTCCCTTAGGTTAGGATATACAACGTTATAGACGTATAGTATGTTCCCACCGAGATGTAGGGACCGACATGCCAGGAATGTTGTAAAATATTACATCCCAGATATTAGGTTGCGTTAGGTAAGGATATACAACGTTATAGACGTATATTATGTCCCCATCGAGAAGCAGGCGACGACACGCCAGGAATGTTGTAAAATATTACATTCGACATGTTAGGTTGCCTTAGACTAGGATATATAACGTTATAGACGTATATAATGTTCCCACCGAAAAATAGGGGCCGACGCGTCAAGAATGTTGTAAAATATTACATCCGAGGTGTTAGGTTGCCTTAGGTTAGGATATATATCGTTATAGACGTATACAATGTTTCCACCGAGAAGTAGGGACCGATATGCCAGGAATGTTGTAAAATATTACATCCGAGATGTTAGGTTGCCTTAGGTTATGATATATAACGTTATAGACGTATATAATATTCCCACCGAGAAGTAGGGACCGACATGCCAGGAATGTTGTAAAATATTACATCCGAGATGTTAGGTTCCCTTAGGTTTGGATATATATCGTTGTAGACGTATATAATGTTCCTACCGAGACTTGGGGACCGACATGCCAGGAATCTTGTAAAATGTTACATCCCAGATGTTCGGTTGCCTTAGGTTATGATATATAACGTTATAGACGTATATAATGTTCCCATCGAGAAGCAGGCGACGACACGCCAGGAATGATGTAAAATATTACATTCGACATGTTAGGTCGCCTTAGGCTAGGATATATAACGTTATAGACGTATACAATGTTCCCACCGAGAAGTACGTTCCTACACGCCAGGAATGTTGTCAACTATTACATCCGAGGTGTTAGGTTGCCTTTGGTTAGGATATATATCGTTATAGACGTATATAATGTTCTCACCGAGACGTAGGCACCGATATGCAAGGAATGTTGTGAAATATTACATCCGAAACGTTAGGTTGCGTTAGGTTAGGATATACAATGTTATAGATGTATAGAGTGTCCCCATCGAGAAGTAGGCGACGACACGCCAGGAATGTTGTAAAATATTACATCCGAGATGTTAGGTTGCCTTAGGCTAGGATATATATCGTTATAGACGTATACAATGTTTGCACCGAGAAGTAGGGACCGATATGCCAGGAATATTGTAAAATATTACATCCGAGATGTTAGGTTGTCTTAGGTTAGGATATACAATGTTATAGATGTATATAATGTCCCCATCGAGAAGCAGGCGACGACACGCCAGGAATGTTATAAAATATTACATTCGAGATGTTAGGTTGCCTTAGGTTAGGATATACAACGTTATAGATGTATATAATGGCCCTATCCAGAAGTAGGCGACGACACTCCAGGAATGTTGTAAAATATTACATCCCAGATGTTAGGTTGTGTTAGGTTAGGATATACAACGTTATAGACGTATATAATGTCCCCATCGAGAAGCAGGCGACGACACGCCTGGAATGTTGTAAAATATTACATTCGACATGTTATGTGGCCTTAGGCTAGGATATATAACGTTATAGACGTATATAATGTTCCCACCGAGAAGTACGGGCGGACACGCCAGGAATGTTGTCAACTATTACATCCGCGGCGTTAGGTTGCCTTAGGTTAGGATATATATCGCTATAGACGTATATAATGTTCCCACCGAGACGTAGGCACCGACATGGAAGGAATGTTGTAAAATATTACATCCCAAATGTTAGGTTGCGTTAGGTTAGGATATACAATGTTATAGATGTATATAATGTCCCCATCGAGAAGCAGGAGACGACACGCCAGAATGTTGTAAAATATTGCATCCGAGATGTTAGGTTGCCTTAGGCTAGGATATATATCGTTATAGACGTATACAATGTTTCCACCGAGAAGTAGGAACCGATATGCCAGGCATGTTGTAAAATATTACATCCGAGTTGTTAGGTTGCCTTATGTTAGGATATATATCGTTATAGACGTATATAATGTTCTCACCGAGACGCAGGTACCGACATGCAAGGAATGTTGTAAAATATTACATCCGAAACGTTAGGTTGCGTTAGGTTAGGATATACAACGTTATAGACGTATATAATCTCCCCATCGAGAAGCAGGCGACGACACGCCAGAATGTTGTAAAATATTACATCCGAGATGTTAGGTTGCCTTAGGTTAGGATATACAATGTTATAGATGTATAGAATGTCCCCATCGAGAAGTAGGCGACGACACGCCAGGAATGTTGTAAAATATTACATTCGACATGTTAGGTTGCCTTAGGCTAAGATATATAACGTTATAGACGTATAGTATGTTCCCACCGAGATGTAGGGACCGACACGCCAGGAATGTTGTAAAATATTACATTCGACATGTTAGGTTGCCTTAGGCTAAGATATATAACGTTATAGACGTATAGTATGTTCCCACCGAGATGTAGGGACCGACATGCCAGGAATGTTGTAAAATATTACATCCGAGATGTTAGGTTGCCTTAGGCTAGGATATATATCGTTATAGACGTATACAATGTTTGCACCGAGAAGTAGGGACCGATATGCCAGGAATATTGTAAAATATTACATCCGAGATGTTAGGTTGTCTTAGGTTAGGATATACAATGTTATAGATGTATATAATGTCCCCATCGAGAAGCAGGCGACGACACGCCAGGAATGTTATAAAATATTACATTCGAGATGTTAGGTTGCCTTAGGTTAGGATATACAACGTTATAGATGTATATAATGGCCCTATCCAGAAGTAGGCGACGACACTCCAGGAATGTTGTAAAATATTACATCCCAGATGTTAGGTTGTGTTAGGTTAGGATATACAACGTTATAGACGTATATAATGTCCCCATCGAGAAGCAGGCGACGACACGCCTGGAATGTTGTAAAATATTACATTCGACATGTTATGTGGCCTTAGGCTAGGATATATAACGTTATAGACGTATATAATGTTCCCACCGAGAAGTACGGGCGGACACGCCAGGAATGTTGTCAACTATTACATCCGCGGCGTTAGGTTGCCTTAGGTTAGGATATATATCGCTATAGACGTATATAATGTTCCCACCGAGACGTAGGCACCGACATGGAAGGAATGTTGTAAAATATTACATCCCAAATGTTAGGTTGCGTTAGGTTAGGATATACAATGTTATAGATGTATATAATGTCCCCATCGAGAAGCAGGAGACGACACGCCAGAATGTTGTAAAATATTGCATCCGAGATGTTAGGTTGCCTTAGGCTAGGATATATATCGTTATAGACGTATACAATGTTTCCACCGAGAAGTAGGAACCGATATGCCAGGCATGTTGTAAAATATTACATCCGAGTTGTTAGGTTGCCTTATGTTAGGATATATATCGTTATAGACGTATATAATGTTCTCACCGAGACGCAGGTACCGACATGCAAGGAATGTTGTAAAATATTACATCCGAAACGTTAGGTTGCGTTAGGTTAGGATATACAACGTTATAGACGTATATAATCTCCCCATCGAGAAGCAGGCGACGACACGCCAGAATGTTGTAAAATATTACATCCGAGATGTTAGGTTGCCTTAGGTTAGGATATACAATGTTATAGATGTATAGAATGTCCCCATCGAGAAGTAGGCGACGACACGCCAGGAATGTTGTAAAATATTACATTCGACATGTTAGGTTGCCTTAGGCTAAGATATATAACGTTATAGACGTATAGTATGTTCCCACCGAGATGTAGGGACCGACATGCCAGGAATGTTGTAAAATATTACATCCGAGATGTTAGGTTCCCTTAGGTTTGGATATATATCGTTGTAGACGTATATAATGTTCCTACCGAGACTTGGGGACCGACATGCCAGGAATCTTGTAAAATATTACATCCGAGATGTTAGGTTGCCTTAGGCTAGGATATATATCGTTATAGACGTATACAATGTTTCCACCGAGAAGTAGGGACCGATATGCCAGGCATGTTGTAAAATATTACATCCGAGGTGTTAGGTTGCCTTATGTTAGGATATATATCGTTATAGACGTATATAATGTTCTCACCGAGACGTAGGCACCGACATGCAAGGAATGTTGTAAAATATTACATCCGAAACGTTAGGTTGCGTTAGGTTAGGATATACAACGTTATAGACGTATATAATCTCCCCATCGAGAAGCAGGCGACGACACGCCAGAATGTTGTAAAATATTACATCCGAGATGTTAGGTTGCCTTAGGTTAGGATATACAATGTTATAGATGTATAGAATGTCCCCATCGAGAAGTAGGCGACGACACGCCAGGAATGTTGTAAAATATTACATCCGACATGTTAGGTTGCCTTAGGCTAGGATATATATCGTTATAGACGTATACAATGTTTGCACCGAGAAGTAGGGACCGATATGCCAGGAATATTGTAAAATATTACATCCGAGATGTTAGGTTGCCTTAGGTTAGGATATACAATGTTATAGATGTATATAATCTCCCCATCGAGAAGCAGGCGACGACACGCCAGGAATGTTATAAAATATTACATTCGAGATGTTAGGTTTCCTTAGGTTAGGATATACAACGTTATAGACGTATATAATCTCCCCATCGAGAAGCAGGCGACGACACGCCAGAATGTTGTAAAATATTACATCCGAGATGTTAGGTTGCCTTAGGTTAGGATATACAATGTTATAGATGTATAGAATGTCCCCATCGAGAAGTAGGCGACGACACGCCAGGAATGTTGTAAAATATTACATTCGACATGTTAGGTTGCCTTAGGCTAAGATATATAACGTTATAGACGTATAGTATGTTCCCACCGAGATGTAGGGACCGACATGCCAGGAATGTTGTAAAATATTACATCCGAGATGTTAGGTTCCCTTAGGTTTGGATATATATCGTTGTAGACGTATATAATGTTCCTACCGAGACTTGGGGACCGACATGCCAGGAATCTTGTAAAATATTACATCCGAGATGTTAGGTTGCCTTAGGCTAGGATATATATCGTTATAGACGTATACAATGTTCCCACCGAGAAGTACGTTCCTACACGCCAGGAATATTGTCAACTATTACATCCGAGGTGTTAGGTTGCCTTAGGTTAGGATATATATCGTTATAGACGTATATAAAGATCCCACCGAGTAATAGGGGCTGACGCGACAGCAATGTTGTAAAATATTACATCCCAAATGATAGGTTGCGTTAGGTTAGTATATACAACGTTATCGACGTATATAATGTCCCCATCGAGAAGTAGGCGACGACACGCCGGGAATGTTGTAAAATATTACATCCGAGATGTTAGGTTGCCTTAGGCTAGGATATATATCGTTATAGACGTATACAATATTTCCACCGAGAAGTAGGGACCAATATGCCAGGAATGTTGTCAACTATTACATCCGAGGTGTTAGGTTGCCTTAGGTTAGGATATATATCGTTATAGACGTATATAATGTTCCCACCGAGGCGTAGGCACCGACATGCAAGGAATGTTGTAAAATATTACATCCCAAATGTTAGGTTGCGATACGTTAGGATATACAACGTTATAGACGTATATAATCTCCCCATCGAGAAGCAGGCGACGACACGCAAGAATGTTGTAAAATATTACATCCGAGATGTTAGGTTGCCTTAGGTTAGGATATACAATGTTATTGATGTATATTATGTCCCCATCGAGAAGCAGGCGACGAAACGCCAGGAATGTTGTAAAATATTGCATCCGAGATGTTAGGTTGCCTTAGGGTAGGATATACAACGTTATAGATGTATATAACGTCCCCATCGAGAAGTAGGCGACGACACGCCAGGAATGTTGTAAAATATTACATTCTACATTTTGGGTTGCCTTAGGCTAGGATATATGTCGTTATAGACGTATACATTGTTTCCACCGAGAAGTAGGGACCGACATGCCAGGAATGTTGTAAAATATTACATCCCAGATGTAAGGTTGCTTTAGGTTAGGACATTCAACGTTATAGACGTATACAATGTCCCCATCGAGATGCAGGAGACGACACGACAGGAATGTTGTAAAATATTACATTCGACATGTTAGGTTGCCTTAGGCTAGGATATATATAGTTATAGACGTATACAATGTTCCCACCGAGAAGTAGGGCCCAACATGCCAGAAATGTTGTAAAATATTACATCCCAGATGTTAGGTTGCCTTAGGTTAGGATATACAACGTTATAGATGTATATAATGTCCCCATCGAGAAGTAGGCGACCACACGCCAGGAATGTTGTAAAATATTACATTCGACAAGTTAGGTTGCCGTAGGCTAGGATATATAACGTTATAGACTTATATAATGTTCCCACCGAGAAATAGGGACCGACGCGTCAGGAATGTTCTAAAATATTACACCCGAGATGTTAGGTTCCCTTAGGTTAGGATATACAACGTTATAGACGTATAGAATGTTCCCACCGAGAAATAGGGGCCGACGCGTCAGCAATGTTGTAAAATATTACACCCGAGATGTTAGGTTCCCTTAGGTTAGGATATACAACGTTATAGACGTATAGAATGTTCCCATCGAGAAGTAGGCGACGACACGCCAGGAATGTTGTAAAATATTACACCCGAGATGTTAGGTTCCCTTAGGTTAGGATATATGACGTTATAGATGTATATAATGTCCCCATCCAGAAGTAGGCGACGACACGCCAGGAATGTTGTAAAATATTACATCCCAGATGTTAGGATGCGTTAGGTTAGAATATACAACGTTATAGACGTATATAATATCCCCATCGAGAAGCAGGCGACGACACGACAGGAATGTTGTAAACTATTACATTCGACATGTTAGGTTGCCTTAGGCTAGGATATATATAGTTATAGACGTATACAATGTTCCCACCGAGAAGTAGGCGACGACACGCCAGGAATGTTGTAAAATATTACACCCGAGATGTTAGGTTCCCTTAGGTTAGGATATATAACGTTATAGATGTATATAATGTCCCCATCCAGAAGTAGGCGACGACACGCCAGGAATGTTGTAAAATATTACATTCTACATGTTGGGTTGCCTTAGGCTAGGATATATGTCGTTATAGACGTATACATTGTTTCCACCGAGAAGTAGGGACCGACATGCCAGGAATGTTGTAAAATATTACATCCCAGATGTTAGGTTGCTTTAGGTTAGGATATTCAACGTTATAGACGTATATAATGTCCCCATCGAGATGCAGGAGACGACACGACAGGAATGTTGTAAAATATTACATTCGACATGTTAGGTTGCCTTAGGCTAGGATATATATAGTTATAGACGTATACAATGTTCCCACCGAGAAGTAGGCGACGACACGCCAGGAATGTTGTAAAATATTACACCCGAGATGTTAGGTTCCCTTAGGTTAGGATATATAACGTTATAGATGTATATAATGTCCCCATCCAGAAGTAGGCGACGACACGCCAGGAATGTTGTAAAATATTACACCCGAGATGTTAGGTTCCCGTAGGTTGGGATATATAACGTTATAGATGTATATAATGTCCCCATCCAGAAGTAGGCGACGACACGCCAGGAATGTTGTAAAATATTACATTCTACATGTTGGGTTGCCTTAGGCTAGGATATATGTCGTTATAGACGTATACATTGTTTCCACCGAGAAGTAGGGACCGACATGCCAGGAATGTTGTAAAATATTACATCCCAGATGGTAGGTTGCTTTAGGTTAGGATATTCAACGTTATAGACGTATATAATGTCCCCATCGAGATGCAGGAGACGACACGACAGGAATGTTGTAAAATATTACATTCGACATGTTAGGTTGCCTTAGGCTAGGATATATATAGTTATAGACGTATACAATGTTCCCACCGAGAAGTAGGCGACGACACGCCAGAAATGTTGTAAAATATTACACCCGAGATGTTAGGTTCCCTTAGGTTAGGATATATAACGTTATAGATGTATATAATGTCCCCATCCAGAAGTAGGCGACGACACGCCAGGAATGTTGTAAAATATTACATTCTACAAGTTAGGTTGCCTTAGGCTAGGATATATAACGTTATAGACGTATATAATGTTCCCACCGAGAAATAGGGACTGACGCGTCAGGAATGTTCTAAAATATTACACCCGAGATGTTAGGTTCCCTTAGGTTAGGACATACAGCGTTATAGACGTATAGAATGTCCCCATCGAGAAGCAGGCGACGACACGCCAGGAATGTTGTAAAATATTACATTCGACATGTTAGGTTGCGTTAGGCTAGGATATATATCGTTATAGACGTATACAATGTTCCCACCGAGAAGTAGGGCCCGACATGCCAGGAATGTTGTAAAATATTACATCCGAGATGTTAGGTTGCCTTAGGTTAGGATATACAACGTTATAGATGTATGTAATGTCCCCATCGAGAAGTAGGCAACGACACGCCAGGAATGTTGTAAAATATTACATTCGACATGTTAGGTTGCCTTAGGCTAGAATATATATCGTTATAGACGTATACAATGTTCCCACCGAGAAGTAGGGACCGACATGCCAGGAATGTTGTAAAATATTACATCCGAGTTTGTTAGGTTGCCTTAGGGTAGGATATACAACGTTATAGATGTATATAACGTCCCCATAGAGAAGTAGGCGACGACACGCCAGGAATGTTGTAAAATATTACATTCTACATTTTGGGTTGCCTTAGGCTAGGATATATGTCGTTATAGACGTATACATTGTTTCCACCGAGAAGTAGGGACCTACATGCCAGGAATGTTGTAAAATATTACATCCCAGATGTTAGGTTGCTTTAGGTTAGGATATTCAACGTTATAGACGTATATAATGTCCCCATCGAGATGCAGGAGACGACACGACAGGAATGTTGTAAAATATTACATTCGACATGTTAGGTTGCCTTAAGCTAGGATATATATAGCTATAGACGTTTACAATGTTCCCACCGAAAAGTAGGGCCCAACATGCCAGGAATGTTGTAAAATATTACATCCGAGATGTAAGGTTCCCTTAGGTTAGGATATATATCGTTATAGACGTATATAACGCTCCCACCGAGACGTAGGGACCGACATGCCAGAAATGTTGTAAAATATTACATCCCAGATGTTAGGTTGCCTTAGGTTAGGATATACAACGTTATAGATGTATATAATGTCCCCATCGAGAAGTAGGCGACGACACGCCAGGAATGTTCTAAAATATTACATTCTACAAGTTAGGTTGCCTTAGGCTAGGATATATAACGTTATAGACGTATATAATGTTCCCACCGAGAAATAGGGACTGACGCGTCAGGAATGTTCTAAAATATTACACCCGAGATGTTAGGTTCCCTTAGGTTTGGATATATATCGTTGTAGACGTATACAATGTTTCCACCGAGAAGTAGGGACCGATATGCCAGGAATGTTGTAAAATATTACATCCGAGATGTTAGGTTGCCTTAGGTTATGATATATAACGTTATAGACGTATATAATATTCCCACCGAGAAGTAGGGACCGACATGCACGGAATGTTGTAAAATATTACGTCCCAGAAGTTAGGTTGCATTGCGTTAGGATATACAACGTTATAGACGTATATAATGTCCCCATCGAGAAGCAGGCGACGACACGCCAGGTATGTTGTAAAATATTACATCCCAGAAGTTATGTTGCTTTGGGTTAGGATATACAACGTTATAGACGTATATAATGTCCCCATCGAGAAGCAGGCGACGACACGCCAGAATGTTGTAAAATATTACATCCGAGACGTTAGGTTGCCTTAGGTTAGGATATACAATGTTATAGATGTATATAATGTCCCCATCGAGAAGTAGGCGACGACACGCCAGGAATGTTGTAAAATATTACATCCGAGATGTTAGGTTGCCTTAGGCTAGGATATATATCGTTATAGACGTATACAATGTTTCCACCGAGAAGTAGGGACCAATATGCCAGGAATGTTGTAAAATATTACATCCCAGATGTTCGGTTGCCTTAGGTTATGATATATAACGTTATAGACGTATATAATGTCCCCATCGAGAAGCAGGCGACGACACGCCAGGAATGATGTAAAATATTACATTCGACATGTTAGGTCGCCTTAGGCTAGGATATATAACGTTATAGACGTATACAATGTTCCCACCGAGAAGTACGTTCCTACACGCCAGGAATGTTGTCAACTATTACATCCGAGGTGTTAGGTTGCCTTAGGATAGGATATATATCGTTATAGACGTATACAATGTTTGCACCGAGAAGTAGGCGACGACACGCCAGGAATGTTGTAAAATATTACACCCGAGATGTTAGGTTCCCTTAGGTTAGGATATATAACGTTATAGATGTATATAATGTCCCCATCCAGAAGTAGGCGACGACACGCCAGGAATGTTGTAAAATATTACATTCTACAAGTTAGGTTGCCTTAGGCTAGGATATATAACGTTATAGACGTATATAATGTTCCCACCGAGAAATAGGGACTGACGCGTCAGGAATGTTCTAAAATATTACATTCTACATGTTGGGTTGCCTTAGGCTAGGATATATGTCGTTATAGACGTATACATTGTTTCCACCGAGAAGTAGGGACCGACATGCCAGGAATGTTGTAAAATATTACATCCCAGATGGTAGGTTGCTTTAGGTTAGGATATTCAACGTTATAGACGTATATAATGTCCCCATCGAGATGCAGGAGACGACACGACAGGAATGTTGTAAAATATTACATTCGACATGTTAGGTTGCCTTAGGCTAGGATATATATAGTTATAGACGTATACATTGTTTCCACCGAGAAGTAGGGACCGACATTCCAGGAATGTTGTAAAATATTACATCCGAGATGTTAGGTTGCTTTAGGTTATGATATATATCGTTATAGACGTATATAATGTTCCCACCGAGACGTGGGGACCGACATGCCAGGGATCTTGTAAAATATTACATCCCAGATGTTATGTTGCTTTAGGTTAGGATATTCAACGTTATAGACGTACAAAAAGTCCCCATCGAGAAGCAGGCGACAACACGCCAGGAATGTTGTAATATATAACATCCGAGATGTTATGTTGCCATACGTTAGGATATGTAACGTTATAGACGTATATAATGTTCCCACCGAAAAGTAGCAGCCGAAGCGCCAGGAATGTTGTAAAATATTACATCCGAGATGTTAGGTTGCCTTAGGTTAGGATATATATCGTTATAGACGTATAGAATGTTCCCACCGAGAAGTAGGGACCTACATGCCAGGAATGTTGTAAAATATTACATCCGAGATGTTAGGTTGCCTTAGGTTAGGATATATATCGTTATAGACGTATAGAATGTTCCCACCGAGAAGTAGGGACCTACATGCCAGGAATGTTGTAAAATATTACATCCGAGATGTTAGGTTGCGTTAGGTTAGGATATACAACGTTATAGATGTATATAATGTCCCCATCGAGAAGTAGGCGACGACACGCCAGGAATGTGGTAAAATATTACATTCTACAAGGTAGGTTCCCTTAGGTTATGATATACAACGTTATAGACGTATAGAATGTTCCCACCGAGAAATAGGGGCCGACGCGTCAGCAATGTTGTAAAATATTACATTCGACATGTTAGGTTCCCTTAGGTTAGGATATACAACGTTATAGACGTATAGAATGTTCCCACCGAGAAGTAGGGACCGACATGCCAGGAATGTTGTAAAATATTAGATCCGAGATGTTAGGTTGCCTTAGGTTAGGATATACAACGTTGTAGATGTATATAATGTCCCCATCGAGAAGTAGGCGACGAAACGCCAGGAATGTTGTAAAATATTACATTCTACATGTTGGGTTGCCTTAGGCTAGGATATATATCGATATAGACGTATACATTGTTTCCACCGAGAAGTAGGGACCGACATGCCAGGAATGTTGTAATATATTACATCCGAGATGTTAGGTTGCTTTAGGTCATGATATATATCGTTATAGACGTATATAATGTTCCCACCGAGACGTGGGGACCGACATGCCAGGGATCTTGTAAAATATTACATCCCAGATGTTAGGTTGCTTTAGGTTAGGATATTCAACGTTATAGACGTACATAAAGTCCCCATCGAGAAGCAGGCGACGACACGCCAGGAATGTTGTAATATATAACATCCGAGATGTTATGTTGCCATACGTTAGGATATGTAACGTTATAGACGTATATAATGTTCCCACCGAAAAGTAGCAGCCGAAGCGCCAGGAATGTTGTGAAATATTACATCCGAGATATTAGGTTGCCTTAGGCTAGGATATATAACGTTATAGACGTATACAATATTCCCACCGAGAAATAGCGGCCGACGCGTCAGGAATGTTGTAAAATATTACACCCGAGATGTTAGGTTCCCTTAGGTTAGGATATATGACGTTATAGATGTATATAATGTCCCCATCGAGAAGTAGACGACGACACGCCAGGAATGTTGTAAAATATTACATTCTACATGTTGGCTTGCCTTAGGCTAGGATATATATCGTTATAGACGTATACATTGTTTCCACCGAGAAGTAGGGACCGACATGCCAGGAATGTTGTAAAATATTACATCCCAGATGTTAGGTTGCGTTAGGTTAGTATATACAAGATTATAGATGTATATACTGTCCCCATCGAGAAGTAGGCGACGACACGCCAGGAATGTTGTAAAATATTACACCCGAGATGTTAGGTTCCCTTAGGTTAGGATATATGACGTTATAGATGTATATAATGTCCCCATCCAGAAGTAGGCGACGACACGCCAGGAATGCTGTAAAATATTACATCCCAGATGTTAGGTTGCGCTAGGTTAGGATATATGACGTTATAGATGTATATAATGTCCCCATTCAGAAGTAGGCGACGACACGCCAGGAATGTTGTAAAATACTACATCCGAGATGTAAGGTTCCCTTAGGTTAGGATATATATCGTTATAGACGTATATAACGTTCCCACCGAGACGTAGGGACCGACATGCCAGGAATGTTGTAAAATATTACATCCCAGATGTTAGGTTGCCTTAGGGTAGGATATACAACGTTATAGATGTATATAACGTCCCCATTGAGAAGTAGGCGACGACACGCCAGGAATGTTGTAAAATATTACATTCGACAAGTTAGGTTGCCGTAGGCTAGGATATATAACGTTATAGACGTATATAATGTTCCCACCGAGAAATAGGGACCGACGCGTCAGGAATGTTCTAGAATATTACACCCGAGATGTTAGGTTCCCTTAGGTTAGGAAATACAACGTTATAGACGTATAGAATGTTCCCACCGAGAAATAGGGGCCGACGCGTCAGCAATGTTGTAAAATATTACACCCGAGATGTTAGGTTCCCTTAGGTTAGGATATACAACGTTATAGACGTATAGAATGTTTCCACCGAGAAGTAGGGACCTACATGCCAGGAATGTTCTAAAATATTAAATCCCAGATGTTAGGTTGCGTTAGGTTAGAATATACAACGTTATAGATGTATATAATGTCCCCATCCAGAAGTAGGCGACGACACGCCAGGAATGTTGTAAAATATTACATTCTACATGTTGGGTTGCCTTAGGCTAGGATATATATAGTTATAGACGTATACAATGTTCCCACCGAGAAGTAGGGCCCAACATGCCAGGAATGTTGTAAAATATTACATCCGAGATGTAAGGTTCCCTTAGGTTAGGATATATATCGTTATAGACGTATATAACGTTCCCACCGAGACGTAGGGACCGACATGCCAGGAATGTTGAAAATATTACATCCCAGATGTTAGGTTGCGTTAGGTTAGTATATACAAGGTTATAGACGTATATAATGTCCCCATCAAGAAGCAGGCGACGACACGCCAGAATGTTGTAAAATATTACATCCGAGATGTTAGGTTGCCTTAGGTTAGGATATACAACTTTATAGATGTATATAATGTCCCCATCGAGAAGTAGGCGACGACACGCCAGGAATGTTGTAAGATATTACACCCGAGATGTTAGGTTCCCTTAGGTTAGGATATATGACGTTATAGATGTATATAATGTCCCCATCCAGAAGTAGGCGACGACACGCCAGGAATGTTGTAAAATATTACATCCCAGATGTTAGGTTGCGTTAGGTTAGAATATACAACGTTATAGAGGTATATAATGTCCCCATGGAGAAGCAGGCGACGACACGACAGGAACGTTGCAAAATATTACATTCGACATGTTAGGTTGCCTTAGGCTAGGATATATATCGTTATAGACGTATACATTGTTTCCACCGAGAAGTAGGGACCGACATGACAGGAATGTTGTAAAATATTACATCCGAGATGTTAGGTTGCTTTAGGTTATGATATATATCGTTATAGACGTATATAATGTTCCCACCGAGACGTGGGGACCGACATGCCAGGGATCTTGTAAAATATTACATCCCAGATGTTATGTTGCTTTAGGTTAGGATATTCAACGTTATAGACGTACAAAAAGTCCCCATCGAGAAGCAGGCGACGACACGCCAGGAATGTTGTAATATATAACATCCGAGATGTTATGTTGCCATACGTTAGGATATGTAACGTTATAGACGTATATAATGTTCCCACCGAAAAGTAGCAGCCGAAGCGCCAGGAATGTTGTGAAATATTACATCCGAGATGTTAGGTTGCCTTAGGTTAGGATATACAACGTTATAGATGTATATAATGTCCCCATCGAGAAGTAGGCGACGACACGCCAGGAATGTTGTAAGATATTACACCCGAGATGTTAGGTTCCCTTAGGTTAGGATATATGACGTTATAGATGTATATAATGTCCCCATCCAGAAGTAGGCGACGACACGCCAGGAATGTTGTAAAATATTACATCCCAGATGTTAGGTTGCGTTAGGTTAGAATATACAACGTTATAGAGGTATATAATGTCCCCATGGAGAAGCAGGCGACGACACGACAGGAATGTTGCAAAATATTACATTCGACATGTTAGGTTGCCTTAGGCTAGGATATATATCGTTATAGACGTATACATTGTTTCCACCGAGAAGTAGGGACCGACATGCCAGGAATGTTCTAAAATATTACATCCGAGATGTTAGGTTGCTTTAGGTTATGATATATATCGTTATAGACGTATATAATGTTCCCACCGAGACGTGGGGACCGACATGCCAGGGATCTTGTAAAATATTACATCCCAGATGTTATGTTGCTTTAGGTTAGGATATTCAACGTTATAGACGTACAAAAAGTCCCCATCGAGAAGCAGGCGACGACACGCCAGGAATGTTGTAATATATAACATCCGAGATGTTATGTTGCCATACGTTAGGATATGTAACGTTATAGACGTATATAATGTTCCGACCGAAAAGTAGCAGCCGAAGCGCCAGGAATGTTGTAAAATATTACATCCGAGATGTTAGGTTGCCTTAGGTTAGGATATATATCGTTATAGACGTATAGAATGTTCCCACCGACAAGTAGGGACCTACATGCCAGGAATGTTGTAAAATATTACATCCGAGATGTTAGGTTGCCTTAGGCTAGGATATGTAAAGTTATAGACGTATAGAATGTTTCCACCGAGAAATAGGGGCCGACGCGTCAGCAATGTTGTGAAATATTACATTCGACATGTTAGGTTCCCTTAGGTTAGGATATACAACGTTATAGACGTATAGAATGTTCCCACCGAGAAGTAGGGACCGACATGCCAGGAATGTTGTAAAATATTACATTCGAGATGTTAGGTTGCCTTAGGTTAGGATATACAACGTTGTAGATGTATATAATGTCCCCATCGAGAAGTAGGCGACGAAACGCCAGGAATGTTGTAAAATATTACATCCGAGATGTAAGGTTCCCTTAGGTTAGGATATATTTCGTTATAGACGTATATAACGTTCCCACCGAGACGTAGGGACCGACATGCCAGGAATGTTGTAAAATATTACATCCCAGATGATAGGTTGCGTTAGGTTAGTATATACAAGATTATAGATGTATATAATGTCCCCATCGAGAAGTAGGCTACGACACGCCAGGAATGTTGTAAAATATTACACCCGAGATGTTAGGTTCCCTTAGGTTAGGATATACAACGTTATAGACGTATCTAATGTCCCCATCGAGAAGCAGGCGACGACGCGCCAGGAATGTTGTAAAATATAACATCCGAGATGTTAGGTTGCCTTAGGCTAGGGTATATAACGTTATAGACGTATATAATATTCCCGCCGAGAAATAGGGGCCGACGCGTGAGGAATGTTGTAAAATATTACACCCGAGATGTTAGGTTCCCTTAGGTTAGGATATACAACGTTATAGACGTATATAATGTTCCCTTCGAGAAGCAAGCGACGACAGGCCAGAATGTTCTAAAATATTACATTCGACAAGTTAGGTTGCCTTAGGCTAGGATATGTAACGTTATAGACGTATATAATATTCCCACCGAGAAATAGGGGCCGACGCGTCAGGAATGTTGTAAAATATTACACCCGAAGTGTTAGGTTCCCTTAGGTTAGGATATACAACGTTATAGACGTATAGAA
Organism: Xylocopa violacea; assembly: GCA_963969225.1. NCBI lineage: Eukaryota > Metazoa > Arthropoda > Insecta > Hymenoptera > Apidae > Xylocopa > Xylocopa violacea. Next base: position 2,556,280 of record CAXAJV010000097.1, on the reverse strand, counting down.
TGTTCCCACCGAGATGTAGGAACCGACATGCCAGGAATGTTGTAAACTATTACATCCGAGTTGTTAGGTTGTTTTAGGTTAGGATATATATCGTTATAGACTTATATAATGTTCCCACCGAGATGTGGGGACCGACATGCCAGGAATGTTGTAACACATTATATCCCAGAAGTTAGGTTGCTTTGGGTTAGGATATACAACGTTATAGACGTATATAATGTACCCATCGAGAAGAAGGCGACGACACGCCAGAATGTTGTCAAATATTACGTCCGAGATGTTAGGTTCCCTTAGGTTAGGATAAACAACGTTATAGACGTATCTAATGTCCCCATCGAGAAGCAGGCGACGACACGCCAGAATGTTGTAAAATATTACATCCGATATGTTAGGTTGCCTTAGGCTAGGACATATATCGTTAGAGACGTATATAATGCTACCACCGAGAACTACGGGCCGACACGCCAGGAATGATGTAAAATATTACATTCGACATGTTAGGTCGCCTTAGGCTAGGATATATAACGTTATAGACGTATATAATGTCCCCATCGGGAAGTAGGCGCCGTCACGCCAGGAATGTTTTAAAATATTACGGTAGAGAGGTGAGGTTGCCTTAGGTTATGATATATAACGTTATAGACGTATATAATGTTCCCACCGAGAAGCAGGGACCGACATGCCAGCAATGTTGTAAAATATTACGGTATTGAGGTTAGTTTGCCTTAGGTTAGGATATACAACGTTATAGACGTATATAATTTTCCCACCGAGATGTAGGGACCGACACGCCAGGAATGTTATCATCTATTACATCCGACATGTTAGGGCGCCTTAGGCTAGGATGTATAACATTATAGACGAATATAACATTCCCACTGAGAAATAGTCCCGACGCGTCAGGAATGTTGTAAAATATTACACCCGAGATGTTAGGTTCCCTTAGGTTAGGATATGCAACGTTATAGACGTATAGGATGTTCCCACCGAGACGTAGAGACCGACATGCCAGGAATGTTGTAAAATATTACATCCGAGATGTTAGGTTGCCTTCGGTTAGGATATATATCGCTATAGACGCATATGATGTTCCCACCGAGAAGTACGGGCCGACACGTCAGGAATGTTGTCAACTATTACATCCGAGATGTTAGGTTGCCTTAGGTTAGGATATATATCGTTATAGACGTATACAATGTCCCCATCCAGAAGTAGGCGACGACACGACAGGAATATTACATCCCAGATGTTAGGTTGCGTTAGGTTAGGATATACAACGTTATAGACGTATATAATGTCCCCATCGAGAAGCAGGAGACGACACGCCAGGAATGTTGTAAAATATTACATTCGACATGTTAGGTCGCCTTAGGCTAGGATATATAACGTTATAGACGTACATAATGTTCCCAAGGAGATGTACGGGCGGACACGCCAGGAATGTTGTCAACTATTACATCCGAGGTGTTAGGTTGCCCTAGGTTAGGATATATATCGTTATAGACGTGTATAATGTTCCGACCGAGACTTGGGGACCGACATGCCAGGAATCTTGGAAAATATTACATCCCAGATGTTAGGATGCTTTAGGTTAGGATATACAACGTTATAGACGTATATAATGTCCCTATCGAGGAGCAGGAGACGACAGGCCAGGAATGTTGTAAAATATTACATTCGACATGTTAGGTCGCCATAGGCTATGATGTATAACGTTATAGACGTATCTAATGTTCCCACCGAGAAATAGGGGCCGACGCGTCAGAAATGTTGTAAAATATTACACCCGAGATGTTAGGTTCCCTTAGGTTAGGATATACAACGCTATAGACGTATAGAATGTTCCCATCAAGACGTAGGGCCCGTCATGCCAGGAATGTTGTAAAATATTACATCCCAGATGTTAGGTTGCGTTAGGTTAGGATATACAACGTAATAGATGTATATAATGTCCCCTTCGAGAAGCAGGCGACAACACTCCAGAAATGTTGTAAAATATTACATTCGATATGTTAGGTCGCATTAGGCTAGGATATATATCGTTATAGACGTATACAATGTTTCCACCGAGACGTAGGGACCGATATGCCAGGAATGTTGTAAAATATTACACCCGAGATGTTAGGTTCCCTTAGGTTAGGATATGCAACGTTATAGACGTATAGGATGTTCCCACCGAGACGTAGAGACCGACATGCCAGGAATGTTGTAAAATATTACATCCGAGATGTTAGGTTGCCTTCGGTTAGGATATATATCGCTATAGACGCATATGATGTTCCCACCGAGAAGTACGGGCCGACACGTCAGGAATGTTGTCAAATATTACATCCGAGATGTTAGGTTGCCTTAGGTTAGGATATACAACGTTATAGATTTATATAATGTCCCCATCCAGAGGTAGGCGACGACACGCCAGGAATGATGTAAAATATTACATTCGACATGTTAGGTCGCCTTAGGCTAGGATATATAACGTTATAGACGTATACAATGTTTCCACCGAGAAGTACGGGCCTACATGCCAGGAATGTTGTCAACTATTACATCCGAGATGTTAGGTTGCCTTAGGTTAGGATATATATCGCTATAGACGTATATAATGTTCCCACCGAGACGTAGGGGCCGACATTCCAGGAATGTTGTAAAATATTACATCCCAAATGTTAGGTTGCGTTAGGTTAGGATATACAACGTTATAGACGTATATAATGTCCCCATCGAGGAGCAGGAGACGACAGGCCAGGAATGTTGTAAAATATTACATTCGACATGTTAGGTCGCCTTAGGCTAGGATATAGAACGTTATAGACGTATATACTGTTCCCACCGAGAAGTACCGGCGGACACGCCAGGAATGTTGTCAACTATTACATCCGAGATGTTAGGTTGCCTTAGGTTAGGATATATATCGTTATAGACGTATACAATGTCCCCATCCAGAAGTAGGCGACGACACGACAGGAATATTACATCCCAGATGTTAGGTTGCGTTAGGTTAGGATATACAACGTTATAGACTTATATAATGTCCCCATCGAGAAGCAGGCGACGACGTGTCATGAATGTTGTAAAATATTACACCCGAGATGTTAGATTCCCTTAGGTTAGGATATATAACGTTATAGACGTATATAATGTTCCCACCGAAAAATAGGAGCCGACGCGCCAGGAATGTTGTAAAATATTACATCCGAGATGTTAGGTTGCCTTAGGCTATGATATATATCGCTGTAGACGTATATGATTTTCCCACCGAGAAGTACGGGCTAACACGCCGGGAATGTTTTCAAATATTACACTCGAGATGTTAGGTTCCCTTAGGTTAGGATATATAACGTTATAGACGTATATAATGTCCCTATCCAGAAGTAGGCGACGACACGCCAGGAATATTACATCCCAGATGTTAGGTTGCGTTAGGTTAGGATATACAACGTTATAGACGTATATAATGTTCCCATTGAGAAGCAGGCGATGAGACGCCAGGAATGATGTAAAATATTACATTCGATATATTAGGTCGCCTTAGGCTAGGATATACAACGTTATAGACGTATAGAATGTTCTCACTGAGAAGTACGGGCCTACACGCCAGGAATGTTGTCAACTATTACATCCGAGATGTTAGGTTACTTTAGGTTAGGATATACAACGTTATAGACGTATATAATGTCCCCATCGAGGAGCAGGAGACGACAGGCCAGGAATGTTGTAAAATATTACATTCGACATGTTAGGTCGCCTTAGGCTAAGATATATAGCGTTATAGACGTATATAATGTTCCCACCGAGAAGTACGGGCTGACACGCCTGGAATGTTGTCAACTATTACATCCGAGATGTTAGTTTGCCTTAGGTTAGCATATATATCGTTATAGACGTATACAATGTTTCCACCGAGAAGTAGGGACCGACATGCCAGGAATGTTGTGAAATATTACATCCGAGATGTTAGGCTGCTTTAGGTTAGGATATACAAGGTTATAGATTTATATAATGTCCCCATCGAGAAGTAGGCGACGACACGCCAGGAATGTTGTAAAATATTACATTTGACATATTAGGTTGCCTTAGACTAGGATATATATCGTTATAGACGTATACAATGTTTCCGCCGAGGAGTAGGGACCGACATGCCAGGAATGTTGTAAAATATTACATCCCAAATGTTAGGTTGCGTTAGGTTAGGATATACAACTTTATAGACGTATACAATGTTCCCACCGAGAAGTACGGGCCTACACGCCAGGAATGTTGTCAACTATTACATCCGAGGTGTTAGGTTGCCTTAGGTTAGGATATATATCGTTATAGACGTATATACTGTTCCCACCGAGACGTAGGCACCGACATGCAAGGAATGTTGTAAAATATTACATCCCAAATGTTAGGTTGCGTTAGGTTAGGATATACAACGTTATAGACGTATATAATCTCCCCATCGAGAAGCAGGCGACGACACGCCAGAATGTTGTAAAATATTACATCCGAGATGTTAGGTTGCCTTAGGCTAAGATATATATCGTTATAGACGTATACAATGTTTCCACCGATAAGTAGGGACCGATATGCCAGGAATGTTGTAAAATATTCCATCCGAGATGTTAGGTTGCCTTGGGTTAAGATATACAATGTTATAGATGTATATAATGTCCCCACCGAGATGTAGGGACTGATATGCCAGGAATGTTGTAAAATATTACATCCGAGAAGTTAGGTTGCCTTAGGTTATGATATATAACGTTATAGACGTATATAATTTTCCCACCGAGAAGTAGGGACCGACATGCCAGGAATGTTGTAAAATATTACATCCGAGATGTTAGGTTGCTTTAGGTTAGGATATACAACGTTATAGACGTATATAATGTCCCCATCGAGAAGCAGGCGACGACACGCCAGGAATGTTGTAAAATATGACATTCGACATGTTATGTGGCCTTAGGCTAGGATATATAACGTTATAGACGTATATAATGTTCCCACCGAGAAGTACGGGCGGGCACGCCAGGAATGTTGTCAACTACTACATCCGAGATGTTAGGTTGCCTTAGGTTAGGATATATAACGTTATAGACGTATATAATCTCCCCATCCAGAAGTAGGCGACGACACGCCAGGAATATTACATCCCAGATGTTAGGTTGCGTTAGGATAGGATACACAACGTTATAGACGTATATAATGTTCCCATCGAGAAGCAGGCAACGACACGCCAGGAATGATGTAAAATATTACATTCGACATGTTAGGTTGCCTTAGGCTAGGATATATATCGTTATAGGCGTATACAATGTTCCCGCCGAGATGTACGGGCCTACACGCCAGGAATGTTGTCAACTATTACATCCGAGGTGCTAGGTTGCCTTAGGTTAGGATATATATCGTTATAGACGTACATAATGTTTCCACCGAGACGTAGGCACCGACATGCAAGGAATGTTGTAAAATATTACATCCCAAATATTAGGTTGCGTTAGGTTAGGATATACAACGTCATAGACGTATATAATCTCCCCAGCGAGAAGCAGGCGACGACACGCCAGAATGTTGTAAAATATTCCATCCGAGATGTTAGGTTGCCTTGGGTTAAGATATACAATGTTATAGATGTATATAATGTCCCCACCGAGATGTAGGGACTGATATGCCAGGAATGTTGTAAAATATTACATCCGAGAAGTTAGGTTGCCTTAGGTTATGATATATAACGTTATAGACGTATATAATTTTCCCACCGAGAAGTAGGGACCGACATGCCAGGAATGTTGTAAAATATTACATCCGAGATGTCAGGTTGCTTTAGGTTAGGATATACAACGTTATAGACGTATATAATGTCCCCATCGAGAAGCAGGCGACGACACGCCAGGAATGTTGTAAAATATGACATTCGACATGTTATGTGGCCTTAGGCTAGGATATATAACGTTATAGGCGTATATAATGTTCCCACCGAGAAGTACGGGCGGACACGCCAGGAATGTTGTCAACTATTACATCCGAGATGTTAGGTTGCCTTAGGTTGGGATATATAACGTTATAGACGTATATAACCTCCACATCCAGAAGTAGGCGACGACACGCCAGGAATATTACATCCCAGATGTTAGGTTGCGTTACGTTAGGATACACAACGTTATAGACGTATATAATGTTCCCATCGAGAAACAGGCGACGACACGCCAGGAATGATGTAAAATATGACATTCGACATGTTAGGTCGCCTTAGGCTACGATATATAACGTTATAGACGTATACAATGTTCCCGCCGAGATGTACGGGCCTACACGCCAGGAATGTTGTCAACTATTACATCCGAGGTGCTAGGTTGCCTTAGGTTAGGCTATATATCGTTATAGACGTACATAATGTTTCCACCGAGACGTAGGCACCGACATGCAAGGAATGTTGTAAAATCTTACATCCCAAATATTAGGTTGCGTTAGGTTAGGATATACAACGTTATAGACGTATATAATCTCCCCATCGAGAAGCAGGCGACGACACGCCAGAATGTTGTAAAATATTACATCCGAGATGTTAGGTTGCCTTAGGCTAAGATATATATCGTTATAGACGTATACAATGTTTCCACCGATAAGTAGGGACCGATATGCCAGGAATGTTGTAAAATATTCCATCCGAGATGTTAGGTTGCCTTGGGTTAAGATATACAATGTTATAGATGTATATAATGTCCCCACCGAGATGTAGGGACTGATATGCCAGGAATGTTGTAAAATATTACATCCGAGAAGTTAGGTTGCCTTAGGTTATGATATATAACGTTACAGACGTATATAATTTTCCCACCGAGAAGTAGGGACCGACATGCCAGGAATGTTGTAAAATATTACATCCGAGATGTTAGGTTGCTTTAGGTTAGGATATACAACGTTATAGACGTATATAATGTCCCCATCGAGAAGCAGGCGACGACACGCCAGGAATGTTGTAAAATATGACATTCGACATGTTATGTGGCCTTAGGCTAGGATATATAACGTTATAGACGTATATAATGTTCCCACCGAGAAGTACGGGCGGGCACGCCAGGAATGTTGTCAACTACTACATCCGAGATGTTAGGTTGCCTTAGGTTAGGATATATAACGTTATAGACGTATATAATCTCCCCATCCAGAAGTAGGCGACGACACGCCAGGAATATTACATCCCAGATGTTAGGTTGCGTTAGGATAGGATACACAACGTTATAGACGTATATAATGTTCCCATCGAGAAGCAGGCAACGACACGCCAGGAATGATGTAAAATATTACATTCGACATGTTAGGTTGCCTTAGGCTAGGATATATATCGTTATAGGCGTATACAATGTTCCCGCCGAGATGTACGGGCCTACACGCCAGGAATGTTGTCAACTATTACATCCGAGGTGCTAGGTTGCCTTAGGTTAGGCTATATATCGTTATAGACGTACATAATGTTTCCACCGAGACGTAGGCACCGACATGCAAGGAATGTAGTAAAATCTTACATCCCAAATATTAGGTTGCGTTAGGTTAGGATATACAACGTTATAGACGTATATAATGTCCCCATCGAGAAGCAGGCGACGACACGCCTGGAATGTTGTAAAATATTACATTCGACATGTTATTGTGGCCTTAGGCTAGGATATATAACGTTATAGACGTATATAATGTTCCCACCGAGAAGTACGGGCGGGCACGCCAGGAATGTTGTCAACTACTACATCCGAGATGTTAGGTTGCCTTAGGTTAGGATATATAACGTTATAGACGTATATAATCTCCCCATCCAGAAGTAGGCGACGACACGCCAGGAATATTACATCCCAGATGTTAGGTTGCGTTAGGTTAGGATACACAACGTTATAGACGTATATAATGTTCCCATCGAGAAGCAGGCAACGACACGCCAGGAATGATGTAAAATATTACATTCGACATGTTAGGTCGCCTTAGGCTAGGATATAGAACGTTATAGACGTATATACTGTTCCCACCGAGAAGTACCGGCGGACACGCCAGGAATGTTGTCAACTATTACATCCGAGATGTTAGGTTGCCTTAGGTTAGGATATATATCGTTATAGACGTATACAATGTCCCCATCCAGAAGTAGGCGACGACACGACAGGAATATTACATCCCAGATGTTAGGTTGCGTTAGGTTAGGATATACAACGTTATAGACTTATATAATGTCCCCATCGAGAAGCAGGCGACGACGTGTCATGAATGTTGTAAAATATTACACCCGAGATGTTAGATTCCCTTAGGTTAGGATATATAACGTTATAGACGTATATAATGTTCCCACCGAAAAATAGGAGCCGACGCGCCAGGAATGTTGTAAAATATTACATCCGAGATGTTAGGTTGCCTTAGGCTATGATATATATCGCTGTAGACGTATATGATTTTCCCACCGAGAAGTACGGGCTAACACGCCGGGAATGTTTTCAAATATTACACTCGAGATGTTAGGTTCCCTTAGGTTAGGATATATAACGTTATAGACGTATATAATGTCCCTATCCAGAAGTAGGCGACGACACGCCAGGAATATTACATCCCAGATGTTAGGTTGCGTTAGGTTAGGATATACAACGTTATAGACGTATATAATGTTCCCATTGAGAAGCAGGCGATGAGACGCCAGGAATGATGTAAAATATTACATTCGATATATTAGGTCGCCTTAGGCTAGGATATACAACGTTATAGACGTATAGAATGTTCTCACCGAGAAGTACGGGCCTACACGCCAGGAATGTTGTCAACTATTACATCCGAGATGTTAGGTTACTTTAGGTTAGGATATACAACGTTATAGACGTATATAATGTCCCCATCGAGGAGCAGGAGACGACAGGCCAGGAATGTTGTAAAATATTACATTCGACATGTTAGGTCGCCTTAGGCTAGGATATATAGCGTTATAGACGTATATAATGTTCCCACCGAGAAGTACGGGCTGACACGTCTGGAATGTTGTCAACTATTACATCCGAGATGTTAGTTTGCCTTAGGTTAGCATATATATCGTTATAGACGTATACAATGTTTCCACCGAGAAGTAGGGACCGACATGCCAGGAATGTTGTGAAATATTACATCCGAGATGTTAGGCTGCTTTAGGTTAGGATATACAAGGTTATAGATTTATATAATGTCCCCATCGAGAAGTAGGCGACGACACGCCAGGAATGTTGTAAAATATTACATTTGACATATTAGGTTGCCTTAGACTAGGATATATATCGTTATAGACGTATACAATGTTTCCGCCGAGGAGTAGGGACCGACATGCCAGGAATGTTGTAAAATATTACATCCCAAATGTTAGGTTGCGTTAGGTTAGGATATACAACTTTATAGACGTATACAATGTTCCCACCGAGAAGTACGGGCCTACACGCCAGGAATGTTGTCAACTATTACATCCGAGGTGTTAGGTTGCCTTAGGTTAGGATATATATCGTTATAGACGTATATACTGTTCCCACCGAGACGTAGGCACCGACATGCAAGGAATGTTGTAAAATATTACATCCCAAATGTTAGGTTGCGTTAGGTTAGGATATACAACGTTATAGACGTATATAATCTCCCCATCGAGAAGCAGGCGACGACACGCCAGAATGTTGTAAAATATTACATCCGAGATGTTAGGTTGCCTTAGGCTAAGATATATATCGTTATAGACGTATACAATGTTTCCACCGATAAGTAGGGACCGATATGCCAGGAATGTTGTAAAATATTCCATCCGAGATGTTAGGTTGCCTTGGGTTAAGATATACAATGTTATAGATGTATATAATGTCCCCACCGAGATGTAGGGACTGATATGCCAGGAATGTTGTAAAATATTACATCCGAGAAGTTAGGTTGCCTTAGGTTATGATATATAACGTTATAGACGTATATAATTTTCCCACCGAGAAGTAGGGACCGACATGCCAGGAATGTTGTAAAATATTACATCCGAGATGTTAGGTTGCTTTAGGTTAGGATATACAACGTTATAGACGTATATAATGTCCCCATCGAGAAGCAGGCGACGACACGCCAGGAATGTTGTAAAATATGACATTCGACATGTTATGTGGCCTTAGGCTAGGATATATAACGTTATAGACGTATATAATGTTCCCACCGAGAAGTACGGGCGGGCACGCCAGGAATGTTGTCAACTACTACATCCGAGATGTTAGGTTGCCTTAGGTTAGGATATATAACGTTATAGACGTATATAATCTCCCCATCCAGAAGTAGGCGACGACACGCCAGGAATATTACATCCCAGATGTTAGGTTGCGTTAGGATAGGATACACAACGTTATAGACGTATATAATGTTCCCATCGAGAAGCAGGCAACGACACGCCAGGAATGATGTAAAATATTACATTCGACATGTTAGGTTGCCTTAGGCTAGGATATATATCGTTATAGGCGTATACAATGTTCCCGCCGAGATGTACGGGCCTACACGCCAGGAATGTTGTCAACTATTACATCCGAGGTGCTAGGTTGCCTTAGGTTAGGATATATATCGTTATAGACGTACATAATGTTTCCACCGAGACGAAGGCACCGACATGCAAGGAATGTTGTAAAATATTACATCCCAAATATTAGGTTGCGTTAGGTTAGGATATACAACGTCATAGACGTATATAATCTCCCCAGCGAGAAGCAGGCGACGACACGCCAGAATGTTGTAAAATATTCCATCCGAGATGTTAGGTTGCCTTGGGTTAAGATATACAATGTTATAGATGTATATAATGTCCCCACCGAGATGTAGGGACTGATATGCCAGGAATGTTGTAAAATATTACATCCGAGAAGTTAGGTTGCCTTAGGTTATGATATATAACGTTATAGACGTATATAATTTTCCCACCGAGAAGTAGGGACCGACATGCCAGGAATGTTGTAAAATATTACATCCGAGATGTCAGGTTGCTTTAGGTTAGGATATACAACGTTATAGACGTATATAATGTCCCCATCGAGAAGCAGGCGACGACACGCCAGGAATGTTGTAAAATATGACATTCGACATGTTATGTGGCCTTAGGCTAGGATATATAACGTTATAGGCGTATATAGTGTTCCCACCGAGAAGTACGGGCGGACACGCCAGGAATGTTGTCAACTATTACATCCGAGATGTTAGGTTGCCTTAGGTTGGGATATATAACGTTATAGACGTATATAACCTCCACATCCAGAAGTAGGCGACGACACGCCAGGAATATTACATCCCAGATGTTAGGTTGCGTTACGTTAGGATACACAACGTTATAGACGTATATAATGTTCCCATCGAGAAACAGGCGACGACACGCCAGGAATGATGTAAAATATGACATTCGACATGTTAGGTCGCCTTAGGCTACGATATATAACGTTATAGACGTATACAATGTTCCCGCCGAGATGTACGGGCCTACACGCCAGGAATGTTGTCAACTATTACATCCGAGGTGCTAGGTTGCCTTAGGTTAGGCTATATATCGTTATAGACGTACATAATGTTTCCACCGAGACGTAGGCACCGACATGCAAGGAATGTTGTAAAATCTTACATCCCAAATATTAGGTTGCGTTAGGTTAGGATATACAACGTTATAGACGTATATAATCTCCCCATCGAGAAGCAGGCGACGACACGCCAGAATGTTGTAAAATATTACATCCGAGATGTTAGGTTGCCTTAGGCTAAGATATATATCGTTATAGACGTATACAATGTTTCCACCGATAAGTAGGGACCGATATGCCAGGAATGTTGTAAAATATTCCATCCGAGATGTTAGGTTGCCTTGGGTTAAGATATACAATGTTATAGATGTATATAATGTCCCCACCGAGATGTAGGGACTGATATGCCAGGAATGTTGTAAAATATTACATCCGAGAAGTTAGGTTGCCTTAGGTTATGATATATAACGTTACAGACGTATATAATTTTCCCACCGAGAAGTAGGGACCGACATGCCAGGAATGTTGTAAAATATTACATCCGAGATGTTAGGTTGCTTTAGGTTAGGATATACAACGTTATAGACGTATATAATGTCCCCATCGAGAAGCAGGCGACGACACGCCAGGAATGTTGTAAAATATGACATTCGACATGTTATGTGGCCTTAGGCTAGGATATATAACGTTATAGACGTATATAATGTTCCCACCGAGAAGTACGGGCGGGCACGCCAGGAATGTTGTCAACTACTACATCCGAGATGTTAGGTTGCCTTAGGTTAGGATATATAACGTTATAGACGTATATAATCTCCCCATCCAGAAGTAGGCGACGACACGCCAGGAATATTACATCCCAGATGTTAGGTTGCGTTAGGATAGGATACACAACGTTATAGACGTATATAATGTTCCCATCGAGAAGCAGGCAACGACACGCCAGGAATGATGTAAAATATTACATTCGACATGTTAGGTTGCCTTAGGCTAGGATATATATCGTTATAGGCGTATACAATGTTCCCGCCGAGATGTACGGGCCTACACGCCAGGAATGTTGTCAACTATTACATCCGAGGTGCTAGGTTGCCTTAGGTTAGGCTATATATCGTTATAGACGTACATAATGTTTCCACCGAGACGTAGGCACCGACATGCAAGGAATGTAGTAAAATCTTACATCCCAAATATTAGGTTGCGTTAGGTTAGGATATACAACGTTATAGACGTATATAATGTCCCCATCGAGAAGCAGGCGACGACACGCCTGGAATGTTGTAAAATATTACATTCGACATGTTATTGTGGCCTTAGGCTAGGATATATAACGTTATAGACGTATATAATGTTCCCACCGAGAAGTACGGGCGGGCACGCCAGGAACGTTGTCAACTACTACATCCGAGATGTTAGGTTGCCTTAGGTTAGGATATATAACGTTATAGACGTATATAATCTCCCCATCCAGAAGTAGGCGACGACACGCCAGGAATATTACATCCCAGATGTTAGGTTGCGTTAGGTTAGGATACACAACGTTATAGACGTATATAATGTTCCCATCGAGAAGCAGGCAACGACACGCCAGGAATGATGTAAAATATTACATTCGACATGTTAGGTTGCCTTAGGCTAGGATATATATCGTTATAGGCGTATACAATGTTCCCGCCGAGATGTACGGGCCTACACGCCAGGAATGTTGTCAACTATTACATCCGAGGTGCTAGGTTGCCTTAGGTTAGGATATATATCGTTATAGACGTACATAATGTTTCCACCGAGACGTAGGCACCGACATGCAAGGAATGTTGTAAAATATTACATCCCAAATATTAGGTTGCGTTAGGTTAGGATATACAACGTCATAGACGTATATAATCTCCCCATCGAGAAGCAGGCGACGACACGCCAGAATGTTGTAAAATATTCCATCCGAGATGTTAGGTTGCCTTGGGTTAAGATATACAATGTTATAGATGTATATAATGTCCCCACCGAGATGTAGGGACTGATATGCCAGGAATGTTGTAAAATATTACATCCGAGAAGTTAGGTTGCCTTAGGTTATGATATATAACGTTATAGACGTATACAATTTTCCCACCGAGAAGTAGGGACCGACATGCCAGGAATGTTGTAAAATATTACATCCGAGATGTCAGGTTGCTTTAGGTTAGGATATACAACGTTATAGACGTATATAATGTCCCCATCGAGAAGCAGGCGACGACACGCCCGGAATGTTGTAAAATATGACATTCGACATGTTATGTGGCCTTAGGCTAGGATATATAACGTTATAGGCGTATATAATGTTCCCACCGAGAAGTACGGGCGGACACGCCAGGAATGTTGTCAACTATTACATCCGAGATGTTAGGTTGCCTTAGGTTGGGATATATAACGTTATAGACGTATATAACCTCCCCATCCAGAAGTAGGCGACGACACGCCAGGAATATTACATCCCAGATGTTAGGTTGCGTTACGTTAGGATACACAACGTTATAGACGTATATAATGTTCCCATCGAGAAACAGGCGACGACACGCCAGGAATGATGTAAAATATGACATTCGACATGTTAGGTCGCCCTAGGCTACGATATATAACGTTATAGACGTATACAATGTTCCCGCCGAGATGTACGGGCCTACACGCCAGGAATGTTGTCAACTATTACATCCGAGGTGCTAGGTTGCCTTAGGTTAGGCTATATATCGTTATAGACGTACATAATGTTTCCACCGAGACGTAGGCACCGACATGCAAGGAATGTTGTAAAATCTTACATCCCAAATATTAGGTTGCGTTAGGTTAGGATATACAACGTTATAGACGTATATAATCTCCCCATCGAGAAGCAGGCGACGACACGCCAGAATGTTGTAAAATATTACATCCGAGATGTTAGGTTGCCTTAGGCTAAGATATATATCGTTATAGACGTATACAATGTTTCCACCGATAAGTAGGGACCGATATGCCAGGAATGTTGTAAAATATTCCATCCGAGATGTTAGGTTGCCTTGGGTTAAGATATACAATGTTATAGATGTATATAATGTCCCCACCGAGATGTAGGGACTGATATGCCAGGAATGTTGTAAAATATTACATCCGAGAAGTTAGGTTGCCTTAGGTTATGATATATAACGTTATAGACGTATATAATTTTCCCACCGAGAAGTAGGGACCGACATGCCAGGAATCTTGTAAAATATTACATCCCAGATGTTAGGTTGCTTTAGGTTAGGATATACAACGTTATAGACGTATATAATGTTCCCATCGAGAAGCAGGCAACGACACGCCAGGAATGATGTAAAATATTACATTCGACATGTTAGGTTGCCTTAGGCTAGGATATATATCGTTATAGGCGTATGCAATGTTTCCACCGAGAAGTAGGGACCGATATGCCAGGAATGTTGTAAAATATTCCATCCGAGATGTTAGGTTGCCTTGGGTTAGGATATACAATGTTATAGATGTATATAATGTCCCCATCGAGAAGTAGGCGACGACACGCCAGGAATGTTGTAAAATATTACATCCGAGATGTTAGGTTGCCTTAGGCTAGGACATATATCGTTATAGACGTATACAATGTTTGCACCGAGAATTAGGGACCGATATGCCAGGAATGTTGTAAAATATTACATCCGAGATGTTAGGTTGCCTTAGGTTATGATATATAACGTTATAGACGTATATAATATTCCCACCGAGAAGTAGGGACCGACATGCCAGGAATGTTGTAAAATATTACATCCGAGATGTTAGGTTCCCTTAGGTTTGGATATATATCGTTGTAGACGTATATAATGTTCCTACCGAGACTTGGGGACCGACATGCCAGGAATCTTGTAAAATATTACATCCCAGATGTTAGGTTGCTTTAGGTTAGGATATACAACGTTATAGACGTATATAATGTTCCCATCGAGAGGCAGGCGACAACACGCCTGGAATGTTGTAAAATATTACATCCGAGATGTTAGGTTGCCTTAGGCTAGGATATATATCGTTATAGACGTATACAATGTTTCCACCGAGAAGTAGGGACCGATATGCCAGGAATGTTGTAAAATATTACAGCCGAGAAGTTAGGTTGCCTTAGGTAATGATATATAACGTTATAGACGTATATAATATTCCCACCGAGAAGTAGGGACCGACATGCCAGGAATGTTGTAAAATATTACATCCGAGATGTTAGTTTCCCTTAGGTTTGGATATATATCGTTGTAGACGTATATAATGTTCCTACCGAGACTTGGGGACCGACATGCCAGGAATCTTGTAAAATATTACATCCCAGATGTTAGGTTGCTTTAGGTTAGGATATACAACGTTATAGACGTATATAATGTCCCCATCGAGAAGCACGCGACGACACGCCGGGAATGTTGTAAAATATTACGTTCGACATGTTAGGTTGCCTTAGGCTAGGATATATAACGTTATCGACGTATATAATGTCCCCATCGAGAAGTAGGCGACGACACGCCAGGAATGTTGTAAAATATTACGTCCGAGATGTTAGGTTGCCTTAGGCTAGGATATATATCGTTATAGACGTATACAATGTTTCCACCGAGAAGTAGGGACCAATATGCCAGGAATGTTGTAAAATATTACATCCCAGATATTCGGTTGCCTTAGGTTATGATATATAACGTTATAGACGTATGTAATATTCCCATCGAGAAGCAGGCGACGACACGCCGGGAATGACGTAAAATATTACATTCGACATGTTAGGTCGCCTTAGGCTAGGATATATAACGTTATAGACGTATACAATGTTCCCACCGAGAAGTACGTTCCTACACGCCAGGAATGTTGTCAACTATTACATCCGAGGTGTTAGGTTGCGTTAGGTTAGGATATACAACGTTATAGACGTATATAATCTCCCCATCGAGAAGCAGGCGACGACACGCCAGAATGTTGTAAAATATTACATCCGAGATGTTAGGTTGCCTTAGGTTAGGATATACAATGTTATAGATGTATATAATGTCCCCATCGAGAAGTAGGCGACGACACGCCAGGAATGTTGTAAAATATTACATCCGAGATGTTAGGTTGCCTTAGGCTAGGATATATAACGTTATAGACGTATACAATGTTCCCACCGAGAAGTACGGGCCTACACGCCAGGAATGTTGTCAGCTATTACATCCGAGGTGTTAGGTTGCCTTAGGTTATGATATATAACGTTATAGACGTATATAATATTCCCACCGAGAAGTAGGGACCGATATGCCAGGAATGTTGTAAAATATTACATCCGAGATGTTAGGTTCCCTTAGGTTTGGATATATATCGTTATAGACGTATATAATGTCCCTGCCGAGACTTGGGGACCGACATGCCAGGAATCTCGTAAAATATTAGATCCCAGATGTTAGGTTGCGTTAGGTTAGGATACACAACGTTATAGACGTATATAATGTTCCCATCGAGAAGCAGGCGACGACACGCCAGGAATGATGTAAAATATTACATTCGACATGTTAGGTCGCCTTAGGCTAGGATATATAACGTTATAGACGTATACAATGTTCCCACCGAGAAGTACGGGCCTACACGCCAGGAATGTCGTCAACTATTACATCCGAGGTGTTAGGTTCCCTTAGGTTAGGATATACAATGTTATAGATGTATAGAATGTCCCCATCGAGAAGTAGGCGACGACACGCCAGGAATGTTGTAAAATATTACATTCGAGATGTTAGGTTGCCTTAGGTTAGGATATACAACGTTATAGATGTATATAATGGCCCTATCCAGAAGTAGGCGACGACACTCCAGGAATGTTGTAAAATATTACATCCCAGATATTAGGTTGTGTTAGGTTAGGATATATAACGTTATAGACGTATATAATGTCCCCATCGAGAAGCAGGCGACGACACGCCTGGAATGTTGTAAAATATTACATTCGACATGTTATGTGGCCTTAGGCTAGGATATATATCGTTATAGACGTATAGAATGTTTCCACCGAGAAGTAGGGACCGATATGCCAGGCATGTTGTAAAATATTACATCCGAGGTGTTAGGTTGCCTTAGGTTAGGATATATATCGTTATAGACGTATATAATGTTCTCACCGAGACGTTGGCACCGACATGCAAGGAATGTTGTAAAATATTACATCCGAAACGTTAGGTTGCGTTAGGTTAGGATATACAACGTTATAGACGTATATAATCTCCCCATCGAGAAGCAGGCGACGACACGCCAGAATGTTGTAAAATATTACATCCGAGATGTTAGGTTGCCTTAGGTTAGGATATACAATGCTATAGATGTATAGAATGTCCCCATCGAGAAGTAGGCGACGACACGCCAGGAATGTTGTAAAATATTACATCCGAGATGTTAGGTTGCCTTAGGCTAGGATATATATCGTTATAGACGTATACAATGTTTGCACCGAGAAGTAGGGACCGATATGCCAGGAATATTGTAAAATATTACATCCGAGATGTTAGGTTGCCTTAGGTTAGGATATACAATGTTATAGATGTATATAATCTCCCCATCGAGAAGTAGGCGACGACACGCCAGGAATGTTGTAAAATATTACATTCGACATGTTAGTTTGCCTTAGGCTAGGATATATAACGTTATAGACGTATATAATGTTCCCACCGAAAAATAGGGGCCGACGCGTCAGGAATGTTGTAAAATATTACACCCGAGATGTTAGGTTCCCTTAGGTTAGGATATACAACGTTATAGACGTATAGTATGTTCCCACCGAGATGTAGGGACCGACATGCCAGGAATGTTGTAAAATATTACATCCCAGATATTAGGTTGCGTTAGGTAAGGATATACAACGTTATAGACGTATATTATGTCCCCATCGAGAAGCAGGCGACGACACGCCAGGAATGTTGTAAAATATTACATTCGACATGTTAGGTTGCCTTAGACTAGGATATATAACGTTATAGACGTATATAATGTTCCCACCGAAAAATAGGGGCCGACGCGTCAAGAATGTTGTAAAATATTACATCCGAGGTGTTAGGTTGCCTTAGGTTAGGATATATATCGTTATAGACGTATACAATGTTTCCACCGAGAAGTAGGGACCGATATGCGAGGAATGTTGTAAAATATTACATCCGAGATGTTAGGTTGCCTTAGGTTATGATATATAACGTTATAGACGTATATAATATTCCCACCGAGAAGTAGGGACCGACATGCCAGGAATGTTGTAAAATATTACATCCGAGATGTTAGGTTGCCTTAGGCTAGGATATATATCGTTATAGACGTATACAATGTTTGCACCGAGAAGTAGGGACCGATATGCCAGGAATATTGTAAAATATTACATCCGAGATGTTAGGTTGTCTTAGGTTAGGATATACAATGTTATAGATGTATATAATGTCCCCATCGAGAAGCAGGCGACGACACGCCAGGAATGTTATAAAATATTACATTCGAGATGTTAGGTTGCCTTAGGTTAGGATATACAACGTTATAGATGTATATAATGGCCCTATCCAGAAGTAGGCGACGACACTCCAGGAATGTTGTAAAATATTACATCCCAGATGTTAGGTTGTGTTAGGTTAGGATATACAACGTTATAGACGTATATAATGTCCCCATCGAGAAGCAGGCGACGACACGCCTGGAATGTTGTAAAATATTACATTCGACATGTTATGTGGCCTTAGGCTAGGATATATAACGTTATAGACGTATATAATGTTCCCACCGAGAAGTACGGGCGGACACGCCAGGAATGTTGTCAACTATTACATCCGCGGCGTTAGGTTGCCTTAGGTTAGGATATATATCGCTATAGACGTATATAATGTTCCCACCGAGACGTAGGCACCGACATGGAAGGAATGTTGTAAAATATTACATCCCAAATGTTAGGTTGCGTTAGGTTAGGATATACAATGTTATAGATGTATATAATGTCCCCATCGAGAAGCAGGAGACGACACGCCAGAATGTTGTAAAATATTGCATCCGAGATGTTAGGTTGCCTTAGGCTAGGATATATATCGTTATAGACGTATACAATGTTTCCACCGAGAAGTAGGAACCGATATGCCAGGCATGTTGTAAAATATTACATCCGAGTTGTTAGGTTGCCTTATGTTAGGATATATATCGTTATAGACGTATATAATGTTCTCACCGAGACGCAGGTACCGACATGCAAGGAATGTTGTAAAATATTACATCCGAAACGTTAGGTTGCGTTAGGTTAGGATATACAACGTTATAGACGTATATAATCTCCCCATCGAGAAGCAGGCGACGACACGCCAGAATGTTGTAAAATATTACATCCGAGATGTTAGGTTGCCTTAGGTTAGGATATACAATGTTATAGATGTATAGAATGTCCCCATCGAGAAGTAGGCGACGACACGCCAGGAATGTTGTAAAATATTACATTCGACATGTTAGGTTGCCTTAGGCTAAGATATATAACGTTATAGACGTATAGTATGTTCCCACCGAGATGTAGGGACCGACATGCCAGGAATGTTGTAAAATATTACATCCGAGATGTTAGGTTCCCTTAGGTTTGGATATATATCGTTGTAGACCTATATAATGTTCCTACCGAGACTTGGGGACCGACATGCCAGGAATCTTGTAAAATATTACATCCGAGATGTTAGGTTGCCTTAGGCTAGGATATATATCGTTATAGACGTATACAATGTTTCCACCGAGAAGTAGGGACCGATATGCCAGGCATGTTGTAAAATATTACATCCGAGGTGTTAGGTTGCCTTATGTTAGGATATATATCGTTATAGACGTATATAATGTTCTCACCGAGACGTAGGCACCGACATGCAAGGAATGTTGTAAAATATTACATCCGAAACGTTAGGTTGCGTTAGGTTAGGATATACAACGTTATAGACGTATATAATCTCCCCATCGAGAAGCAGGCGACGACACGCCAGAATGTTGTAAAATATTACATCCGAGATGTTAGGTTGCCTTAGGTTAGGATATACAATGTTATAGATGTATAGAATGTCCCCATCGAGAAGTAGGCGACGACACGCCAGGAATGTTGTAAAATATTACATCCGAGATGTTAGGTTGCCTTAGGCTAGGATATATATCGTTATAGACGTATACAATGTTTGCACCGAGAAGTAGGGACCGATATGCCAGGAATATTGTAAAATATTACATCCGAGATGTTAGGTTGCCTTAGGTTAGGATATACAATGTTATAGATGTATATAATCTCCCCATCGAGAAGCAGGCGACGACACGCCAGGAATGTTATAAAATATTACATTCGAGATGTTAGGTTTCCTTAGGTTAGGATATACAACGTTATAGACGTATATAATCTCCCCATCGAGAAGCAGGCGACGACACGCCAGAATGTTGTAAAATATTACATCCGAGATGTTAGGTTGCCTTAGGTTAGGATATACAATGTTATAGATGTATAGAATGTCCCCATCGAGAAGTAGGCGACGACACGCCAGGAATGTTGTAAAATATTACATTCGACATGTTAGGTTGCCTTAGGCTAAGATATATAACGTTATAGACGTATAGTATGTTCCCACCGAGATGTAGGGACCGACATGCCAGGAATGTTGTAAAATATTACATCCGAGATGTTAGGTTCCCTTAGGTTTGGATATATATCGTTGTAGACGTATATAATGTTCCTACCGAGACTTGGGGACCGACATGCCAGGAATCTTGTAAAATATTACATCCGAGATGTTAGGTTGCCTTAGGCTAGGATATATATCGTTATAGACGTATACAATGTTCCCACCGAGAAGTACGTTCCTACACGCCAGGAATATTGTCAACTATTACATCCGAGGTGTTAGGTTGCCTTAGGTTAGGATATATATCGTTATAGACGTATATAAAGATCCCACCGAGTAATAGGGGCTGACGCGACAGCAATGTTGTAAAATATTACATCCCAAATGATAAGTTGCGTTAGGTTAGTATATACAACGTTATCGACGTATATAATGTCCCCATCGAGAAGTAGGCGACGACACGCCGGGAATGTTGTAAAATATTACATCCGAGATGTTAGGTTGCCTTAGGCTAGGATATATATCGTTATAGACGTATACAATATTTCCACCGAGAAGTAGGGACCAATATGCCAGGAATGTTGTCAACTATTACATCCGAGGTGTTAGGTTGCCTTAGGTTAGGATATATATCGTTATAGACGTATATAATGTTCCCACCGAGGCGTAGGCACCGACATGCAAGGAATGTTGTAAAATATTACATCCCAAATGTTAGGTTGCGATACGTTAGGATATACAACGTTATAGACGTATATAATCTCCCCATCGAGAAGCAGGCGACGACACGCAAGAATGTTGTAAAATATTACATCCGAGATGTTAGGTTGCCTTAGGTTAGGATATACAATGTTATTGATGTATATTATGTCCCCATCGAGAAGCAGGCGACGAAACGCCAGGAATGTTGTAAAATATTGCATCCGAGATGTTAGGTTGCCTTAGGGTAGGATATACAACGTTATAGATGTATATAACGTCCCCATCGAGAAGTAGGCGACGACACGCCAGGAATGTTGTAAAATATTACATTCTACATTTTGGGTTGCCTTAGGCTAGGATATATGTCGTTATAGACGTATACATTGTTTCCACCGAGAAGTAGGGACCGACATGCCAGGAATGTTGTAAAATATTACATCCCAGATGTAAGGTTGCTTTAGGTTAGGACATTCAACGTTATAGACGTATACAATGTCCCCATCGAGATGCAGGAGACGACACGACAGGAATGTTGTAAAATATTACATTCGACATGTTAGGTTGCCTTAGGCTAGGATATATATAGTTATAGACGTATACAATGTTCCCACCGAGAAGTAGGGCCCAACATGCCAGAAATGTTGTAAAATATTACATCCCAGATGTTAGGTTGCCTTAGGTTAGGATATACAACGTTATAGATGTATATAATGTCCCCATCGAGAAGTAGGCGACCACACGCCAGGAATGTTGTAAAATATTACATTCGACAAGTTAGGTTGCCGTAGGCTAGGATATATAACGTTATAGACTTATATAATGTTCCCACCGAGAAATAGGGACCGACGCGTCAGGAATGTTCTAAAATATTACACCCGAGATGTTAGGTTCCCTTAGGTTAGGATATACAACGTTATAGACGTATAGAATGTTCCCACCGAGAAATAGGGGCCGACGCGTCAGCAATGTTGTAAAATATTACACCCGAGATGTTAGGTTCCCTTAGGTTAGGATATACAACGTTATAGACGTATAGAATGTTCCCATCGAGAAGTAGGCGACGACACGCCAGGAATGTTGTAAAATATTACACCCGAGATGTTAGGTTCCCTTAGGTTAGGATATATGACGTTATAGATGTATATAATGTCCCCATCCAGAAGTAGGCGACGACACGCCAGGAATGTTGTAAAATATTACATCCCAGATGTTAGGATGCGTTAGGTTAGAATATACAACGTTATAGACGTATATAATATCCCCATCGAGAAGCAGGCGACGACACGACAGGAATGTTGTAAACTATTACATTCGACATGTTAGGTTGCCTTAGGCTAGGATATATATAGTTATAGACGTATACAATGTTCCCACCGAGAAGTAGGCGACGACACGCCAGGAATGTTGTAAAATATTACACCCGAGATGTTAGGTTCCCTTAGGTTAGGATATATAACGTTATAGATGTATATAATGTCCCCATCCAGAAGTAGGCGACGACACGCCAGGAATGTTGTAAAATATTACATTCTACATGTTGGGTTGCCTTAGGCTAGGATATATGTCGTTATAGACGTATACATTGTTTCCACCGAGAAGTAGGGACCGACATGCCAGGAATGTTGTAAAATATTACATCCCAGATGTTAGGTTGCTTTAGGTTAGGATATTCAACGTTATAGACGTATATAATGTCCCCATCGAGATGCAGGAGACGACACGACAGGAATGTTGTAAAATATTACATTCGACATGTTAGGTTGCCTTAGGCTAGGATATATATAGTTATAGACGTATACAATGTTCCCACCGAGAAGTAGGCGACGACACGCCAGGAATGTTGTAAAATATTACACCCGAGATGTTAGGTTCCCTTAGGTTAGGATGTATAACGTTATAGATGTATATAATGTCCCCATCCAGAAGTAGGCGACGACACGCCAGGAATGTTGTAAAATATTACACCCGAGATGTTAGGTTCCCGTAGGTTGGGATATATAACGTTATAGATGTATATAATGTCCCCATCCAGAAGTAGGCGACGACACGCCAGGAATGTTGTAAAATATTACATTCTACATGTTGGGTTGCCTTAGGCTAGGATATATGTCGTTATAGACGTATACATTGTTTCCACCGAGAAGTAGGGACCGACATGCCAGGAATGTTGTAAAATATTACATCCCAGATGGTAGGTTGCTTTAGGTTAGGATATTCAACGTTATAGACGTATATAATGTCCCCATCGAGATGCAGGAGACGACACGACAGGAATGTTGTAAAATATTACATTCGACATGTTAGGTTGCCTTAGGCTAGGATATATATAGTTATAGACGTATACAATGTTCCCACCGAGAAGTAGGCGACGACACGCCAGAAATGTTGTAAAATATTACACCCGAGATGTTAGGTTCCCTTAGGTTAGGATATATAACGTTATAGATGTATATAATGTCCCCATCCAGAAGTAGGCGACGACACGCCAGGAATGTTGTAAAATATTACATTCTACAAGTTAGGTTGCCTTAGGCTAGGATATATAACGTTATAGACGTATATAATGTTCCCACCGAGAAATAGGGACTGACGCGTCAGGAATGTTCTAAAATATTACACCCGAGATGTTAGGTTCCCTTAGGTTAGGACATACAGCGTTATAGACGTATAGAATGTCCCCATCGAGAAGCAGGCGACGACACGCCAGGAATGTTGTAAAATATTACATTCGACATGTTAGGTTGCGTTAGGCTAGGATATATATCGTTATAGACGTATACAATGTTCCCACCGAGAAGTAGGGCCCGACATGCCAGGAATGTTGTAAAATATTACATCCGAGATGTTAGGTTGCCTTAGGTTAGGATATACAACGTTATAGATGTATGTAATGTCCCCATCGAGAAGTAGGCAACGACACGCCAGGAATGTTGTAAAATATTACATTCGACATGTTAGGTTGCCTTAGGCTAGAATATATATCGTTATAGACGTATACAATGTTCCCACCGAGAAGTAGGGACCGACATGCCAGGAATGTTGTAAAATATTACATCCGAGTTTGTTAGGTTGCCTTAGGGTAGGATATACAACGTTATAGATGTATATAACGTCCCCATAGAGAAGTAGGCGACGACACGCCAGGAATGTTGTAAAATATTACATTCTACATTTTGGGTTGCCTTAGGCTAGGATATATGTCGTTATAGACGTATACATTGTTTCCACCGAGAAGTAGGGACCTACATGCCAGGAATGTTGTAAAATATTACATCCCAGATGTTAGGTTGCTTTAGGTTAGGATATTCAACGTTATAGACGTATATAATGTCCCCATCGAGATGCAGGAGACGACACGACAGGAATGTTGTAAAATATTACATTCGACATGTTAGGTTGCCTTAAGCTAGGATATATATAGCTATAGACGTTTACAATGTTCCCACCGAAAAGTAGGGCCCAACATGCCAGGAATGTTGTAAAATATTACATCCGAGATGTAAGGTTCCCTTAGGTTAGGATATATATCGTTATAGACGTATATAACGTTCCCACCGAGACGTAGGGACCGACATGCCAGAAATGTTGTAAAATATTACATCCCAGATGTTAGGTTGCCTTAGGTTAGGATATACAACGTTATAGATGTATATAATGTCCCCATCGAGAAGTAGGCGACGACACGCCAGGAATGTTCTAAAATATTACATTCTACAAGTTAGGTTGCCTTAGGCTAGGATATATAACGTTATAGACGTATATAATGTTCCCACCGAGAAATAGGGACTGACGCGTCAGGAATGTTCTAAAATATTACACCCGAGATGTTAGGTTCCCTTAGGTTAGGACATACAGCGTTATAGACGTATAGAATGTCCCCATCGAGAAGCAGGCGACGACACGCCAGGAATGTTGTAAAATATTACATTCTACATGTTGGGTTGCCTTAGGCTAGGATATATGTCGTTATAGACGTATACAATGTTCCCACCGAGAAGTAGGGCCCGACATGCCAGGAATGTTGTAAAATATTACATCCGAGATGTTAGGTTGCCTTAGGTTAGGATATACAACGTTATAGATGTATATAATGTCCCCATCGAGAAGTAGGCAACGACACGCCAGGAATGTTGTAAAATATTACACCCGAGATGTTAGGTTCCCTTAGGTTAGGATATATGACGTTATAGATGTATATAATTTCCCTATCCAGGAGTAGGCGACGACACGCCAGGAATGTTGTAAAATATTACATCCCAGATTTTAGGTTGCGTTAGGTTAGAATATACAACGTTATAGACGTATATAATGTCCCCATCGAGAAGCAGGCGACGACACGACAGGAATGTTGTAAAATATTACATTCTACATTTTGGGTTGCCTTAGGCTAGGATATATGTCGTTATAGACGTATACATTGTTTCCACCGAGAAGTAGGGACCGACATGCCAGGAATGTTGTAAAATATTACATCCCAGATGTTAGCTTGCTTTAGGTTAGGATATTCAACGTTATAGACGTATATAATGTCCCCATCGAGATGCAGGGGACGACACGACAGGAATGTTGTAAAATATTACATTCGACAAGTTAGGTTGCCGTAGGCTAGGATATATAACGTTATAGACGTATATAATGTTCCCACCGAGAAATAGGGACCGACGCGTCAGGAATGTTCTAGAATATTACACCCGAGATGTTAGGTTCCCTTAGGTTAGGAAATACAACGTTATAGACGTATAGAATGTTCCCACCGAGGAATAGGGGCCGACGCGTCAGCAATGTTGTAAAATATTACACCCGAGATGTTAGGTTCCCTTAGGTTAGGATATACAACGTTATAGACGTATAGAATGTTTCCACCGAGAAGTAGGGACCTACATGCCAGGAATGTTCTAAAATATTAAATCCCAGATGTTAGGTTGCGTTAGGTTAGAATATACAACGTTATAGATGTATATAATGTCCCCATCGAGAAGTAGGCGACGACACGCCAGGAATGTTGTAAAATATTACACCCGAGATGTTAGGTTCCCTTAGGTTAGGATATATGACGTTATAGATGTATATAATGTCCCCATCCAGAAGTAGGCGACGACACGCCAGGAATGTTGTAAAATATTACATCCCAGATGTTAGGTTGCGTTAGGTTAGAATATACAACGTTATAGACGTATATAATATCCCCATCGAGAAGCAGGCGACGACACGACAGGAATGTTGTACAATATTACATGCGACATGTTAGGTTGCCTTAGGCTAGGATATATATAGTTATAGACGTATACAATGTTCCCACCGAGAAGTAGGCGACGACACGCCAGGAATGTTCTAAAATATTAAATCCCAGATGTTAGGTTCCGTTAGGTTAGAATATACAAGGTTATAGATGTATATAATGTCCCCATCCAGAAGTAGGCGACGACACGCCAGGAATGTTGTAAAATATTACATTCTACATGTTGGGTTGCCTTAGGATAGGATATATGTCGATATAGACGTATACATTGTTTCCACCGAGAAGTAGGGACCGACATGCCAGGAATGTTGTAAAATATTACATCCCAGATGTTAGGTTGCTTTAGGTTAGGATATTCAACGTTATAGACGTATATAATGTCCCCATCGAGATGCAGGAGACGACACGACAGGAATGTTGTAAAATATTACATTCGACATGTTAGGTTGCCTTAGGCTAGGATATATGTCGTTATAGACGTATACATTGTTTCCACCGAGAAGTAGGGACCGACGCGTCAGGAATGTTGTAAAATATTACATCCGAGGTGTTAGGTTGCCTTAGGTTAGGATATATATCGTTATAGACGTATACAATGTTTCCACCGAGAAGTAGGGACCGATATGCCAGGAATGTTGTAAAATATTACATCCGAGATGTTAGGTTGCCTTAGGTTATGATATATAACGTTATAGACGTATATAATATTCCCACCGAGAAGTAGGGACCGACATGCACGGAATGTTGTAAAATATTACGTCCCAGAAGTTAGGTTGCATTGCGTTAGGATATACAACGTTATAGACGTATATAATGTCCCCATCGAGAAGCAGGCGACGACACGCCAGGTATGTTGTAAAATATTACATCCCAGAAGTTATGTTGCTTTGGGTTAGGATATACAACGTTATAGACGTATATAATGTCCCCATCGAGAAGCAGGCGACGACACGCCAGAATGTTGTAAAATATTACATCCGAGATGTTAGGTTGCCTTAGGTTAGGATATACAATGTTATAGATGTATATAATGTCCCCATCGAGAAGTAGGCGACGACACGCCAGGAATGTTGTAAAATATTACATCCGAGATGTTAGGTTGCCTTAGGCTAGGATATATATCGTTATAGACGTATACAATGTTTCCACCGAGAAGTAGGGACCAATATGCCAGGAATGTTGTAAAATATTACATCCCAGATGTTCGGTTGCCTTAGGTTATGATATATAACGTTATAGACGTATATAATGTCCCCATCGAGAAGCAGGCGACGACACGCCAGGAATGATGTAAAATATTACATTCGACATGTTAGGTCGCCTTAGGCTAGGATATATAACGTTATAGACGTATACAATGTTCCCACCGAGAAGTACGTTCCTACACGCCAGGAATGTTGTCAACTATTACATCCGAGGTGTTAGGTTGCCTTAGGATAGGATATATATCGTTATAGACGTATACAATGTTTGCACCGAGAAGTAGGCGACGACACGCCAGGAATGTTGTAAAATATTACACCCGAGATGTTAGGTTCCCTTAGGTTAGGATATATAACGTTATAGATGTATATAATGTCCCCATCCAGAAGTAGGCGACGACACGCCAGGAATGTTGTAAAATATTACATTCTACAAGTTAGGTTGCCTTAGGCTAGGATATATAACGTTATAGACGTACAAAAAGTCCCCATCGAGAAGCAGGCGACAACACGCCAGGAATGTTGTAATATATAACATCCGAGATGTTATGTTGCCATACGTTAGGATATGTAACGTTATAGACGTATATAATGTTCCCACCGAAAAGTAGCAGCCGAAGCGCCAGGAATGTTGTAAAATATTACATCCGAGATGTTAGGTTGCCTTAGGTTAGGATATATATCGTTATAGACGTATAGAATGTTCCCACCGAGAAGTAGGGACCTACATGCCAGGAATGTTGTAAAATATTACATCCGAGATGTTAGGTTGCCTTAGGTTAGGATATATATCGTTATAGACGTATAGAATGTTCCCACCGAGAAGTAGGGACCTACATGCCAGGAATGTTGTAAAATATTACATCCGAGATGTTAGGTTGCCTTAGGTTAGGATATACAACGTTATAGATGTATATAATGTCCCCATCGAGAAGTAGGCGACGACACGCCAGGAATGTGGTAAAATATTACATTCTACAAGGTAGGTTCCCTTAGGTTATGATATACAACGTTATAGACGTATAGAATGTTCCCACCGAGAAATAGGGGCCGACGCGTCAGCAATGTTGTAAAATATTACATTCGACATGTTAGGTTCCCTTAGGTTAGGATATACAACGTTATAGACGTATAGAATGTTCCCACCGAGAAGTAGGGACCGACATGCCAGGAATGTTGTAAAATATTAGATCCGAGATGTTAGGTTGCCTTAGGTTAGGATATACAACGTTGTAGATGTATATAATGTCCCCATCGAGAAGTAGGCGACGAAACGCCAGGAATGTTGTAAAATATTACATTCTACATGTTGGGTTGCCTTAGGCTAGGATATATATCGATATAGACGTATACATTGTTTCCACCGAGAAGTAGGGACCGACATGCCAGGAATGTTGTAATATATTACATCCGAGATGTTAGGTTGCTTTAGGTCATGATATATATCGTTATAGACGTATATAATGTTCCCACCGAGACGTGGGGACCGACATGCCAGGGATCTTGTAAAATATTACATCCCAGATGTTAGGTTGCTTTAGGTTAGGATATTCAACGTTATAGACGTACATAAAGTCCCCATCGAGAAGCAGGCGACGACACGCCAGGAATGTTGTAATATATAACATCCGAGATGTTATGTTGCCATACGTTAGGATATGTAACGTTATAGACGTATATAATGTTCCCACCGAAAAGTAGCAGCCGAAGCGCCAGGAATGTTGTGAAATATTACATCCGAGATATTAGGTTGCCTTAGGCTAGGATATATAACGTTATAGACGTATACAATATTCCCACCGAGAAATAGCGGCCGACGCGTCAGGAATGTTGTAAAATATTACACCCGAGATGTTAGGTTCCCTTAGGTTAGGATATATGACGTTATAGATGTATATAATGTCCCCATCGAGAAGTAGACGACGACACGCCAGGAATGTTGTAAAATATTACATTCTACATGTTGGCTTGCCTTAGGCTAGGATATATATCGTTATAGACGTATACATTGTTTCCACCGAGAAGTAGGGACCGACATGCCAGGAATGTTGTAAAATATTACATCCCAGATGTTAGGTTGCGTTAGGTTAGTATATACAAGATTATAGATGTATATACTGTCCCCATCGAGAAGTAGGCGACGACACGCCAGGAATGTTGTAAAATATTACACCCGAGATGTTAGGTTCCCTTAGGTTAGGATATATGACGTTATAGATGTATATAATGTCCCCATCCAGAAGTAGGCGACGACACGCCAGGAATGCTGTAAAATATTACATCCCAGATGTTAGGTTGCGCTAGGTTAGGATATATGACGTTATAGATGTATATAATGTCCCCATTCAGAAGTAGGCGACGACACGCCAGGAATGTTGTAAAATACTACATCCGAGATGTAAGGTTCCCTTAGGTTAGGATATATATCGTTATAGACGTATATAACGTTCCCACCGAGACGTAGGGACCGACATGCCAGGAATGTTGTAAAATATTACATCCCAGATGTTAGGTTGCCTTAGGGTAGGATATACAACGTTATAGATGTATATAACGTCCCCATTGAGAAGTAGGCGACGACACGCCAGGAATGTTGTAAAATATTACATTCGACAAGTTAGGTTGCCGTAGGCTAGGATATATAACGTTATAGACGTATATAATGTTCCCACCGAGAAATAGGGACCGACGCGTCAGGAATGTTCTAGAATATTACACCCGAGATGTTAGGTTCCCTTAGGTTAGGAAATACAACGTTATAGACGTATAGAATGTTCCCACCGAGAAATAGGGGCCGACGCGTCAGCAATGTTGTAAAATATTACACCCGAGATGTTAGGTTCCCTTAGGTTAGGATATACAACGTTATAGACGTATAGAATGTTTCCACCGAGAAGTAGGGACCTACATGCCAGGAATGTTCTAAAATATTAAATCCCAGATGTTAGGTTGCGTTAGGTTAGAATATACAACGTTATAGATGTATATAATGTCCCCATCCAGAAGTAGGCGACGACACGCCAGGAATGTTGTAAAATATTACATTCTACATGTTGGGTTGCCTTAGGCTAGGATATATATAGTTATAGACGTATACAATGTTCCCACCGAGAAGTAGGGCCCAACATGCCAGGAATGTTGTAAAATATTACATCCGAGATGTAAGGTTCCCTTAGGTTAGGATATATATCGTTATAGACGTATATAACGTTCCCACCGAGACGTAGGGACCGACATGCCAGGAATGTTGAAAATATTACATCCCAGATGTTAGGTTGCGTTAGGTTAGTATATACAAGGTTATAGACGTATATAATGTCCCCATCAAGAAGCAGGCGACGACACGCCAGAATGTTGTAAAATATTACATCCGAGATGTTAGGTTGCCTTAGGTTAGGATATACAACTTTATAGATGTATATAATGTCCCCATCGAGAAGTAGGCGACGACACGCCAGGAATGTTGTAAGATATTACACCCGAGATGTTAGGTTCCCTTAGGTTAGGATATATGACGTTATAGATGTATATAATGTCCCCATCCAGAAGTAGGCGACGACACGCCAGGAATGTTGTAAAATATTACATCCCAGATGTTAGGTTGCGTTAGGTTAGAATATACAACGTTATAGAGGTATATAATGTCCCCATGGAGAAGCAGGCGACGACACGACAGGAACGTTGCAAAATATTACATTCGACATGTTAGGTTGCCTTAGGCTAGGATATATATCGTTATAGACGTATACATTGTTTCCACCGAGAAGTAGGGACCGACATGACAGGAATGTTGTAAAATATTACATCCGAGATGTTAGGTTGCTTTAGGTTATGATATATATCGTTATAGACGTATATAATGTTCCCACCGAGACGTGGGGACCGACATGCCAGGGATCTTGTAAAATATTACATCCCAGATGTTATGTTGCTTTAGGTTAGGATATTCAACGTTATAGACGTACAAAAAGTCCCCATCGAGAAGCAGGCGACGACACGCCAGGAATGTTGTAATATATAACATCCGAGATGTTATGTTGCCATACGTTAGGATATGTAACGTTATAGACGTATATAATGTTCCCACCGAAAAGTAGCAGCCGAAGCGCCAGGAATGTTGTGAAATATTACATCCGAGATGTTAGGTTGCCTTAGGTTAGGATATACAACGTTATAGATGTATATAATGTCCCCATCGAGAAGTAGGCGACGACACGCCAGGAATGTGGTAAAATATTACATTCTACAAGGTAGGTTCCCTTAGGTTATGATATACAACGTTATAGACGTATAGAATGTTCCCATCGAGAAATAGGGGCCGACGCGTCAGCAATGTTGTAAAATATTACATTCGACATGTTAGGTTCCCTTAGGTTAGGATATACAACGTTATAGACGTATAGAATGTTCCCACCGAGAAGTAGGGACCGACATGCCAGGAATGTTGTAAAATATTAGATCCGAGATGTTAGGTTGCCTTAGGTTAGGATATACAACGTTGTAGATGTATATAATGTCCCCATCGAGAAGTAGGCGACGAAACGCCAGGAATGTTGTAAAATATTACATTCTACATGTTGGGTTGCCTTAGGCTAGGATATATATCGATATAGACGTATACATTGTTTCCACCGAGAAGTAGGGACCGACATGCCAGGAATGTTGTAATATATTACATCCGAGATGTTAGGTTGCTTTAGGTCATGATATATATCGTTATAGACGTATATAATGTTCCCACCGAGACGTGGGGACCGACATGCCAGGGATCTTGTAAAATATTACATCCCAGATGTTAGGTTGCTTTAGGTTAGGATATTCAACGTTATAGACGTACATAAAGTCCCCATCGAGAAGCAGGCGACGACACGCCAGGAATGTTGTAATATATAACATCCGAGATGTTATGTTGCCATACGTTAGGATATGTAACGTTATAGACGTATATAATGTTCCCACCGAAAAGTAGCAGCCGAAGCGCCAGGAATGTTGTGAAATATTACATCCGAGATATTAGGTTGCCTTAGGCTAGGATATATAACGTTATAGACGTATACAATATTCCCACCGAGAAATAGCGGCCGACGCGTCAGGAATGTTGTAAAATATTACACCCGAGATGTTAGGTTCCCTTAGGTTAGGATATATGACGTTATAGATGTATATAATGTCCCCATCGAGAAGTAGACGACGACACGCCAGGAATGTTGTAAAATATTACATTCTACATGTTGGCTTGCCTTAGGCTAGGATATATATCGTTATAGACGTATACATTGTTTCCACCGAGAAGTAGGGACCGACATGCCAGGAATGTTGTAAAATATTACATCCCAGATGTTAGGTTGCGTTAGGTTAGTATATACAAGATTATAGATGTATATACTGTCCCCATCGAGAAGTAGGCGACGACACGCCAGGAATGTTGTAAAATATTACACCCGAGATGTTAGGTTCCCTTAGGTTAGGATATATGACGTTATAGATGTATATAATGTCCCCATCCAGAAGTAGGCGACGACACGCCAGGAATGCTGTAAAATATTACATCCCAGATGTTAGGTTGCGCTAGGTTAGGATATATGACGTTATAGATGTATATAATGTCCCCATTCAGAAGTAGGCGACGACACGCCAGGAATGTTGTAAAATACTACATCCGAGATGTAAGGTTCCCTTAGGTTAGGATATATATCGTTATAGACGTATATAACGTTCCCACCGAGACGTAGGGACCGACATGCCAGGAATGTTGTAAAATATTACATCCCAGATGTTAGGTTGCCTTAGGGTAGGATATACAACGTTATAGATGTATATAACGTCCCCATTGAGAAGTAGGCGACGACACGCCAGGAATGTTGTAAAATATTACATTCGACAAGTTAGGTTGCCGTAGGCTAGGATATATAACGTTATAGACGTATATAATGTTCCCACCGAGAAATAGGGACCGACGCGTCAGGAATGTTCTAGAATATTACACCCGAGATGTTAGGTTCCCTTAGGTTAGGAAATACAACGTTATAGACGTATAGAATGTTCCCACCGAGAAATAGGGGCCGACGCGTCAGCAATGTTGTAAAATATTACACCCGAGATGTTAGGTTCCCTTAGGTTAGGATATACAACGTTATAGACGTATAGAATGTTTCCACCGAGAAGTAGGGACCTACATGCCAGGAATGTTCTAAAATATTAAATCCCAGATGTTAGGTTGCGTTAGGTTAGAATATACAACGTTATAGATGTATATAATGTCCCCATCCAGAAGTAGGCGACGACACGCCAGGAATGTTGTAAAATATTACATTCTACATGTTGGGTTGCCTTAGGCTAGGATATATATAGTTATAGACGTATACAATGTTCCCACCGAGAAGTAGGGCCCAACATGCCAGGAATGTTGTAAAATATTACATCCGAGATGTAAGGTTCCCTTAGGTTAGGATATATATCGTTATAGACGTATATAACGTTCCCACCGAGACGTAGGGACCGACATGCCAGGAATGTTGAAAATATTACATCCCAGATGTTAGGTTGCGTTAGGTTAGTATATACAAGGTTATAGACGTATATAATGTCCCCATCAAGAAGCAGGCGACGACACGCCAGAATGTTGTAAAATATTACATCCGAGATGTTAGGTTGCCTTAGGTTAGGATATACAACTTTATAGATGTATATAATGTCCCCATCGAGAAGTAGGCGACGACACGCCAGGAATGTTGTAAGATATTACACCCGAGATGTTAGGTTCCCTTAGGTTAGGATATATGACGTTATAGATGTATATAATGTCCCCATCCAGAAGTAGGCGACGACACGCCAGGAATGTTGTAAAATATTACATCCCAGATGTTAGGTTGCGTTAGGTTAGAATATACAACGTTATAGAGGTATATAATGTCCCCATGGAGAAGCAGGCGACGACACGACAGGAACGTTGCAAAATATTACATTCGACATGTTAGGTTGCCTTAGGCTAGGATATATATCGTTATAGACGTATACATTGTTTCCACCGAGAAGTAGGGACCGACATGACAGGAATGTTGTAAAATATTACATCCGAGATGTTAGGTTGCTTTAGGTTATGATATATATCGTTATAGACGTATATAATGTTCCCACCGAGACGTGGGGACCGACATGCCAGGGATCTTGTAAAATATTACATCCCAGATGTTATGTTGCTTTAGGTTAGGATATTCAACGTTATAGACGTACAAAAAGTCCCCATCGAGAAGCAGGCGACGACACGCCAGGAATGTTGTAATATATAACATCCGAGATGTTATGTTGCCATACGTTAGGATATGTAACGTTATAGACGTATATAATGTTCCCACCGAAAAGTAGCAGCCGAAGCGCCAGGAATGTTGTGAAATATTACATCCGAGATGTTAGGTTGCCTTAGGTTAGGATATACAACGTTATAGATGTATATAATGTCCCCATCGAGAAGTAGGCGACGACACGCCAGGAATGTTGTAAGATATTACACCCGAGATGTTAGGTTCCCTTAGGTTAGGATATATGACGTTATAGATGTATATAATGTCCCCATCCAGAAGTAGGCGACGACACGCCAGGAATGTTGTAAAATATTACATCCCAGATGTTAGGTTGCGTTAGGTTAGAATATACAACGTTATAGAGGTATATAATGTCCCCATGGAGAAGCAGGCGACGACACGACAGGAATGTTGCAAAATATTACATTCGACATGTTAGGTTGCCTTAGGCTAGGATATATATCGTTATAGACGTATACATTGTTTCCACCGAGAAGTAGGGACCGACATGCCAGGAATGTTCTAAAATATTACATCCGAGATGTTAGGTTGCTTTAGGTTATGATATATATCGTTATAGACGTATATAATGTTCCCACCGAGACGTGGGGACCGACATGCCAGGGATCTTGTAAAATATTACATCCCAGATGTTATGTTGCTTTAGGTTAGGATATTCAACGTTATAGACGTACAAAAAGTCCCCATCGAGAAGCAGGCGACGACACGCCAGGAATGTTGTAATATATAACATCCGAGATGTTATGTTGCCATACGTTAGGATATGTAACGTTATAGACGTATATAATGTTCCGACCGAAAAGTAGCAGCCGAAGCGCCAGGAATGTTGTAAAATATTACATCCGAGATGTTAGGTTGCCTTAGGTTAGGATATATATCGTTATAGACGTATGGAATGTTCCCACCGACAAGTAGGGACCTACATGCCAGGAATGTTGTAAAATATTACATCCGAGATGTTAGGTTGCCTTAGGCTAGGATATGTAAAGTTATAGACGTATAGAATGTTTCCACCGAGAAATAGGGGCCGACGCGTCAGCAATGTTGTGAAATATTACATTCGACATGTTAGGTTCCCTTAGGTTAGGATATACAACGTTATAGACGTATAGAATGTTCCCACCGAGAAGTAGGGACCGACATGCCAGGAATGTTGTAAAATATTACATTCGAGATGTTAGGTTGCCTTAGGTTAGGATATACAACGTTGTAGATGTATATAATGTCCCCATCGAGAAGTAGGCGACGAAACGCCAGGAATGTTGTAAAATATTACATCCGAGATGTAAGGTTCCCTTAGGTTAGGATATATTTCGTTATAGACGTATATAACGTTCCCACCGAGACGTAGGGACCGACATGCCAGGAATGTTGTAAAATATTACATCCCAGATGATAGGTTGCGTTAGGTTAGTATATACAAGATTATAGATGTATATAATGTCCCCATCGAGAAGTAGGCTACGACACGCCAGGAATGTTGTAAAATATTACACCCGAGATGTTAGGTTCCCTTAGGTTAGGATATACAACGTTATAGACGTATCTAATGTCCCCATCGAGAAGCAGGCGACGACGCGCCAGGAATGTTGTAAAATATAACATCCGAGATGTTAGGTTGCCTTAGGCTAGGGTATATAACGTTATAGACGTATATAATATTCCCGCCGAGAAATAGGGGCCGACGCGTGAGGAATGTTGTAAAATATTACACCCGAGATGTTAGGTTCCCTTAGGTTAGGATATACAACGTTATAGACGTATATAATGTTCCCTTCGAGAAGCAAGCGACGACAGGCCAGAATGTTCTAAAATATTACATTCGACAAGTTAGGTTGCCTTAGGCTAGGATATGTAACGTTATAGACGTATATAATATTCCCACCGAGAAATAGGGGCCGACGCGTCAGGAATGTTGTAAAATATTACACCCGAAGTGTTAGGTTCCCTTAGGTTAGGATATACAACGTTATAGACGTATAGAATGTTCCCACCGAGATGTAGGAACCGACATGCCAGGAATGTTGTAAACTATTACATCCGAGTTGTTAGGTTGTTTTAGGTTAGGATATATATCGTTATAGACTTATATAATGTTCCCACCGAGATGTGGGGACCGACATGCCAGGAATGTTGTAACACATTATATCCCAGAAGTTAGGTTGCTTTGGGTTAGGATATACAACGTTATAGACGTATATAATGTACCCATCGAGAAGAAGGCGACGACACGCCAGAATGTTGTCAAATATTACGTCCGAGATGTTAGGTTCCCTTAGGTTAGGATAAACAACGTTATAGACGTATCTAATGTCCCCATCGAGAAGCAGGCGACGACACGCCAGAATGTTGTAAAATATTACATCCGATATGTTAGGTTGCCTTAGGCTAGGACATATATCGTTAGAGACGTATATAATGCTACCACCGAGAACTACGGGCCGACACGCCAGGAATGATGTAAAATATTACATTCGACATGTTAGGTCGCCTTAGGCTAGGATATATAACGTTATAGACGTATATAATGTCCCCATCGGGAAGTAGGCGCCGTCACGCCAGGAATGTTTTAAAATATTACGGTAGAGAGGTGAGGTTGCCTTAGGTTATGATATATAACGTTATAGACGTATATAATGTTCCCACCGAGAAGCAGGGACCGACATGCCAGCAATGTTGTAAAATATTACGGTATTGAGGTTAGTTTGCCTTAGGTTAGGATATACAACGTTATAGACGTATATAATTTTCCCACCGAGATGTAGGGACCGACACGCCAGGAATGTTATCATCTATTACATCCGACATGTTAGGGCGCCTTAGGCTAGGATGTATAACATTATAGACGAATATAACATTCCCACTGAGAAATAGTCCCGACGCGTCAGGAATGTTGTAAAATATTACACCCGAGATGTTAGGTTCCCTTAGGTTAGGATATGCAACGTTATAGACGTATAGGATGTTCCCACCGAGACGTAGAGACCGACATGCCAGGAATGTTGTAAAATATTACATCCGAGATGTTAGGTTGCCTTCGGTTAGGATATATATCGCTATAGACGCATATGATGTTCCCACCGAGAAGTACGGGCCGACACGTCAGGAATGTTGTCAACTATTACATCCGAGATGTTAGGTTGCCTTAGGTTAGGATATATATCGTTATAGACGTATACAATGTCCCCATCCAGAAGTAGGCGACGACACGACAGGAATATTACATCCCAGATGTTAGGTTGCGTTAGGTTAGGATATACAACGTTATAGACGTATATAATGTCCCCATCGAGAAGCAGGAGACGACACGCCAGGAATGTTGTAAAATATTACATTCGACATGTTAGGTCGCCTTAGGCTAGGATATATAACGTTATAGACGTACATAATGTTCCCAAGGAGATGTACGGGCGGACACGCCAGGAATGTTGTCAACTATTACATCCGAGGTGTTAGGTTGCCCTAGGTTAGGATATATATCGTTATAGACGTGTATAATGTTCCGACCGAGACTTGGGGACCGACATGCCAGGAATCTTGGAAAATATTACATCCCAGATGTTAGGATGCTTTAGGTTAGGATATACAACGTTATAGACGTATATAATGTCCCTATCGAGGAGCAGGAGACGACAGGCCAGGAATGTTGTAAAATATTACATTCGACATGTTAGGTCGCCATAGGCTATGATGTATAACGTTATAGACGTATCTAATGTTCCCACCGAGAAATAGGGGCCGACGCGTCAGAAATGTTGTAAAATATTACACCCGAGATGTTAGGTTCCCTTAGGTTAGGATATACAACGCTATAGACGTATAGAATGTTCCCATCAAGACGTAGGGCCCGTCATGCCAGGAATGTTGTAAAATATTACATCCCAGATGTTAGGTTGCGTTAGGTTAGGATATACAACGTAATAGATGTATATAATGTCCCCTTCGAGAAGCAGGCGACAACACTCCAGAAATGTTGTAAA
Source organism: Xylocopa violacea (assembly GCA_963969225.1). Lineage (NCBI taxonomy): Eukaryota > Metazoa > Arthropoda > Insecta > Hymenoptera > Apidae > Xylocopa > Xylocopa violacea. Next base: position 2,516,732 of record CAXAJV010000097.1, on the reverse strand, counting down.
ATATTACATTCGATATGTTAGGTCGCATTAGGCTAGGATATATATCGTTATAGACGTATACAATGTTTCCACCGAGACGTAGGGACCGATATGCCAGGAATGTTGTAAAATATTACACCCGAGATGTTAGGTTCCCTTAGGTTAGGATATGCAACGTTATAGACGTATAGGATGTTCCCACCGAGACGTAGAGACCGACATGCCAGGAATGTTGTAAAATATTACATCCGAGATGTTAGGTTGCCTTCGGTTAGGATATATATCGCTATAGACGCATATGATGTTCCCACCGAGAAGTACGGGCCGACACGTCAGGAATGTTGTCAAATATTACATCCGAGATGTTAGGTTGCCTTAGGTTAGGATATACAACGTTATAGATTTATATAATGTCCCCATCCAGAGGTAGGCGACGACACGCCAGGAATGATGTAAAATATTACATTCGACATGTTAGGTCGCCTTAGGCTAGGATATATAACGTTATAGACGTATACAATGTTTCCACCGAGAAGTACGGGCCTACATGCCAGGAATGTTGTCAACTATTACATCCGAGATGTTAGGTTGCCTTAGGTTAGGATATATATCGCTATAGACGTATATAATGTTCCCACCGAGACGTAGGGGCCGACATTCCAGGAATGTTGTAAAATATTACATCCCAAATGTTAGGTTGCGTTAGGTTAGGATATACAACGTTATAGACGTATATAATGTCCCCATCGAGGAGCAGGAGACGACAGGCCAGGAATGTTGTAAAATATTACATTCGACATGTTAGGTCGCCTTAGGCTAGGATATAGAACGTTATAGACGTATATACTGTTCCCACCGAGAAGTACCGGCGGACACGCCAGGAATGTTGTCAACTATTACATCCGAGATGTTAGGTTGCCTTAGGTTAGGATATATATCGTTATAGACGTATACAATGTCCCCATCCAGAAGTAGGCGACGACACGACAGGAATATTACATCCCAGATGTTAGGTTGCGTTAGGTTAGGATATACAACGTTATAGACTTATATAATGTCCCCATCGAGAAGCAGGCGACGACGTGTCATGAATGTTGTAAAATATTACACCCGAGATGTTAGATTCCCTTAGGTTAGGATATATAACGTTATAGACGTATATAATGTTCCCACCGAAAAATAGGAGCCGACGCGCCAGGAATGTTGTAAAATATTACATCCGAGATGTTAGGTTGCCTTAGGCTATGATATATATCGCTGTAGACGTATATGATTTTCCCACCGAGAAGTACGGGCTAACACGCCGGGAATGTTTTCAAATATTACACTCGAGATGTTAGGTTCCCTTAGGTTAGGATATATAACGTTATAGACGTATATACTGTTCCCACCGAGACGTAGGCACCGACATGCAAGGAATGTTGTAAAATATTACATCCCAAATGTTAGGTTGCGTTAGGTTAGGATATACAACGTTATAGACGTATATAATCTCCCCATCGAGAAGCAGGCGACGACACGCCAGAATGTTGTAAAATATTACATCCGAGATGTTAGGTTGCCTTAGGCTAAGATATATATCGTTATAGACGTATACAATGTTTCCACCGATAAGTAGGGACCGATATGCCAGGAATGTTGTAAAATATTCCATCCGAGATGTTAGGTTGCCTTGGGTTAAGATATACAATGTTATAGATGTATATAATGTCCCCACCGAGATGTAGGGACTGATATGCCAGGAATGTTGTAAAATATTACATCCGAGAAGTTAGGTTGCCTTAGGTTATGATATATAACGTTATAGACGTATATAATTTTCCCACCGAGAAGTAGGGACCGACATGCCAGGAATGTTGTAAAATATTACATCCGAGATGTTAGGTTGCTTTAGGTTAGGATATACAACGTTATAGACGTATATAATGTCCCCATCGAGAAGCAGGCGACGACACGCCAGGAATGTTGTAAAATATGACATTCGACATGTTATGTGGCCTTAGGCTAGGATATATAACGTTATAGACGTATATAATGTTCCCACCGAGAAGTACGGGCGGGCACGCCAGGAATGTTGTCAACTACTACATCCGAGATGTTAGGTTGCCTTAGGTTAGGATATATAACGTTATAGACGTATATAATCTCCCCATCCAGAAGTAGGCGACGACACGCCAGGAATATTACATCCCAGATGTTAGGTTGCGTTAGGATAGGATACACAACGTTATAGACGTATATAATGTTCCCATCGAGAAGCAGGCAACGACACGCCAGGAATGATGTAAAATATTACATTCGACATGTTAGGTTGCCTTAGGCTAGGATATATATCGTTATAGGCGTATACAATGTTCCCGCCGAGATGTACGGGCCTACACGCCAGGAATGTTGTCAACTATTACATCCGAGGTGCTAGGTTGCCTTAGGTTAGGATATATATCGTTATAGACGTACATAATGTTTCCACCGAGACGTAGGCACCGACATGCAAGGAATGTTGTAAAATATTACATCCCAAATATTAGGTTGCGTTAGGTTAGGATATACAACGTCATAGACGTATATAATCTCCCCAGCGAGAAGCAGGCGACGACACGCCAGAATGTTGTAAAATATTCCATCCGAGATGTTAGGTTGCCTTGGGTTAAGATATACAATGTTATAGATGTATATAATGTCCCCACCGAGATGTAGGGACTGATATGCCAGGAATGTTGTAAAATATTACATCCGAGAAGTTAGGTTGCCTTAGGTTATGATATATAACGTTATAGACGTATATAATTTTCCCACCGAGAAGTAGGGACCGACATGCCAGGAATGTTGTAAAATATTACATCCGAGATGTCAGGTTGCTTTAGGTTAGGATATACAACGTTATAGACGTATATAATGTCCCCATCGAGAAGCAGGCGACGACACGCCAGGAATGTTGTAAAATATGACATTCGACATGTTATGTGGCCTTAGGCTAGGATATATAACGTTATAGGCGTATATAATGTTCCCACCGAGAAGTACGGGCGGACACGCCAGGAATGTTGTCAACTATTACATCCGAGATGTTAGGTTGCCTTAGGTTGGGATATATAACGTTATAGACGTATATAACCTCCACATCCAGAAGTAGGCGACGACACGCCAGGAATATTACATCCCAGATGTTAGGTTGCGTTACGTTAGGATACACAACGTTATAGACGTATATAATGTTCCCATCGAGAAACAGGCGACGACACGCCAGGAATGATGTAAAATATGACATTCGACATGTTAGGTCGCCTTAGGCTACGATATATAACGTTATAGACGTATACAATGTTCCCGCCGAGATGTACGGGCCTACACGCCAGGAATGTTGTCAACTATTACATCCGAGGTGCTAGGTTGCCTTAGGTTAGGCTATATATCGTTATAGACGTACATAATGTTTCCACCGAGACGTAGGCACCGACATGCAAGGAATGTTGTAAAATCTTACATCCCAAATATTAGGTTGCGTTAGGTTAGGATATACAACGTTATAGACGTATATAATCTCCCCATCGAGAAGCAGGCGACGACACGCCAGAATGTTGTAAAATATTACATCCGAGATGTTAGGTTGCCTTAGGCTAAGATATATATCGTTATAGACGTATACAATGTTTCCACCGATAAGTAGGGACCGATATGCCAGGAATGTTGTAAAATATTCCATCCGAGATGTTAGGTTGCCTTGGGTTAAGATATACAATGTTATAGATGTATATAATGTCCCCACCGAGATGTAGGGACTGATATGCCAGGAATGTTGTAAAATATTACATCCGAGAAGTTAGGTTGCCTTAGGTTATGATATATAACGTTACAGACGTATATAATTTTCCCACCGAGAAGTAGGGACCGACATGCCAGGAATGTTGTAAAATATTACATCCGAGATGTTAGGTTGCTTTAGGTTAGGATATACAACGTTATAGACGTATATAATGTCCCCATCGAGAAGCAGGCGACGACACGCCAGGAATGTTGTAAAATATGACATTCGACATGTTATGTGGCCTTAGGCTAGGATATATAACGTTATAGACGTATATAATGTTCCCACCGAGAAGTACGGGCGGGCACGCCAGGAATGTTGTCAACTACTACATCCGAGATGTTAGGTTGCCTTAGGTTAGGATATATAACGTTATAGACGTATATAATCTCCCCATCCAGAAGTAGGCGACGACACGCCAGGAATATTACATCCCAGATGTTAGGTTGCGTTAGGATAGGATACACAACGTTATAGACGTATATAATGTTCCCATCGAGAAGCAGGCAACGACACGCCAGGAATGATGTAAAATATTACATTCGACATGTTAGGTTGCCTTAGGCTAGGATATATATCGTTATAGGCGTATACAATGTTCCCGCCGAGATGTACGGGCCTACACGCCAGGAATGTTGTCAACTATTACATACGAGGTGCTAGGTTGCCTTAGGTTAGGCTATATATCGTTATAGACGTACATAATGTTTCCACCGAGACGTAGGCACCGACATGCAAGGAATGTAGTAAAATCTTACATCCCAAATATTAGGTTGCGTTAGGTTAGGATATACAACGTTATAGACGTATATAATGTCCCCATCGAGAAGCAGGCGACGACACGCCTGGAATGTTGTAAAATATTACATTCGACATGTTATTGTGGCCTTAGGCTAGGATATATAACGTTATAGACGTATATAATGTTCCCACCGAGAAGTACGGGCGGGCACGCCAGGAATGTTGTCAACTACTACATCCGAGATGTTAGGTTGCCTTAGGTTAGGATATATAACGTTATAGACGTATATAATCTCCCCATCCAGAAGTAGGCGACGACACGCCAGGAATATTACATCCCAGATGTTAGGTTGCGTTAGGTTAGGATACACAACGTTATAGACGTATATAATGTTCCCATCGAGAAGCAGGCAACGACACGCCAGGAATGATGTAAAATATTACATTCGACATGTTAGGTCGCCTTAGGCTAGGATATAGAACGTTATAGACGTATATACTGTTCCCACCGAGAAGTACCGGCGGACACGCCAGGAATGTTGTCAACTATTACATCCGAGATGTTAGGTTGCCTTAGGTTAGGATATATATCGTTATAGACGTATACAATGTCCCCATCCAGAAGTAAGCGACGACACGACAGGAATATTACATCCCAGATGTTAGGTTGCGTTAGGTTAGGATATACAACGTTATAGACTTATATAATGTCCCCATCGAGAAGCAGGCGACGACGTGTCATGAATGTTGTAAAATATTACACCCGAGATGTTAGATTCCCTTAGGTTAGGATATATAACGTTATAGACGTATATAATGTTCCCACCGAAAAATAGGAGCCGACGCGCCAGGAATGTTGTAAAATATTACATCCGAGATGTTAGGTTGCCTTAGGCTATGATATATATCGCTGTAGACGTATATGATTTTCCCACCGAGAAGTACGGGCTAACACGCCGGGAATGTTTTCAAATATTACACTCGAGATGTTAGGTTCCCTTAGGTTAGGATATATAACGTTATAGACGTATATAATGTCCCTATCCAGAAGTAGGCGACGACACGCCAGGAATATTACATCCCAGATGTTAGGTTGCGTTAGGTTAGGATATACAACGTTATAGACGTATATAATGTTCCCATTGAGAAGCAGGCGATGAGACGCCAGGAATGATGTAAAATATTACATTCGATATATTAGGTCGCCTTAGGCTAGGATATACAACGTTATAGACGTATAGAATGTTCTCACCGAGAAGTACGGGCCTACACGCCAGGAATGTTGTCAACTATTACATCCGAGATGTTAGGTTACTTTAGGTTAGGATATACAACGTTATAGACGTATATAATGTCCCCATCGAGGAGCAGGAGACGACAGGCCAGGAATGTTGTAAAATATTACATTCGACATGTTAGGTCGCCTTAGGCTAGGATATATAGCGTTATAGACGTATATAATGTTCCCACCGAGAAGTACGGGCTGACACGCCTGGAATGTTGTCAACTATTACATCCGAGATGTTAGTTTGCCTTAGGTTAGCATATATATCGTTATAGACGTATACAATGTTTCCACCGAGAAGTAGGGACCGACATGCCAGGAATGTTGTGAAATATTACATCCGAGATGTTAGGCTGCTTTAGGTTAGGATATACAAGGTTATAGATTTATATAATGTCCCCATCGAGAAGTAGGCGACGACACGCCAGGAATGTTGTAAAATATTACATTTGACATATTAGGTTGCCTTAGACTAGGATATATATCGTTATAGACGTATACAATGTTTCCGCCGAGGAGTAGGGACCGACATGCCAGGAATGTTGTAAAATATTACATCCCAAATGTTAGGTTGCGTTAGGTTAGGATATACAACTTTATAGACGTATACAATGTTCCCACCGAGAAGTACGGGCCTACACGCCAGGAATGTTGTCAACTATTACATCCGAGGTGTTAGGTTGCCTTAGGTTAGGATATATATCGTTATAGACGTATATACTGTTCCCACCGAGACGTAGGCACCGACATGCAAGGAATGTTGTAAAATATTACATCCCAAATGTTAGGTTGCGTTAGGTTAGGATATACAACGTTATAGACGTATATAATCTCCCCATCGAGAAGCAGGCGACGACACGCCAGAATGTTGTAAAATATTACATCCGAGATGTTAGGTTGCCTTAGGCTAAGATATATATCGTTATAGACGTATACAATGTTTCCACCGATAAGTAGGGACCGATATGCCAGGAATGTTGTAAAATATTCCATCCGAGATGTTAGGTTGCCTTGGGTTAAGATATACAATGTTATAGATGTATATAATGTCCCCACCGAGATGTAGGGACTGATATGCCAGGAATGTTGTAAAATATTACATCCGAGAAGTTAGGTTGCCTTAGGTTATGATATATAACGTTATAGACGTATATAATTTTCCCACCGAGAAGTAGGGACCGACATGCCAGGAATGTTGTAAAATATTACATCCGAGATGTTAGGTTGCTTTAGGTTAGGATATACAACGTTATAGACGTATATAATGTCCCCATCGAGAAGCAGGCGACGACACGCCAGGAATGTTGTAAAATATGACATTCGACATGTTATGTGGCCTTAGGCTAGGATATATAACGTTATAGACGTATATAATGTTCCCACCGAGAAGTACGGGCGGGCACGCCAGGAATGTTGTCAACTACTACATCCGAGATGTTAGGTTGCCTTAGGTTAGGATATATAACGTTATAGACGTATATAATCTCCCCATCCAGAAGTAGGCGACGACACGCCAGGAATATTACATCCCAGATGTTAGGTTGCGTTAGGATAGGATACACAACGTTATAGACGTATATAATGTTCCCATCGAGAAGCAGGCAACGACACGCCAGGAATGATGTAAAATATTACATTCGACATGTTAGGTTGCCTTAGGCTAGGATATATATCGTTATAGGCGTATACAATGTTCCCGCCGAGATGTACGGGCCTACACGCCAGGAATGTTGTCAACTATTACATCCGAGGTGCTAGGTTGCCTTAGGTTAGGATATATATCGTTATAGACGTACATAATGTTTCCACCGAGACGTAGGCACCGACATGCAAGGAATGTTGTAAAATATTACATCCCAAATATTAGGTTGCGTTAGGTTAGGATATACAACGTCATAGACGTATATAATCTCCCCAGCGAGAAGCAGGCGACGACACGCCAGAATGTTGTAAAATATTCCATCCGAGATGTTAGGTTGCCTTGGGTTAAGATATACAATGTTATAGATGTATATAATGTCCCCACCGAGATGTAGGGACTGATATGCCAGGAATGTTGTAAAATATTACATCCGAGAAGTTAGGTTGCCTTAGGTTATGATATATAACGTTATAGACGTATATAATTTTCCCACCGAGAAGTAGGGACCGACATGCCAGGAATGTTGTAAAATATTACATCCGAGATGTCAGGTTGCTTTAGGTTAGGATATACAACGTTATAGACGTATATAATGTCCCCATCGAGAAGCAGGCGACGACACGCCAGGAATGTTGTAAAATATGACATTCGACATGTTATGTGGCCTTAGGCTAGGATATATAACGTTATAGGCGTATATAATGTTCCCACCGAGAAGTACGGGCGGACACGCCAGGAATGTTGTCAACTATTACATCCGAGATGTTAGGTTGCCTTAGGTTGGGATATATAACGTTATAGACGTATATAACCTCCACATCCAGAAGTAGGCGACGACACGCCAGGAATATTACATCCCAGATGTTAGGTTGCGTTACGTTAGGATACACAACGTTATAGACGTATATAATGTTCCCATCGAGAAACAGGCGACGACACGCCAGGAATGATGTAAAATATGACATTCGACATGTTAGGTCGCCTTAGGCTACGATATATAACGTTATAGACGTATACAATGTTCCCGCCGAGATGTACGGGCCTACACGCCAGGAATGTTGTCAACTATTACATCCGAGGTGCTAGGTTGCCTTAGGTTAGGCTATATATCGTTATAGACGTACATAATGTTTCCACCGAGACGTAGGCACCGACATGCAAGGAATGTTGTAAAATCTTACATCCCAAATATTAGGTTGCGTTAGGTTAGGATATACAACGTTATAGACGTATATAATCTCCCCATCGAGAAGCAGGCGACGACACGCCAGAATGTTGTAAAATATTACATCCGAGATGTTAGGTTGCCTTAGGCTAAGATATATATCGTTATAGACGTATACAATGTTTCCACCGATAAGTAGGGACCGATATGCCAGGAATGTTGTAAAATATTCCATCCGAGATGTTAGGTTGCCTTGGGTTAAGATATACAATGTTATAGATGTATATAATGTCCCCACCGAGATGTAGGGACTGATATGCCAGGAATGTTGTAAAATATTACATCCGAGAAGTTAGGTTGCCTTAGGTTATGATATATAACGTTACAGACGTATATAATTTTCCCACCGAGAAGTAGGGACCGACATGCCAGGAATGTTGTAAAATATTACATCCGAGATGTTAGGTTGCTTTAGGTTAGGATATACAACGTTATAGACGTATATAATGTCCCCATCGAGAAGCAGGCGACGACACGCCAGGAATGTTGTAAAATATGACATTCGACATGTTATGTGGCCTTAGGCTAGGATATATAACGTTATAGACGTATATAATGTTCCCACCGAGAAGTACGGGCGGGCACGCCAGGAATGTTGTCAACTACTACATCCGAGATGTTAGGTTGCCTTAGGTTAGGATATATAACGTTATAGACGTATATAATCTCCCCATCCAGAAGTAGGCGACGACACGCCAGGAATATTACATCCCAGATGTTAGGTTGCGTTAGGATAGGATACACAACGTTATAGACGTATATAATGTTCCCATCGAGAAGCAGGCAACGACACGCCAGGAATGATGTAAAATATTACATTCGACATGTTAGGTTGCCTTAGGCTAGGATATATATCGTTATAGGCGTATACAATGTTCCCGCCGAGATGTACGGGCCTACACGCCAGGAATGTTGTCAACTATTACATCCGAGGTGCTAGGTTGCCTTAGGTTAGGCTATATATCGTTATAGACGTACATAATGTTTCCACCGAGACGTAGGCACCGACATGCAAGGAATGTAGTAAAATCTTACATCCCAAATATTAGGTTGCGTTAGGTTAGGATATACAACGTTATAGACGTATATAATGTCCCCATCGAGAAGCAGGCGACGACACGCCTGGAATGTTGTAAAATATTACATTCGACATGTTATTGTGGCCTTAGGCTAGGATATATAACGTTATAGACGTATATAATGTTCCCACCGAGAAGTACGGGCGGGCACGCCAGGAATGTTGTCAACTACTACATCCGAGATGTTAGGTTGCCTTAGGTTAGGATATATAACGTTATAGACGTATATAATCTCCCCATCCAGAAGTAGGCGACGACACGCCAGGAATATTACATCCCAGATGTTAGGTTGCGTTAGGTTAGGATACACAACGTTATAGACGTATATAATGTTCCCATCGAGAAGCAGGCAACGACACGCCAGGAATGATGTAAAATATTACATTCGACATGTTAGGTTGCCTTAGGCTAGGATATATATCGTTATAGGCGTATACAATGTTCCCGCCGAGATGTACGGGCCTACACGCCAGGAATGTTGTCAACTATTACATCCGAGGTGCTAGGTTGCCTTAGGTTAGGATATATATCGTTATAGACGTACATAATGTTTCCACCGAGACGTAGGCACCGACATGCAAGGAATGTTGTAAAATATTACATCCCAAATATTAGGTTGCGTTAGGTTAGGATATACAACGTCATAGACGTATATAATCTCCCCATCGAGAAGCAGGCGACGACACGCCAGAATGTTGTAAAATATTCCATCCGAGATGTTAGGTTGCCTTGGGTTAAGATATACAATGTTATAGATGTATATAATGTCCCCACCGAGATGTAGGGACTGATATGCCAGGAATGTTGTAAAATATTACATCCGAGAAGTTAGGTTGCCTTAGGTTATGATATATAACGTTATAGACGTATACAATTTTCCCACCGAGAAGTAGGGACCGACATGCCAGGAATGTTGTAAAATATTACATCCGAGATGTCAGGTTGCTTTAGGTTAGGATATACAACGTTATAGACGTATATAATGTCCCCATCGAGAAGCAGGCGACGACACGCCCGGAATGTTGTAAAATATGACATTCGACATGTTATGTGGCCTTAGGCTAGGATATATAACGTTATAGGCGTATATAATGTTCCCACCGAGAAGTACGGGCGGACACGCCAGGAATGTTGTCAACTATTACATCCGAGATGTTAGGTTGCCTTAGGTTGGGATATATAACGTTATAGACGTATATAACCTCCCCATCCAGAAGTAGGCGACGACACGCCAGGAATATTACATCCCAGATGTTAGGTTGCGTTACGTTAGGATACACAACGTTATAGACGTATATAATGTTCCCATCGAGAAACAGGCGACGACACGCCAGGAATGATGTAAAATATGACATTCGACATGTTAGGTCGCCCTAGGCTACGATATATAACGTTATAGACGTATACAATGTTCCCGCCGAGATGTACGGGCCTACACGCCAGGAATGTTGTCAACTATTACATCCGAGGTGCTAGGTTGCCTTAGGTTAGGCTATATATCGTTATAGACGTACATAATGTTTCCACCGAGACGTAGGCACCGACATGCAAGGAATGTTGTAAAATCTTACATCCCAAATATTAGGTTGCGTTAGGTTAGGATATACAACGTTATAGACGTATATAATCTCCCCATCGAGAAGCAGGCGACGACACGCCAGAATGTTGTAAAATATTACATCCGAGATGTTAGGTTGCCTTAGGCTAAGATATATATCGTTATAGACGTATACAATGTTTCCACCGATAAGTAGGGACCGATATGCCAGGAATGTTGTAAAATATTCCATCCGAGATGTTAGGTTGCCTTGGGTTAAGATATACAATGTTATAGATGTATATAATGTCCCCACCGAGATGTAGGGACTGATATGCCAGGAATGTTGTAAAATATTACATCCGAGAAGTTAGGTTGCCTTAGGTTATGATATATAACGTTATAGACGTATATAATTTTCCCACCGAGAAGTAGGGACCGACATGCCAGGAATCTTGTAAAATATTACATCCCAGATGTTAGGTTGCTTTAGGTTAGGATATACAACGTTATAGACGTATATAATGTTCCCATCGAGAAGCAGGCAACGACACGCCAGGAATGATGTAAAATATTACATTCGACATGTTAGGTTGCCTTAGGCTAGGATATATATCGTTATAGGCGTATGCAATGTTTCCACCGAGAAGTAGGGACCGATATGCCAGGAATGTTGTAAAATATTCCATCCGAGATGTTAGGTTGCCTTGGGTTAGGATATACAATGTTATAGATGTATATAATGTCCCCATCGAGAAGTAGGCGACGACACGCCAGGAATGTTGTCAACTATTACATCCGAGATGTTAGGTTGCCTTAGGTTAGGATATATAACGTTATAGACGTATATAATCTCCCCATCCAGAAGTAGGCGACGACACGCCAGGAATATTACATCCCAGATGTTAGGTTGCGTTTCGTTAGGATACACAACGTTATAGACGTATATAATGTTCCCATCGAGAAACAGGCGACGACACGCCAGGAATGATGTAAAATATGACATTCGACATGTTAGGTCGCCTTAGGCTACGATATATAACGTTATAGACGTATACAATGTTCCCGCCGAGATGTACGGGCCTACACGCCAGGAATGTTGTCAACTATTACATCCGAGGTGCTAGGTTGCCTTAGGTTAGGATATATATCGTTATAGACGTACATAATGTTTCCACCGAGACGTAGGCACCGACATGCAAGGAATGTTGTAAAATATTACATCCCAAATGTTAGGTTGCGTTAGGTTAGGATACACAACGTTATAGACGTATATAATGTTCCCATCGAGAAGCAGGCAACGACACGCCAGGAATGATGTAAAATATTACATTCGACATGTTAGGTTGCCTTAGGCTAGGATATATATCGTTATAGGCGTATGCAATGTTTCCACCGAGAAGTAGGGACCGATATGACAGGAATGTTGTAAAATATTCCATCCGAGATGTTAGGTTGCCTTGGGTTAGGATATACAATGTTATAGATGTATATAATGTCCCCATCGAGAAGTAGGCGACGACACGCCAGGAATGTTGTAAAATATTACATTCGACATGTTAGGTGGCCTTAGGCTAGGATATATAACGTTATAGACGTATATAATGTTCCCACCGAGAAGTAAGGGTGGACACGCCAGGAATGTTGTCAACTATTACATCCGAGATGTTAGGTTGCCTTAGGTTAGGATATATAACGTTATAGACGTATATAATGTCCCCATCCAGAAGTAGGCGACGACACGCCAGGAATATTACATCCCAGATGTTAGGTTGCGTTAGGTTAGGATACACAACGTTATAGACGTATATAATGTTCCCATCGAGAAGCAGGCGACGACACGCCAGGAATGATGTAAAATATTACATTCGATATGTTAGGTCGCCTTAGGCTAGGATATATAACGTTATAGATGTATACAACGTTCCCACCGAGAAGTACGGGCCTACACGCCAGGAATGTTGTCAACTATTACATCCGAGGTGTTAGGTTGCCTTAGGCTAGGATATATAACGTTATAGACGTATATAATATTCCCACCGAAAAATAGGGACCGACGCGTCAGGAATGTTGTAAAATATTACACCCGAGATGTTAGGTTCTCTTAGGTTAGGATATACAACGTTATGGATGTATATAATGACCCCATCCAGAAGTAGGAGACGACACGCCAGGAATGTTGTAAAATACTGCATCCGAGATGTTAGGCTGCCTTAGGCTAGGATATACAAGATTACAGATGTATATAATGTCCCCATCGAGAAGTAGGCGACAACACGCCAGGAATGTTGTAAAATGTTACATTCGCCATGTTAGGTTGCCTTAGACTAGGATATATAACGTTATAGACGTATATAATTTTCCACCGAAAAGTACGGGCGGACACGCCTGGAATGTTGTCAACTATTACATCCGAGATGTTATGTTGCCTTAGGTTAGGATATATATCGTTATAGACGTATACAATGTTTCCACCGAGAAGTAGGGACCGGCATGCCAGGAATGTTGTAAAATATTACATCCGAGATGTTAGGTTGCCTTAGGTTAGGATATACAATATTATAGAAGTATAGAATGTTCCCACCGAGATGTAGGGACCGACATGCCAGGAATGTTGTAAAGTATTACATCCGAGATGTTAGGTTGCTTTACTTTAGGATATATATCGTTATAGACGTATATAATGTTCCTACCGACACTTGAGGACCGACATGCCAGGAATCTTGTAAAATATTACATCCCAGATGTTAGGTTGCGTTAGGTAAGGATATACAACGTTATAGACGTATATTATGTCCCCATGGGGAAGCAGGCGACGACACGCCAGGAATGTTGTAAAATATTACATTCCAGATGTTAGGTTGCGTTACGTTAGGATATACAACGTTATAGACGTATATTATGTCCCCATCGAGAAGCAGGCGACGACACGCCAGGAATATTACATCCCAGATGTTAGGTTGCGTTAGGTTAGGATACACAACGTTATAGACGTATATAATGTTCCCATCGAGAAGCAGGCGACGACACGCCAGGAATGATATAAAATATTACATTCGATATGTTAGGCCGCCTTAGGCTAGGATATATAACGTTATAGACGTATACAATGTTCCCACCGAGAAGTACGGGCCTACACGCCAGGAATGTTGTCAACTATTAAATCCGAGGTGTTAGGTTGCCGTAGGCTAGGATATATAACGTTATAGACGTATATAATATTCCCACCGAAGAATAGGGGTCGACGCGTCAGGAATGTTGTAAAATATTACACCCGAGATGTTAGGTTCCCTTAGGTTAGGATATACAACGCTATGGACGTATATAATCTCCCCATCCAGAAGTAGGCGACGACACGCCAGAATGTTGTAAAATATTACATCCGAGATGTTAGGTTGCCTTAGGCTAGGATATATCACGTTATAGACGTATATAATGTTCCCACCGAGAAGTACGGGCGGACACGCCAGGAATGTTGTAAAATATTACACCCGAGATGTTATGTTCCCTTAGGTTAGGATATACAACTTTATAGACGTATAGTATGTTCCCACCGAGATGTAGGGTCCGACATGCCAAGAATTTTGTAAAATATTACATCCGAGATGTTAGGTTGCGTTAGGTTAGGATATACAACGTTATAGACGTATATAATGTCCCCATCGAGAAGCAGGCGACGACACGCCAGGAATGTTGTAAAATATTACATCCGAGATGTTAGGTTCCCTTCGGTTTGGATATATATAGTTATAGACGTATATAATGTTCCTACCGAGACTTGGGGACCGACATGCCAGGAATCTTGTAAAATATTACATCCCAGATGTTAGGTTGCTTTAGGTTAGGATATACAACGTTATAGACGTATATAATGTCCCCATCGAGAAGCAGGCGACGACACGCCAGGAATGTTGTAAAATATTACATTCGACATGTTATGTGGCCTTAGGCTAGGATATATAACGTTATAGACGTATATAATGTTCCCACCGAGAAGTACGGGCGGACACGCCAGGAATGTTGTCAACTATTACATCCGAGATGTTAGGTTGCCTTAGGTTAGGATATATAACGTTATAGACGTATATAATCTCCCCATCCAGAAGTAGGCGACGACACGCCAGGAATATTACATCCCAGATGTTAGGTTGCGTTAGGTTAGGATACACAACGTTATAGACGTATATAATGTTCCCATCGAGAAGCAGGCGACGACACGCCAGAATGTTGTAAAATATTACATCCGAGATGTTAGGTTGCCTTAGGCTGGATATACAATGTTACAGATGTATATAATGTCCCCATCGTGAAGTACGCGACGACACGCCAGGAATGTTGTAAAATATTACATTCGACATCTTAGGTTGCCTTAGGCTAGGATATATAACGTTATAGACGTATATAATGTTCCCACCGAAAAATAGGGGCCGACGCGTCAGGAATGTTGTAAAATATTACACCCGAGATGTTAGGTTCCCTTAGGTTAGGATATACAACGTTATAGACGTATAGTATGTTCCCACCGAGATGTAGGGACCGACATGCCAGGAATGTTGTAAAATATTACATCCGAGATGTTAGGTTGCGTTAGGTTAGGATATACAACGTTATAGACGTATATAATGTCCCCATCGAGAAGCAGGGGACGACACGCCAGGAATGTTGTAAAATATTACATTCGACATGTTAGGTTGCCTTAGGCTAGGATATATAACGTTATAGACGTATGTAATGTTACCACCGAGAAGTACGGGCCGACACGCCAGGAATGTTATCAACTATTAGATCCGACATGTTAGGTCGCCTTAGGCTAGGATATATAACGTTATAGACGTATATAATGTTCCCACCGAGAAATAGGGGCCGACGCGTCAGGAATGTTGTAAAATATTACACCCGAGATGTTAGGTTGCTTTAGGTTAGGATATACAACGATATAGATGTATATAATATCCCCATCCAGAAGTAGGCGACGACACGCCAGGAATGTTGTAAAATATTACATCCCAGATGTTAGGTTGCGTTAGGTTAGGATATACAACGTTATAGACGTATATAATGTCCCCATCGAGAAGCAGGCGACGACACGCCAGGAATGTTGTAAAATATTACATTCGACATGCTAGGTTGACTTAGGCTAGGATATATAACGTTATAGACGTATGTAATGTTACCACCGAGAAGTACGGGCCGACACGCCAGGAATGTTATCAACTATTACATCCGACATGTTAGGTCGCCTTAGGCTAGGATATATAACGTTATAGACGTATATAATGTTCCCACCGAGAAATAGGGGCCGACGCGTCAGGAATGGTGTAAAATATTACACCCGAGATGTTAGGCTCCCTTCGGTTTGGATATATATCGTTATAGACGTATATAATGTTCCTACCGAGACTTGGGGACCGACATGCCAGGAATCTTGTAAAATATTACACCCCAGATGTTAGGTTGCTTTAGGTTAGGATATACAACGTTAAAGACGTATATAATGTCCCCATCGAGAAGCAGGCGACGACACGCCAGGAATGTTGTAAAATATTACATTCGACATGTTATGTGGCCTTAGGCTAGGATATATAATGTTATAGACGTATATAATGTTCCCACCGAGAAGTACGGGCGGACACGCCAGGAATGTTGTCAACTATTACATCCGAGATGTTAGGTTGCCTTAGGTTAGGATATATAACGTTATAGACGTATATAATCTCCCCATCCAGAAGTAGGCGACGACACGCCAGGAATATTACATCCCAGATGTTAGGTTGCGTTAGGTTAGGATACACAACGTTATAGACGTATATAATGTTCCCATCGAGAAGCAGGCGACGACACCCCAGAATGTTGTAAAATATTACATTCGACATCTTAGGTTGCCTTAGGCTAGGATATATAGCGTTATAGACGTATATAATGTTCCCACCTAAAAATAGGGGCCGACCAGTCAGGAATGTTGTAAAATATTACACCCGAGATGTTATGTTCCCTTAGGTTAGGATATACAACTTTATATACGTATAGTATGTTCCCACCGAGATGTGGGGTCCGACATGCCAAGAATGTTGTAAAATATTACATCCGAGATGTTAGGTTGCGTGAGGTTAGGATATACAACGTTATAGACGTATATAATGGCCCCATCGAGCAGCAGGCGACGACACGCCAGGAATGTTGTAAAATATTACATCCGAGATGTTAGGTTCCCTTCGGTTTGGATATATATCGTTATAGACGTATATAATGCTCCTACCGAGACTTGGGGACCGACATGCCAGGAATCTTGTAAAATATTACATCCCAGATGTTAGGTTGCTTTAGGTTAGGATATACAACGTTATAGACGTATATAATGTCCCCATCGAGAAGCAGGCGACGACACGCCAGGAATGTTGTAAAATATTACATTCGACATGTTATGTGGCCTTAGGCTAGGATATATAACGTTATAGACGTATATAATGTTCCCACCGAGAAGTACGGGCGGACACGCCAGAAATGTTGTCAACTATTACATCCGAGATGTTAGGATGCCTTAGGTTAGGATATATAACGTTATAGACGTATATAATCTCCCCATCCAGAAGCAGGCGACGACACGCCAGGAATATTACATCCCAGATGTTAGGTTGCGTTAGGTTAGGATATACAACGTTAAAGACGTATATAATGTCCCCATCGAGAAGCAGGCGACGACACGCCAGGAATGTTGTCAACTATTACATCCGAGATGTTAGGTTGCCTTAGGTTAGGATATATAACGTTATAGACGTATATAATCTCCCCATCCAGAAGTAGGCGACGACACGCCAGGAATATTACATCCCAGATGTTAGGTTGCGTTAGGCTAGGATACACAACGTTATAGACGTATATAATGTTCCCATCGAGAAGCAGGCGACGACACGCCAGAATGTTGTAAAATATTACATCCGAGATGTTAGGTTGCCTTAGGTTAGGATATACAATGTTACAGATGTATATAATGTCCCCATCGTGAAGTAGGCGACGACACGCCAGGAATGTTGTAAAATATTACATTCGACATCTTAGGTTGCCTTAGGCTAGGATATATAACGTTATAGACGTATATAATGTTCCCACCGAAAAATAGGGGCCGACGCGTCAGGAATGTTGTAAAATATTACACCCGAGATGTTAGGTTCCCTTAGGTTAGGATATACAACGTTATAGACGTATAGTATGTTCCCACCGAGATGTAGGGACCGACATGCCAGGAATGTTGTAAAATATTACATCCGAGATGTTAGGTTACGTTAGGTTAGGATATACAACGTTATAGACGTATATAATGTCCCCATCGAGAAGCAGGGGACGACACGCCAGGAATGTTGTAAAATATTACATTCGACATGTTAGGTTGCCTTAGGCTAGGATATATAACGTTATAGACGTATGTAATGTTACCACCGAGAAGTACGGGCCGACACGCCAGGAATGTTATCAACTATTAGATCCGACATGTTAGGTCGCCTTAGGCTAGGATATATAACGTTATAGACGTATATAATGTTCCCACCGAGAAATAGGGGCCGACGCGTCAGGAATGTTGTAAAATATTACACCCGAGATGTTAGGTTGCTTTAGGTTAGGATATACAACGATATAGATGTATATAATATCCCCATCCAGAAGTAGGCGACGACACGCCAGGAATGTTGTAAAATATTACATCCCAGATGTTAGGTTGCGTTAGGTTAGGATATACAACGTTATAGACGTATATAATGTCCCCATCTAGAAGCAGGCGACGACACGCCAGGAATGTTGTAAAATATTACATTCGACATGTTAGGTTGACTTAGGCTAGGATATATAACGTTATAGACGTATGTAATGTTACCACCGAGAAGTACGGGCCGACACGCCAGGAATGTTATCAACTATTACATCCGACATGTTAGGTCGCCTTAGGCTAGGATATATAACGTTATAGACGTATATAATGTTCCCACCGAGAAATAGGGGCCGACGCGTCAGGAATGTTGTAAAATATTACACCCGAGATGTTAGGCTCCCTTCGGTTTGGATATATATCGTTATAGACGTATATAATGTTCCTACCGAGACTTGGGGACCGACATGCCAGGAATCTTGTAAAATATTACATCCCAGATGTTAGGTTGCTTTAGGTTAGGATATACAACGTTAAAGACGTATATAATGTCCCCATCGAGAAGCAGGCGACGACACGCCAGGAATGTTGTAAAATATTACATTCGACATGTTATGTGGCCTTAGGTTAGGATATATATCGTTATAGACGTACATAATGTTTCCACCGAGACGTAGGCACCGACATGCAAGGAATGTTGTAAAATATTACATCCCAAATGTTAGGTTGCGTTAGGTTAGGATACACAACGTTATAGACGTATATAATGTTCCCATCGAGAAGCAGGCAACGACACGCCAGGAATGATGTAAAATATTACATTCGACATGTTAGGTTGCCTTAGGCTAGGATATATATCGTTATAGGCGTATGCAATGTTTCCACCGAGAAGTAGGGACCGATATGACAGGAATGTTGTAAAATATTCCATCCGAGATGTTAGGTTGCCTTGGGTTAGGATATACAATGTTATAGATGTATATAATGTCCCCATCGAGAAGTAGGCGACGACACGCCAGGAATGTTGTAAAATATTACATTCGACATGTTAGGTTGCCTTAGGCTAGGATATATAACGTTATAGACGTATATAATGTCCCCACCGAGAAGTAGGGACCGATATGCCAGGAATGTTGTAAAATATTACATCCCAGATGTTCGGTTGCCTTAGGTTATGATATATAACGTTATAGACGTATATAATTTTCCCACCGAAAAGTACGGGCGGACACGCCTGGAATGTTGTCAACTATTACATCCGAGATGTTATGTTGCCTTAGGTTAGGATATATAACGTTATAGACGTATACAATGTTCCCACCGAGAAGCACGGTCCTACACGCCAGGAATGTTGTCAACTATTACATCCGAGGTGTTAGGTTGCCTTAGGTTAGGATATATATCGTTATAGACGTATATAATGTTCCCACCGAGACGTAGGCACCGACATGCAACGAATGTTGTAAAATATTACATCCCAAATGTTAGGTTGCGTTAGGTTAGGATATACAACGTTATAGACGTATATAATCTCCCCATCGAGAAGCAGGCGACGACACGCCAGAATGTTGTAAAATATTACATCCGAGATGTTAGGTTGCCTTAGGTTAGGATATATAACGTTATAGACGTATATAATGTCCCCATCCAGAAGTAGGCGACGACACGCCAGGAATATTACATCCCAGATGTTAGGTTGCGTTTGGTTAGGATACACAACGTTATAGACGTATATAATGTTCCCATCGAGAAGCAGGCGACGACACGCCAGGAATGTTGTAAAATACTACATCCGAGATGTTAGGCTGCCTCAGGTTAGGATATACAAGATTATAGATGTATATAATGTCCCCATCGAGAAGTAGGCGACAACACGCCAGGAATGTTGTAAAATATTACATTCGCCATGTTAGGTTGCCTTAGACTAGGATATATAACGTTATAGACGTATATAATTTTCCCACCGAAAAGTACGTGCGGACACGCCTGGAATGTTGTCAACTATTACATCCGAGATGTTAGGTTGCCTTAGGTTAGGATATATAACGTTATAGACGTATACAATGTTCCCACCGAGAAGTACGGGCCTACACGCCAGGAATGTTGACAACTATTACAGCCGAGGTGTTAGGTAGCCTTAGGTTAGGATATATATCGTTATAGACGTATATAATGTTCCCACCGAGTCGTAGGGACCGACATGCCAGGAATGTTGTAAAATATTACATCCCAAATGTTCGGTTGCGTTAGATTAGGATATACAACGTTATAGACGTATATAATGTCCCCATCGAGAAGCAGGCTACGACACGCCAGGAATGTTGTAAAATATTACATACGACATGTTAGGGTCCCTTAGGTTAGGATATATAACGTTATAGACGTATAGAATGTTCCCACCGAAAAATAGGAGCCGACGCGCCAGGAATGTTGTAAAATATTACATCCGAGATGTTAGGTTGCCTTAGGCTAGGATATATATCGTTATAGACGTATACAATGTTTACACCGAGACGTAGGGACCGATATGACAGGAATGTTGTAAAATATTACATCCGAGATTTTAGGCTGCCTTAGGTTAGGATATACAATGTTATAGATGTATATAATGTCCCCATCGAGAAGCAGGCGACGACACGCCAGGAATGTTGTAAAATATTACATTCGACATGTTAGGTGGCCTTAGGCTAGGATATATAACGTTATAGACGTATATAATGTTCCCACCGAGAAGTAAGGGTGGACACGCCAGGAATGTTGTCAACTATTACATCCGAGATGTTAGGTTGCCTTAGGTTAGGATATATAACGTTATAGACGTATATAATATTCCCACCGAAAAATAGGGACCGACGCGTCAGGAATGTTGTAAAATATTACACCCGAGATGTTAGGTTCTCTTAGGTTAGGATATACAACGTTATGGATGTATATAATGACCCCATCCAGAAGTAGGAGACGACACGCCAGGAATGTTGTAAAATACTGCATCCGAGATGTTAGGCTGCCTTAGGTTAGGATATACAAGATTATAGATGTATATAATGTCCCCATCGAGAAGTAGGCGACAACACGCCAGGAATGTTGTAAAATGTTACATTCGCCATGTTAGGTTGCCTTAGACTAGGATATATAACGTTATAGACGTATATAATTTTCCCACCGAAAAGTACGTGCGGACACGCCTGGAATGTTGTCAACTATTACATCCGAGATGTTATGTTGCCTTAGGTTAGGATATATAACGTTATAGACGTATACAATGTTCCCACCGAGAAGTACGGGCCTACACGCCAGGAATGTTGTCAACTATTACATCCGAGGTGTTAGGTTGCCTTAGGTTAGGATATATATCGTTATAGACGTATATAATGTTCCCACCGAGACGTAGGCACCGACATGCAACGAATGTTGTAAAATATTACATCCCAAATGTTAGGTTGCGTTAGGTTAGGATATACAACGTTATAGACGTATATAATCTCCCCATCGAGAAGCAGGCGACGACACGCCAGAATGTTGTAAAATATTACATCCGAGATGTTAGGTTGCCTTAGGTTAGGATATATAACGTTATAGACGTATATAATGTCCCCATCCAGAAGTAGGCGACGACACGCCAGGAATGTTGTAAAATATTACATCCGAGATGTTAGGCTGCCTTAGGTTAGGATATACACGATTATAGACGTATATAATGTTCCCATCGAGAAGCAGGTGACGACACGCCAGGAATGATGTAAAATATTACATTCGACATGTTAGGTCGCCTTAGGCTAGGACATATAACTTTATAGACGTATACAATGTTCCCACCAAGAAGTACGGCCCTACACGCCAGGAATGTTGACAACTATTACAGCCGAGGTGTTAGGTAGCCTTAGGTTAGGATATATATCGTTATAGACGTATATAATGTTCCCACCGAGTCGTAGGGACCGACATGCCAGGAATGTTGTAAAATATTACATCCCAAATGTTCGGTTGCGTTAGATTAGGATATACAACGTTATAGACGTATATAATGTCCCCATCGAGAAGCAGGCTACGACACGCCAGGAATGTTGTAAAATATTACATACGACATGTTAGGGTCCCTTAGGTTAGGATATATAACGTTATAGACGTATAGAATGTTCCCACCGAAAAATAGGAGCCGACGCGCCAGGAATGTTGTAAAATATTACATCCGAGATGTTAGGTTGCCTTAGGCTAGGATATATATCGTTATAGACGTATACAATGTTTACACCGAGACGTAGGGACCGATATGACAGGAATGTTGTAAAATATTACATCCGAGATTTTAGGCTGCCTTAGGTTAGGATATACAATGTTATAGATGTATATAATGTCCCCATCGAGAAGCAGGCGACGACACGCCAGAATGTTGTAAAATATTACATCCGAGATGTTAGGTTGCCTTAGGCTAGGATATATCACGTTATAGACGTATATAATGTTCCCACCGAGAAGTACGGGCGGACACGCCAGGAATGTTGTAAAATATTACACCCGAGATGTTATGTTCCCTTAGGTTAGGATATACAACTTTATAGACGTATAGTATGTTCCCACCGAGATGTAGGGTCCGACATGCCAAGAATTTTGTAAAATATTACATCCGAGATGTTAGGTTGCGTTAGGTTAGGATATACAACGTTATAGACGTATATAATGTCCCCATCGAGAAGCAGGCGACGACACGCCAGGAATGTTGTAAAATATTACATCCGAGATGTTAGGTTCCCTTCGGTTTGGATATATATAGTTATAGACGTATATAATGCTCCTACCGAGACTTGGGGACCGACATGCCAGGAATCTTGTAAAATATTACATCCCAGATGTTAGGTTGCTTTAGGTTAGGATATACAACGTTATAGACGTATATAATGTCCCCATCTAGAAGCAGGCGACGACACGCCAGGAATGTTGTAAAATATTACATTCGACATGTTAGGTTGACTTAGGCTAGGATATATAACGTTATAGACGTATGTAATGTTACCACCGAGAAGTACGGGCCGACACGCCAGGAATGTTATCAACTATTACATCCGACATGTTAGGTCGCCTTAGGCTAGGATATATAACGTTATAGACGTATATAATGTTCCCACCGAGAAATAGGGGCCGACGCGTCAGGAATGTTGTAAAATATTACACCCGAGATGTTAGGCTCCCTTCGGTTTGGATATATATCGTTATAGACGTATATAATGTTCCTACCGAGACTTGGGGACCGACATGCCAGGAATCTTGTAAAATATTACATCCCAGATGTTAGGTTGCTTTAGGTTAGGATATACAACGTTAAAGACGTATATAATGTCCCCATCGAGAAGCAGGCGACGACACGCCAGGAATGTTGTAAAATATTACATTCGACATGTTATGTGGCCTTAGGTTAGGATATATATCGTTATAGACGTACATAATGTTTCCACCGAGACGTAGGCACCGACATGCAAGGAATGTTGTAAAATATTACATCCCAAATGTTAGGTTGCGTTAGGTTAGGATACACAACGTTATAGACGTATATAATGTTCCCATCGAGAAGCAGGCAACGACACGCCAGGAATGATGTAAAATATTACATTCGACATGTTAGGTTGCCTTAGGCTAGGATATATATCGTTATAGGCGTATGCAATGTTTCCACCGAGAAGTAGGGACCGATATGACAGGAATGTTGTAAAATATTCCATCCGAGATGTTAGGTTGCCTTGGGTTAGGATATACAATGTTATAGATGTATATAATGTCCCCATCGAGAAGTAGGCGACGACACGCCAGGAATGTTGTAAAATATTACATTCGACATGTTAGGTTGCCTTAGGCTAGGATATATAACGTTATAGACGTATATAATGTCCCCACCGAGAAGTAGGGACCGATATGCCAGGAATGTTGTAAAATATTACATCCCAGATGTTCGGTTGCCTTAGGTTATGATATATAACGTTATAGACGTATATAATTTTCCCACCGAAAAGTACGGGCGGACACGCCTGGAATGTTGTCAACTATTACATCCGAGATGTTATGTTGCCTTAGGTTAGGATATATAACGTTATAGACGTATACAATGTTCCCACCGAGAAGTACGGTCCTACACGCCAGGAATGTTGTCAACTATTACATCCGAGGTGTTAGGTTGCCTTAGGTTAGGATATATATCGTTATAGACGTATATAATGTTCCCACCGAGACGTAGGCACCGACATGCAACGAATGTTGTAAAATATTACATCCCAAATGTTAGGTTGCGTTAGGTTAGGATATACAACGTTATAGACGTATATAATCTCCCCATCGAGAAGCAGGCGACGACACGCCAGAATGTTGTAAAATATTACATCCGAGATGTTAGGTTGCCTTAGGTTAGGATATATAACGTTATAGACGTATATAATGTCCCCATCCAGAAGTAGGCGACGACACGCCAGGAATATTACATCCCAGATGTTAGGTTGCGTTTGTTTAGGATACACAACGTTATAGACGTATATAATGTTCCCATCGAGAAGCAGGCGACGACACGCCAGGAATGTTGTAAAATACTACATCCGAGATGTTAGGCTGCCTCAGGTTAGGATATACAAGATTATAGATGTATATAATGTCCCCATCGAGAAGTAGGCGACAACACGCCAGGAATGTTGTAAAATATTACATTCGCCATGTTAGGTTGCCTTAGACTAGGATATATAACGTTATAGACGTATATAATTTTCCCACCGAAAAGTACGTGCGGACACGCCTGGAATGTTGTCAACTATTACATCCGAGATGTTAGGTTGCCTTAGGTTAGGATATATAACGTTATAGACGTATACAATGTTCCCACCGAGAAGTACGGGCCTACACGCCAGGAATGTTGACAACTATTACAGCCGAGGTGTTAGGTAGCCTTAGGTTAGGATATATATCGTTATAGACGTATATAATGTTCCCACCGAGTCGTAGGGACCGACATGCCAGGAATGTTGTAAAATATTACATCCCAAATGTTCGGTTGCGTTAGATTAGGATATACAACGTTATAGACGTATATAATGTCCCCATCGAGAAGCAGGCTACGACACGCCAGGAATGTTGTAAAATATTACATACGACATGTTAGGGTCCCTTAGGTTAGGATATATAACGTTATAGACGTATAGAATGTTCCCACCGAAAAATAGGAGCCGACGCGCCAGGAATGTTGTAAAATATTACATCCGAGATGTTAGGTTGCCTTAGGCTAGGATATATATCGTTATAGACGTATACAATGTTTACACCGAGACGTAGGGACCGATATGACAGGAATGTTGTAAAATATTACATCCGAGATTTTAGGCTGCCTTAGGTTAGGATATACAATGTTATAGATGTATATAATGTCCCCATCGAGAAGCAGGCGACGACACGCCAGGAATGTTGTAAAATATTACATTCGACATGTTAGGTGGCCTTAGGCTAGGATATATAACGTTATAGACGTATATAATGTTCCCACCGAGAAGTAAGGGTGGACACGCCAGGAATGTTGTCAACTATTACATCCGAGATGTTAGGTTGCCTTAGGTTAGGATATATAACGTTATAGACGTATATAATATTCCCACCGAAAAATAGGGACCGACGCGTCAGGAATGTTGTAAAATATTACACCCGAGATGTTAGGTTCTCTTAGGTTAGGATATACAACGTTATGGATGTATATAATGACCCCATCCAGAAGTAGGAGACGACACGCCAGGAATGTTGTAAAATACTGCATCCGAGATGTTAGGCTGCCTTAGGTTAGGATATACAAGATTATAGATGTATATAATGTCCCCATCGAGAAGTAGGCGACAACACGCCAGGAATGTTGTAAAATGTTACATTCGCCATGTTAGGTTGCCTTAGACTAGGATATATAACGTTATAGACGTATATAATTTTCCCACCGAAAAGTACGTGCGGACACGCCTGGAATGTTGTCAACTATTACATCCGAGATGTTATGTTGCCTTAGGTTAGGATATATAACGTTATAGACGTATACAATGTTCCCACCGAGAAGTACGGGCCTACACGCCAGGAATGTTGTCAACTATTACATCCGAGGTGTTAGGTTGCCTTAGGTTAGGATATATATCGTTATAGACGTATATAATGTTCCCACCGAGACGTAGGCACCGACATGCAACGAATGTTGTAAAATATTACATCCCAAATGTTAGGTTGCGTTAGGTTAGGATATACAACGTTATAGACGTATATAATCTCCCCATCGAGAAGCAGGCGACGACACGCCAGAATGTTGTAAAATATTACATCCGAGATGTTAGGTTGCCTTAGGTTAGGATATATAACGTTATAGACGTATATAATGTCCCCATCCAGAAGTAGGCGACGACACGCCAGGAATGTTGTAAAATATTACATCCGAGATGTTAGGCTGCCTTAGGTTAGGATATACACGATTATAGACGTATATAATGTTCCCATCGAGAAGCAGGTGACGACACGCCAGGAATGATGTAAAATATTACATTCGACATGTTAGGTCGCCTTAGGCTAGGACATATAACTTTATAGACGTATACAATGTTCCCACCAAGAAGTACGGGCCTACACGCCAGGAATGTTGACAACTATTACAGCCGAGGTGTTAGGTAGCCTTAGGTTAGGATATATATCGTTATAGACGTATATAATGTTCCCACCGAGTCGTAGGGACCGACATGCCAGGAATGTTGTAAAATATTACATCCCAAATGTTCGGTTGCGTTAGATTAGGATATACAACGTTATAGACGTATATAATGTCCCCATCGAGAAGCAGGCTACGACACGCCAGGAATGTTGTAAAATATTACATACGACATGTTAGGGTCCCTTAGGTTAGGATATATAACGTTATAGACGTATAGAATGTTCCCACCGAAAAATAGGAGCCGACGCGCCAGGAATGTTGTAAAATATTACATCCGAGATGTTAGGTTGCCTTAGGCTAGGATATATATCGTTATAGACGTATACAATGTTTACACCGAGACGTAGGGACCGATATGACAGGAATGTTGTAAAATATTACATCCGAGATTTTAGGCTGCCTTAGGTTAGGATATACAATGTTATAGATGTATATAATGTCCCCATCGAGAAGCAGGCGACGACACGCCAGAATGTTGTAAAATATTACATCCGAGATGTTAGGTTGCCTTAGGCTAGGATATATAACGTTATAGACGTATATAATCTCCCCATCCAGAAGTAGGCGACGACATGCCAGGAATATTACATCCCAGATGTTAGGTTGCGTTAGGTTAGGATACACAACGTTATAGACGTATATAATGTTCCCATCGAGAAGCAGGCGACGACACGCCAGAATGTTGTAAAATATTACATCCGAGATGTTAGGTTGCCTTAGGCTGGATATACAATGTTACAGATGTATATAATGTCCCCATCGTGAAGTACGCGACGACACGCCAGGAATGTTGTAAAATATTACATTCGACATCTTAGGTTGCCTTAGGCTAGGATATATAACGTTATAGACGTATGTAATGTTACCACCGAGAAGTACGGGCCGACACGCCAGGAATGTTATCAACTATTAGATCCGACATGTTAGGTCGCCTTAGGCTAGGATATATAACGTTATAGACGTATATAATGTTCCCACCGAGAAATAGGGGCCGACGCGTCAGGAATGTTGTAAAATATTACACCCGAGATGTTAGGTTGCTTTAGGTTAGGATATACAACGATATAGATGTATATAATATCCCCATCCAGAAGTAGGCGACGACACGCCAGGAATGTTGTAAAATATTACATCCCAGATGTTAGGTTGCGTTAGGTTAGGATATACAACGTTATAGACGTATATAATGTCCCCATCGAGAAGCAGGCGACGACACGCCAGGAATGTTGTAAAATATTACATTCGACATGCTAGGTTGACTTAGGCTAGGATATATAACGTTATAGACGTATGTAATGTTACCACCGAGAAGTACGGGCCGACACGCCAGGAATGTTATCAACTATTACATCCGACATGTTAGGTCGCCTTAGGCTAGGATATATAACGTTATAGACGTATATAATGTTCCCACCGAGAAATAGGGGCCGACGCGTCAGGAATGGTGTAAAATATTACACCCGAGATGTTAGGCTCCCTTCGGTTTGGATATATATCGTTATAGACGTATATAATGTTCCTACCGAGACTTGGGGACCGACATGCCAGGAATCTTGTAAAATATTACACCCCAGATGTTAGGTTGCTTTAGGTTAGGATATACAACGTTAAAGACGTATATAATGTCCCCATCGAGAAGCAGGCAACGACACGCCAGGAATGTTGTAAAATATTACATTCGACATGTTATGTGGCCTTAGGCTAGGATATATAACGTTATAGACGTATATAATGTTCCCACCGAGAAGTACGGGCGGACACGCCAGGAATGTTGTCAACTATTACATCCGAGATGTTAGGTTGCCTTAGGTTAGGATATATAACGTTATAGACGTATATAATCTCCCCATCCAGAAGTAGGCGACGACACGCCAGGAATATTACATCCCAGATGTTAGGTTGCGTTAGGTTAGGATACACAACGTTATAGACGTATATAATGTTCCCATCGAGAAGCAGGCGACGACACCCCAGAATGTTGTAAAATATTACATTCGACATCTTAGGTTGCCTTAGGCTAGGATATATAGCGTTATAGACGTATATAATGTTCCCACCTAAAAATAGGGGCCGACGAGTCAGGAATGTTGTAAAATATTACACCCGAGATGTTATGTTCCCTTAGGTTAGGATATACAACTTTATATACGTATAGTATGTTCCCACCGAGATGTGGGGTCCGACATGCCAAGAATGTTGTAAAATATTACATCCGAGATGTGAGGTTGCGTGAGGTTAGAATATACAACGTTATAGACGTATATAATGTCCCCATCGAGCAGCAGGCGACGACACGCCAGGAATGTTGTAAAATATTACATCCGAGATGTTAGGTTCCCTTCGGTTTGGATATATATCGTTATAGACGTATATAATGTTCCTACCGAGACTTGGGGACCGACATGCCAGGAATCTTGTAAAATATTACATCCCAGATGTTAGGTTGCTTTAGGTTAGGATATACAACGTTATAGACGTATATAATGTCCCCATCGAGAAGCAGGCGACGACACGCCAGGAATGTTGTAAAATATTACATTCGACATGTTATGTGGCCTTAGGCTAGGATATATAACGTTATAGACGTATATAATGTTCCCACCGAGAAGTACGGGCGGACACGCCAGAAATGTTGTCAACTATTACATCCGAGATGTTAGGATGCCTTAGGTTAGGATATATAACGTTATAGACGTATATAATCTCCCCATCCAGAAGCAGGCGACGACACGCCAGGAATATTACATCCCAGATGTTAGGTTGCGTTAGGTTAGGATATACAACGTTAAAGACGTATATAATGTCCCCATCGAGAAGCAGGCGACGACACGCCAGGAATGTTGTCAACTATTACATCCGAGATGTTAGGTTGCCTTAGGTTAGGATATATAACGTTATAGACGTATATAATCTCCCCATCCAGAAGTAGGCGACGACACGCCAGGAATATTACATCCCAGATGTTAGGTTGCGTTAGGCTAGGATACACAACGTTATAGACGTATATAATGTTCCCATCGAGAAGCAGGCGACGACACGCCAGAATGTTGTAAAATATTACATCCGAGATGTTAGGTTGCCTTAGGTTAGGATATATAATGTTACAGATGTATATAATGTCCCCATCGTGAAGTAGGCGACGACACGCCAGGAATGTTGTAAAATATTACATTCGACATCTTAGGTTGCCTTAGGCTAGGATATATAACGTTATAGACGTATATAATGTTCCCACCGAAAAATAGGGGCCGACGCGTCAGGAATGTTGTAAAATATTACACCCGAGATGTTAGGTTCCCTTAGGTTAGGATATACAACGTTATAGACGTATAGTATGTTCCCACCGAGATGTAGGGACCGACATGCCAGGAATGTTGTAAAATATTACATCCGAGATGTTAGGTTGCGTTAGGTTAGGATATACAACGTTATAGACGTATATAATGTCCCCATCGAGAAGCAGGGGACGACACGCCAGGAATGTTGTAAAATATTACATTCGACATGTTAGGTTGCCTTAGGCTAGGATATATAACGTTATAGACGTATGTAATGTTACCACCGAGAAGTACGGGCCGACACGCCAGGAATGTTATCAACTATTAGATCCGACATGTTAGGTCGCCTTAGGCTAGGATATATAACGTTATAGACGTATATAATGTTCCCACCGAGAAATAGGGGCCGACGCGTCAGGAATGTTGTAAAATATTACACCCGAGATGTTAGGTTGCTTTAGGTTAGGATATACAACGATATAGATGTATATAATATCCCCATCCAGAAGTAGGCGACGACACGCCAGGAATGTTGTAAAATATTACATCCCAGATGTTAGGTTGCGTTAGATTAGGATATACAACGTTATAGACGAATATAATGTCCCCATCTAGAAGCAGGCGACGACACGCCAGGAATGTTGTAAAATATTACATTCGACATGTTAGGTTGACTTAGGCTAGGATATATAACGTTATAGACGTATGTAATGTTACCACCGAGAAGTACGGGCCGACACGCCAGGAATGTTATCAACTATTACATCCGACATGTTAGGTCGCCTTAGGCTAGGATATATAACGTTATAGACGTATATAATGTTCCCACCGAGAAATAGGGGCCGACGCGTCAGGAATGTTGTAAAATATTACACCCGAGATGTTAGGCTCCCTTCGGTTTGGATATATATCGTTATAGACGTATATAATGTTCCTACCGAGACTTGGGGACCGACATGCCAGGAATCTTGTAAAATATTACATCCCAGATGTTAGGTTGCTTTAGGTTAGGATATACAACGTTAAAGACGTATATAATGTCCCCATCGAGAAGCAGGCGACGACACGCCAGGAATGTTGTAAAATATTACATTCGACATGTTATGTGGCCTTAGGCTAGGATATATAACGTTATAGACGTATATAATGTTCCCACCGAGAAGTACGGGCGGACACGCCAGGAATGTTGTCAACTATTACATCCGAGATGTTAGGTTGCCTTAGGTTAGGATATATAACGTTATAGACGTATATAATCTCCCCATCCAGAAGTAGGCGACGACACGCCAGGAATATTACATCCCAGATGTTAGGTTGCGTTAGGTTAGGATACACAACGTTATAGACGTATATAATGTTCCCATCGAGAAGCAGGCGACGACACCCCAGAATGTTGTAAAATATTACATTCGACATCTTAGGTTGCCTTAGGCTAGGATATATAGCGTTATAGACGTATATAATGTTCCCACCTAAAAATAGGGGCCGACGAGTCAGGAATGTTGTAAAATATTACACCCGAGATGTTATGTTCCCTTAGGTTAGGATATACAACTTTATATACGTATAGTATGTTCCCACCGAGATGTGGGGTCCGACATGCCAAGAATGTTGTAAAATATTACATCCGAGATGTTAGGTTGCGTGAGGTTAGGATATACAACGTTATAGACGTATATAATGTCCCCATCGAGCAGCAGGCGACGACACGCCAGGAATGTTGTAAAATATTACATCCGAGATGTTAGGTTCCCTTCGGTTTGGATATGTATCGTTATAGACGTATATAATGTTCCTACCGAGACTTGGGGACCGACATGCCAGGAATCTTGTAAAATATTACATCCCAGATGTTAGGTTGCTTTAGGTTAGGATATACAACGTTATAGACGTATATAATGTCCCCATCGAGAAGCAGGCGACGACACGCCAGGAATGTTGTAAAATATTACATTCGACATGTTATGTGGCCTTAGGCTAGGATATATAACGTTATAGACGTATATAATGTTCCCACCGAGAAGTACGGGCGGACACGCCAGGAATGTTGTCAACTATTACATCCGAGATGTTAGGTTGCCTTAGGTTAGGATATATAACGTTATAGACGTATATAATCTCCCCATCCAGAAGTAGGCGACGACACGCCAGGAATATTACATCCCAGATGTTAGGTTGCGTTAGGTTAGGATACACAACGTTATAGACGTATATAATGTTCCCATCGAGAAGCAGGCGACGACACGCCAGAATGTTGTAAAATATTACATCCGAGATGTTAGGTTGCCTTAGGTTAGGATATACAATGTTACAGATGTATATAATGTCCCCATCGTGAAGTAGGCGACGACACGCCAGGAATGTTGTAAAATATTACATTCGACATCTTAGGTTGCCTTAGGCTAGGATATATAACGTTATAGACGTATATAATGTTCCCACCCAAAAATAGGGGCCGACGCGTCAGGAATGTTGTAAAATATTACACCCGAGATGTTAGGTTCCCTTAGGTTAGGATATACAACGTTATAGACGTATAGTATGTTCCCACCGAGATGTAGGGACCGACATGCCAGGAATGTTGTAAAATATTACATCCGAGATGTTAGGTTGCGTTAGGTTAGGATATACAACGTTATAGACGTATATAATGTCCCCATCGAGAAGCAGGGGACGACACGCCAGGAATGTTGTAAAATATTACATTCGACATGTTAGGTTGCCTTAGGCTAGGATATATAACGTTATAGACGTATGTAATGTTACCACCGAGAAGTACGGGCCAACACGCCAGGAATGTTATCAACTATTAGATCCGACATGTTAGGTCGCCTTAGGCTAGGATATATAACGTTATAGACGTATATAATGTTCCCACCGAGAAATAGGGGCCGACTCGTCAGGAATGGTGTAAAATATTACACCCGAGATGTTAGGCTCCCTTCGGTTTGGATATATATCGTTATAGACGTATATAATGTTCCTACCGAGACTTGGGGACCGACATGCCAGGAATCTTGTAAAATATTACATCCCAGATGTTAGGTTGCTTTAGGTTAGGATATACAACGTTATAGACGTATATAATGTCCCCATCGAGAAGCAGGCGACGACACGCCAGGAATGTTGTAAAATATTACATTCGACATGTTATGTGGCCTTAGGCTAGGATATATAACGTTATAGACGTATATAATGTTCCCACCGAGAAGTACGGGCGGACACGCCAGGAATGTTGTCAACTATTACATCCGAGATGTTAGGTTGCCTTAGGTTAGGATATATAACGTTATAGACGTATATAATCTCCCCATCCAGAAGTAGGCGACGACACGCCAGGAATATTACATCCCAGATGTTAGGTTGCGTTAGGTTAGGATACACAACGTTATAGACGTATATAATGTTCCCATCGAGAAGCAGGCGACGACACGCCAGAATGTTGTAAAATATTACATCCGAGATGTTAGGTTGCCTTAGGTTAGGATATACAATGTTACAGATGTATATAATGTCCCCATCGTGAAGTAGGCGACGACACGCCAGGAATGTTGTAAAATATTACATTCGACATCTTAGGTTGCCTTAGGCTAGGATATATAACGTTATAGACGTATATAATGTTCCCACCCAAAAATAGGGGCCGACGCGTCAGGAATGTTGTAAAATATTACACCCGAGATGTTAGGTTCCCTTAGGTTAGGATATACAACGTTATAGACGTATAGTATGTTCCCACCGAGATGTAGGGACCGACATGCCAGGAATGTTGTAAAATATTACATCCGAGATGTTAGGTTGCGTTAGGTTAGGATATACAACGTTATAGACGTATATAATGTCCCCATCGAGAAGCAGGGGACGACACGCCAGGAATGTTGTAAAATATTACATTCGACATGTTAGGTTGCCTTAGGCTAGGATATATAACGTTATAGACGTATGTAATGTTACCACCGAGAAGTACGGGCCGACACGCCAGGAATGTTATCAACTATTAGATCCGACATGTTAGGTCGCCTTATGCTAGGATATATAACATTATAGACGTATATAATGTTCCCACCGAGAAATAGGGGCCGACGCGTCAGGAATGTTGTAAAATATTACACCCGAGATGTTAGGTTGCTTTAGGTTAGGATATACAACGATATAGATGTATATAAGATCCCCATCCAGAAGTAGGCGACGACACGCCAGGAATGTTGTAAAATATTACATCCCAGATGTTAGGTTGCGTTAGGTTAGGATATACAACGTTATAGACGTATATAATGTCCCCATCGAGAAGCAGGCGACGACACGCCAGGAATGTTGTAAAATATTACATTCGGCATGTTAGGTTGACTTAGGCTAGGATATATAACGTTATAGACGTATGTAATGTTACCACCGAGAAGTACGGGCCGACACGCCAGGAATGTTATCAACTATTACATCCGACATGTTAGGTCGCCTTAGGCTAGGATATATAACGTTATAGACGTATATAATGTTCCCACCGAGAAATAGGGGCCGACGCGTCAGGAATGGTGTAAAATATTACACCCGAGATGTTAGGCTCCCTTCGGTTTGGATATATATCGTTATAGACGTATATAATGTTCCTACCGAGACTTGGGGACCGACATGCCAGGAATCTTGTAAAATATTACATCCCAGATGTTAGGTTGCTTTAGGTTAGGATATACAACGTTATAGACGTATATAATGTCCCCATCGAGAAGCAGGCGACGACACGCCAGGAATGTTGTAAAATATTACATTCGACATGTTATGTGGCCTTAGGCTAGGATATATAACGTTATAGACGTATATAATGTTCCCACCGAGAAGTACGGGCGGACACGCCAGAAATGTTGTCAACTATTACATCCGAGATGTTAGGATGCCTTAGGTTAGGATATATAACGTTATAGACGTATATAATCTCCCCATCCAGAAGCAGGCGACGACACGCCAGGAATATTACATCCCAGATGTTAGGTTGCGTTAGGTTAGGATACACAACGTTATAGACGTATATAATGTTCCCATCGAGAAGCAGGCGACGACACGCCAGGAATGATGTAAAATATTACATTCGACATGTTAGGTCGCCTTAGGCTAGGATATATAACGTTATAGACGTATACAATGTTCCCACAGAGAAGTACGGGCCTAGACGCCAGGAATGTTGTCAACTATTACATCCGAGGTGTTAGGTTGCCTTAGGTTGGGACATATATCGTTATAGACGTATATAATGTTCCCACCGAGACGTAGGCACCGACATGCCAGGAATGTTGTAAAATATTGCATCCCAAATGTTAGGTTGCGTTAGGTTAGGATATACAACGTTATAGACGTATATAATCTCCCCATCGAGAAGCAGGCGACGACACGCCAGAATGTTGTAAAATATTACACCCGAGATGTTAGGTTGCCTTAGGTTAGGATATACAATGTTATAGATGTATATAATGTCCCCATCGTGAAGTAGGCGACGACACACCAGGAATGTTGTAAAATATTACATTCGACATCTTAGGTTGCCTTAGGCTAGGATATATAACGTTATAGACGTATATAATGTTCCCACCGAAAAATAGGGGCCGACGCGTCAGGAATGTTGTAAAATGTTACACCCGAGATGTTAGGTTCCCTTAGGTTAGGATATACAACGTTATAGACGTATAGTATGTTCCCACCGAGATGTAGGGACCGACATGCCAGGAATGTTGTAAAATATTACATCCGAGATGTTAGGCTGCCTCAGGTTAGGATATACAAAGTTATAGATGTATATAATGTCCCCATCCAGAAGTAGGCGACTACACGACAGGAGTGTTGTAAAATATTACATTCGACATGTCAGGTTGCCTTAGACTAGGATATATAACGTTATAGACGTATGTAATGTTCCCACCGAAAAATAGGGGCCTACGCGTCAGGAATGTTGTAAAATATTACATTCGACATGTTAGGTGGCCTTAGGCTAGGATATATATCGTTATAGACGTATATAATGTTCCTACCGAGACTTGGGGACCGACATGCCAGGAATCTTGTAAAATATTACATCCCAGATGTTAGGTTGCTTTAGGTTAGGATATACAACGTTATAGACGTATATAATGTCCCCATCGAGAAGCAGGCAACGACACGCCAGGAATGTTGTAAAATATTACATTCGACATGTTATGTGGCCTTAGGCTAGGATATATAACGTTATAGACGTATATAATGTTCCCACCGAGAAGTACGGGCGGACACGCCAGAAATGTTGTCAAATATTACATCCGAGATGTTAGGATGCCTTAGGTTAGGATATATAACGTTATAGACGTATATAATCTCCCCATCCAGAAGCAGGCGACGACACGCCAGGAATATTACATCCCAGATGTTAGGTTGCGTTAGGTTAGGATACACAACGTTATAGACGTATATAATGTTCCCATCGAGAAGCAGGCAACGACACGCCAGGAATGATGTAAAATATTACATTCGACATGTTAGGTTGCCTTAGGCTAGGATATATATCGTTATAGGCGTATACAATGTTCCCGCCGAGATGTACGGGCCTACACGCCAGGAATGTTGTCAACTATTACATCCGAGGTGCTAGGTTGCCTTAGGTTAGGATATATATCGTTATAGACGTACATAATGTTTCCACCGAGACGTAGGCACCGACATGCAAGGAATGTTGTAAAATATTACATCCCAAATATTAGGTTGCGTTAGGTTAGGATATACAACGTCATAGAAGTATATAATCTCCCCATCGAGAAGCAGGCGACGACACGCCAGAATGTTGTAAAATATTCCATCCGAGATGTTAGGTTGCCTTGGGTTAAGATATACAATGTTATAGATGTATATAATGTCCCCACCGAGATGTAGGGACTGATATGCCAGGAATGTTGTAAAATATTACATCCGAGAAGTTAGGTTGCCTTAGGTTATGATATATAACGTTATAGACGTATATAATTTTCCCACCGAGAAGTAGGGACCGACATGCCAGGAATGTTGTAAAATATTACATCCGAGATGTCAGGTTGCTTTAGGTTAGGATATACAACGTTATAGACGTATATAATGTCCCCATCGAGAAGCAGGCGACGACACGCCAGGAATGTTGTAAAATATGACATTCGACATGTTATGTGGCCTTAGGCTAGGATATATAACGTTATAGGCGTATATAATGTTCCCACCGAGAAGTACGGGCGGACACGCCAGGAATGTTGTCAACTATTACATCCGAGATGTTAGGTTGCCTTAGGTTGGGATATATAACGTTATAGACGTATATAACCTCCCCATCCAGAAGTAGGCGACGACACGCCAGGAATATTACATCCCAGATGTTAGGTTGCGTTACGTTAGGATACACAACGTTATAGACGTATATAATGTTCCCATCGAGAAACAGGCGACGACACGCCAGGAATGATGTAAAATATGACATTCGACATGTTAGGTGGCCTTAGGCTACGATATATAACGTTATAGACGTATACAATGTTCCCGCCGAGATGTACGGGCCTACACGCCAGGAATGTTGTCAACAATTACATCCGAGGTGCTAGGTTGCCTTAGGTTAGGATATATAACGTTATAGACGTATGTAATGTTACCACCGAGAAGTAGGCGACGACACGCCAGGAATATTACATCCCAGATGTTAGGTTGCGTTAGGTTAGGATACACAACGTTATAGACGTATATAATGTTCCCATCGAGAAGCAGGCGACGACACGCCAGGAATGATGTAAAATATTACATTCTATATGTTAGGTCGCCTTAGGTTAGGATATACAACGTTATAGATGCATATTATGACCCTAGCCAGAAGTAGGCGACGACACTCCAGGAATGTTGTAAAATATTACATCCCAGATGTTAGGTTGCCTTAGGTTATGATATATAACGTTATAGACGTATATAATATTCCCACCGAGAAGTAGGGACCGACATGCCAGGAATGTTGTAAAATATTACATCCGAGATGTTAGGTTCCCTTAGGTTTGGATATATATCGTTATAGACGTATATAATGTTCCTACCGAGACTTGGGGACCGACATGCCAGGAATCTTGTAAAATATTACATCCCAGATGTTAGGTTGCTTTAGGTTAGGATATACAACGTTATAGACGTATATAATGTTCAGATCGAGAAGCAGGCAACGACACGCCAGGAATGATGTAAAATATTACATTCGACATGTTAGGTTGCCTTAGGCTAGGATATATATCGTTATAGGCGTATGCAATGTTTCCACCGAGAAGTAGGGACCGATATGCCAGGAATGTTGTAAAATATTCCATCCGAGATGTTAGGTTGCCTTGGGTTAGGATATACAATGTTATAGATGTATATAATGTCCCCATCGAGAAGTAGGCGACGACACGCCAGGAATGTTGTCAACTATTACATCCGAGATGTTAGGTTGCCTTAGGTTAGGATATATAACGTTATAGACGTATATAATCTCCCCATCCAGAAGTAGGCGACGACACGCCAGGAATATTACATCCCAGATGTTAGGTTGCGTTACGTTAGGATACACAACGTTATAGACGTATATAATGTTCCCATCGAGAAACAGGCGACGACACGCCAGGAATGATGTAAAATATGACATTCGACATGTTAGGTCGCCTTAGGCTACGATATATAACGTTATAGACGTATACAATGTTCCCGCCGAGATGTACGGGCCTACACGCCAGGAATGTTGTCAACTATTACATCCGCGGTGCTAGGTTGCCTTAGGTTAGGATATATATCGTTATAGACGTACATAATGTTTCCACCGAGACGTAGGCACCGACATGCAAGGAATGTTGTAAAATATTACATCCCAAATGTTAGGTTGCGTTAGGTTAGGATACACAACGTTATAGACGTATATAATGTTCCCATCGAGAAGCAGGCAACGACACGCCAGGAATGATGTAAAATATTACATTCGACATGTTAGGTTGCCTTAGGCTAGGATATATATCGTTATAGGCGTATGCAATGTTTCCACCGAGAAGTAGGGACCGATATGACAGGAATGTTGTAAAATATTCCATCCGAGATGTTAGGTTGCCTTGGGTTAGGATATACAATGTTATAGATGTATATAATATCCCCATCGAGAAGTAGGCGACGACACGCCAGGAATGTTGTAAAATATTACATTCGACATGTTAGGTTGCCTTAGGCTAGGATATATAACGTTATAGACGTATATAATGTCCCCATCGAGAAGTAGGCGACGACACGCCAGGAATGTTGTAAAATATTACATGCGAGATGTTAGGTTGCCTTAGGCTAGGATATATATCGTTATAGACGTATACAATGTTTCCACCGAGAAGTAGGGACCGATATGCCAGGAATGTTGTAAAATATTACATCCCAGATGTTCGGTTGCATTAGGTTATGATATATAACGTTATAGACGTATATAATCTCCCCATCGAGAAGCAGGCGACGACACGACAGGAATGTTGCAAAATATTACATTCGACATGTTAGGTTGCCTTAGGCTAGGATATATAACGTTATAGCCGTATATAATGTTCCCACCGAAAAATAGGGCCCGACGCGTCAGGAATGTTGTAAAAGTTTACACTCGAGATGTTAGGTTCCCTTAGGTTAGGATATACAACGTTATAGACGTATAGTATGTTCCCACCGAGATGTAGGGACCGACATGCCAGGAATGTTGTAAAATATTACATCCGAGATGTTAGGTTGCCTTAGGTTAGGATATACAGCGTTATAGATGTATATAATGACCCCATCCAAACTAGGCGACGACACGCCAGGAATGTTGTAAAATATTACATCCCAGATGTTAGATTGCTTTAGGTTAGGATATACAACGTTATAGAC
Organism: Xylocopa violacea; assembly: GCA_963969225.1. Taxonomy (NCBI): domain Eukaryota; kingdom Metazoa; phylum Arthropoda; class Insecta; order Hymenoptera; family Apidae; genus Xylocopa; species Xylocopa violacea. The sequence goes on along the minus strand of CAXAJV010000097.1, from coordinate 2,475,942 downwards.
GTATATAATGTCCCCATCGAGAAGCAGGCTACGACACGCCAGGAATGTTGTAAAATATTACATACGACATGTTAGGGTCCCTTAGGTTAGGATATATAACGTTATAGACGTATAGAATGTTCCCACCGAAAAATAGGAGCCGACGCGCCAGGAATGTTGTAAAATATTACATCCGAGATTTTAGGCTGCCTTAGGTTAGGATATACAATGTTATAGATGTATATAATGTCCCCATCGAGAAGCAGGCGACGACACGCCAGGAATGTTGTAAAATATTACATTCGACATGTTAGGTGGCCTTAGGCTAGGATATATAACGTTATAGACGTATATAATGTTCCCACCGAGAAGTAAGGGTGGACACGCCAGGAATGTTGTCAACTATTACATCCGAGATGTTAGGTTGCCTTAGGTTAGGACATATAACGTTATAGACGTATATAATGTCCCCATCCAGAAGTAGGCGACGACACGCCAGGAATATTACATCCCAGATGTTAGGTTGCGTTAGGTTAGGATATATAACGTTATAGACGTATATAATATTCCCACCGAAAAATAGGGACCGACGCGTCAGGAATGTTGTAAAATATTACACCCGAGATGTTAGGTTCTCTTAGGTTAGGATATACAACGTTATGGATGTATATAATGACCCCATCCAGAAGTAGGAGACGACACGCCAGGAATGTTGTAAAATACTGCATCCGAGATGTTAGGCTGCCTTAGGTTAGGATATACAAGATTATAGATGTATATAATGTCCCCATCGAGAAGTAGGCGACAACACGCCAGGAATGTTGTAAAATGTTACATTCGCCATGTTAGGTTGCCTTAGACTAGGATATATAACGTTATAGACGTATATAATGTTCACGCCGAAAAGTACGGGCGGACACGCCTGGAATGTTGTCAACTATTACATCCGAGATGTTAGGTTGCCTTAGGTTAGGATATATAACGTTATAGACGTATACAATGTTCCCACCGAGAAGTACGGGCCTACACGCCAGGAATGTTGTCAACTATTACATCCGAGGTGTTAGGTTGCCTTAGGTTAGGATATATATCGTTATAGACGTATATAATGTTCCCACCGAGACGTAGGCACCGACATGCAACGAATGTTGTAAAATATTACATCCCAAATGTTAGGTTGCGTTAGGTTAGGATATACAACGTTATAGACGTATATAATCTCCCCATCGAGAAGCAGGCGACGACACGCCAGAATGTTGTAAAATATTACATCCGAGATGTTAGGTTGCCTTAGGTTAGGATATATAACGTTATAGACGTATATAATGTCCCCATCCAGAAGTAGGCGACGACACGCCAGGAATGTTGTAAAATATTACATCCGAGATGTTAGGCTGCCTTAGGTTAGGATATACACGATTATAGACGTATATAATGTTCCCATCGAGAAGCAGGTGACGACACGCCAGGAATGATGTAAAATATTACATTCGACATGTTAGGTCGCCTTAGGCTAGGACATATAACGTTATAGACGTATACAATGTTCCCACCAAGAAGTACGGGCCTACACGCCAGGAATGTTGACAACTATTACAGCCGAGGTGTTAGGTAGCCTTAGGTTAGGATATATATCGTTATAGACGTATATAATGTTCCCACCGAGTCGTAGGGACCGACATGCCAGGAATGTTGTAAAATATTACATCCCAAATGTTCGGTTGCGTTAGATTAGGATATACAACGTTATAGACGTATATAATGTCCCCATCGAGAAGCAGGCTACGACACGCCAGGAATGTTGTAAAATATTACATACGACATGTTAGGGTCCCTTAGGTTAGGATATATAACGTTATAGACGTATAGAATGTTCCCACCGAAAAATAGGAGCCGACGCGCCAGGAATGTTGTAAAATATTACATCCGAGATGTTAGGTTGCCTTAGGCTAGAATATATATCGTTATAGACGTATACAATGTTTACACCGAGACGTAGGGACCGATATGACAGGAATGTTGTAAAATATTACATCCGAGATTTTAGGCTGCCTTAGGTTAGGATATACAATGTTATAGATGTATATAATGTCCCCATCGAGAAGCAGGCGACGACACGCCAGGAATGATGTAAAATATTACATTCGATATGTTAGGTCGCCTTAGGCTAGGATATATAACGTTATAGATGTATACAACGTTCCCACCGAGAAGTACGGGCCTACACGCCAGGAATGTTGTCAACTATTACATCCGAGGTGTTAGGTTGCCTTAGGCTAGGATATATAACGTTATAGACGTATATAATATTCCCACCGAAAAATAGGGACCGACGCGTCAGGAATGTTGTAAAATATTACACCCGAGATGTTAGGTTCTCTTAGGTTAGGATATACAACGTTATGGATGTATATAATGACCCCATCCAGAAGTAGGAGACGACACGCCAGGAATGTTGTAAAATACTGCATCCGAGATGTTAGGCTGCCTTAGGTTAGGATATACAAGATTATAGATGTATATAATGTCCCCATCGAGAAGTAGGCGACAACACGCCAGGAATGTTGTAAAATGTTACATTCGCCATGTTAGGTTGCCTTAGACTAGGATATATAACGTTATAGACGTATATAATTTTCCCACCGAAAAGTACGGGCGGACACGCCTGGAATGTTGTCAACTATTACATCCGAGATGTTATGTTGCCTTAGGTTAGGATATATAACGTTATAGACGTATACAATGTTCCCACCGAGAAGTACGGGCCTACACGCCAGGAATGTTGTCAACTATTACATCCGAGGTGTTAGGTTGCCTTAGGTTAGGATATATATCGTTATAGACGTATATAATGTTCCCACCGAGACGTAGGCACCGACATGCAACGAATGTTGTAAAATATTACATCCCAAATGTTAGGTTGCGTTAGGTTAGGATATACAACGTTATAGACGTATATAATCTCCCCATCGAGAAGCAGGCGACGACACGCCAGAATGTTGTAAAATATTACATCCGAGATGTTAGGTTGCCTTAGGTTAGGATATATAACGTTATAGACGTATATAATGTCCCCATCCAGAAGTAGGCGACGACACGCCAGGAATATTACATCCCAGATATTAGGTTGCGTTTGGTTAGGATACACAACGTTATAGACGTATATAATGTTCCCATCGAGAAGCAGGCGACGACACGCCAGGAATGTTGTAAAATACTACATCCGAGATGTTAGGCTGCCTCAGGTTAGGATATACAAGATTATAGATGTATATAATGTCCCCATCGAGAAGTAGGCGACAACACGCCAGGAATGTTGTAAAATATTACATTCGCCATGTTAGGTTGCCTTAGACTAGGATATATAACGTTATAGACGTATATAATTTTCCCACCGAAAAGTACGGGCGGACACGCCTGGAATGTTGTCAACTATTACATCCGAGATGTTAGGTTGCCTTAGGTTAGGATATATAACGTTATAGACGTATACAATGTTCCCACCGAGAAGTACGGGCCTACACGCCAGGAATGTTGTCAACTATTACATCCGAGGTGTTAGGTTGCCTTAGGTTAGGATATATATCGTTATAGACGTATATAATGTTCCCACCGAGACGTAGGCACCGACATGCAACGAATGTTGTAAAATATTACATCCCAAATGTTAGGTTGCGTTAGGTTAGGATATACAACGTTATAGACGTATATAATCTCCCCATCGAGAAGCAGGCGACGACACGCCAGAATGTTGTAAAATATTACATCCGAGATGTTAGGCTGCCTTAGGTTAGGATATACACGATTATAGACGTATATAATGTTCCCATCGAGAAGCAGGTGACGACACGCCAGGAATGATGTAAAATATTACATTCGACATGTTAGGTCGCCTTAGGCTAGGACATATAACGTTATAGACGTATACAATGTTCCCACCAAGAAGTACGGGCCTACACGCCAGGAATGTTGACAACTATTACAGCCGAGGTGTTAGGTAGCCTTAGGTTAGGATATATATCGTTATAGACGTATATAATGTTCCCACCGAGTCGTAGGGACCGACATGCCAGGAATGTTGTAAAATATTACATCCCAAATGTTCGGTTGCGTTAGATTAGGATATACAACGTTATAGACGTATATAATGTCCCCATCGAGAAGCAGGCTACGACACGCCAGGAATGTTGTAAAATATTACATACGACATGTTAGGGTCCCTTAGGTTAGGATATATAACGTTATAGACGTATAGAATGTTCCCACCGAAAAATAGGAGCCGACGCGCCAGGAATGTTGTAAAATATTACATCCGAGATGTTAGGTTGCCTTAGGCTAGAATATATATCGTTATAGACGTATACAATGTTTACACCGAGACGTAGGGACCGATATGACAGGAATGTTGTAAAATATTACATCCGAGATTTTAGGCTGCCTTAGGTTAGGATATACAATGTTATAGATGTATATAATGTCCCCATCGAGAAGTAGGCGACAACACGCCAGGAATGTTGTAAAATGTTACATTCGCCATGTTAGGTTGCCTTAGACTAGGATATATAACGTTATAGACGTATATAATTTTCCCACCGAAAAGTACGGGCGGACACGCCTGGAATGTTGTCAACTATTACATCCGAGATGTTATGTTGCCTTAGGTTAGGATATATAACGTTATAGACGTATACAATGTTCCCACCGAGAAGTACGGGCCTACACGCCAGGAATGTTGTCAACTATTACATCCGAGGTGTTAGGTTGCCTTAGGTTAGGATATATATCGTTATAGACGTATATAATGTTCCCACCGAGACGTAGGCACCGACATGCAACGAATGTTGTAAAATATTACATCCCAAATGTTAGGTTGCGTTAGGTTAGGATATACAACGTTATAGACGTATATAATCTCCCCATCGAGAAGCAGGCGACGACACGCCAGAATGTTGTAAAATATTACATCCGAGATGTTAGGTTGCCTTAGGTTAGGATATATAACGTTATAGACGTATATAATGTCCCCATCCAGAAGTAGGCGACGACACGCCAGGAATGTTGTAAAATATTACATCCGAGATGTTAGGCTGCCTTAGGTTAGGATATACACGATTATAGACGTATATAATGTTCCCATCGAGAAGCAGGTGACGACACGCCAGGAATGATGTAAAATATTACATTCGACATGTTAGGTCGCCTTAGGCTAGGACATATAACGTTATAGACGTATACAATTTTCCCACCAAGAAGTACGGGCCTACACGCCAGGAATGTTGACAACTATTACAGCCGAGGTGTTAGGTAGCCTTAGGTTAGGATATATATCGTTATAGACGTATATAATGTTCCCACCGAGTCGTAGGGACCGACATGCCAGGAATGTTGTAAAATATTACATCCCAAATGTTCGGTTGCGTTAGATTAGGATATACACCGTTATAGACGTATATAATGTCCCCATCGAGAAGCAGGCTACGACACGCCAGGAATGTTGTAAAATATTACATACGACATGTTAGGGTCCCTTAGGTTAGGATATATAACGTTATAGACGTATAGAATGTTCCCACCGAAAAATAGGAGCCGACGCGCCAGGAATGTTGTAAAATATTACATCCGAGATGTTAGGTTGCCTTAGGCTAGGATATATATCGTTATAGACGTATACAATGTTTACACCGAGACGTAGGGACCGATATGACAGGAATGTTGTAAAATATTACATCCGAGATTTTAGGCTGCCTTAGGTTAGGATATACAATGTTATAGATGTATATAATGTCCCCATCGAGAAGCAGGCGACGACACGCCAGGAATGTTGTAAAATATTACATTCGACATGTTAGGTGGCCTTAGGCTAGGATATATAACGTTATAGACGTATATAATGTTCCCACCGAGAAGTAAGGGTGGACACGCCAGGAATGTTGTCAACTATTACATCCGAGATGTTAGGTTGCCTTAGGTTAGGATATATAACGTTATAGACGTATATAATGTCCCCATCCAGAAGTAGGCGACGACACGCCAGGAATATTACATCCCAGATGTTAGGTTGCGTTAGGTTAGGATACACAACGTTATAGACGTATATAATGTTCCCATCGAGAAGCAGGCGACGACACGCCAGGAATGATGTAAAATATTACATTCGATATGTTAGGTCGCCTTCGGCGAGGATATATAACGTTATAGATGTATACAACGTTCCCACCGAGAAGTACGGGCCTACACGCCAGGAATGTTGTCAACTATTACATCCGAGGTGTTAGGTTGCCTTAGGCTAGGATATATAACGTTATAGACGTATATAATATTCCCACCGAAAAATAGGGACCGACGCGTCAGGAATGTTGTAAAATATTACACCCGAGATGTTAGGTTCTCTTAGGTTAGGATATACAACGTTATGGATGTATATAATGACCCCATCCAGAAGTAGGAGACGACACGCCAGGAATGTTGTAAAATACTGCATCCGAGATGTTAGGCTGCCTTAGGTTAGGATATACAAGATTACAGATGTATATAATGTCCCCATCGAGAAGTAGGCGACAACACGCCAGGAATGTTGTAAAATGTTACATTCGCCATGTTAGGTTGCCTTAGACTAGGATATATAACGTTATAGACGTATATAATTTTCCCACCGAGAAGTACGGGCCTACACGCCAGGAATGTTGTCAACTATTACATCCGAGGTGTTAGGTTGCCTTAGGTTAGGATATATATCGTTATAGACGTATATAATGTTCCCACCGAGTCGTAGGGACCGACATGCCAGGAATGTTGTAAAATATTACATCCCAAATGTTCGGTTGCGTTAGATTAGGATATACAACGTTATAGACGTATATAATGTCCCCATCGAGAAGCAGGCGACGACATGCCAGAATGTTGTAAAATATTACATCCGAGATGTTAGGTTGCCTTAGG